>CM076577.1:1412830314-1413147552 GCA_034641835.2 Pinus albicaulis | reverse complement strand
GCCCAGATTGACTAGAAATTACTATACTTTTACAAGGCAATTTTACATCTGTTTTTTAGCTTAGAGTGGCCCGAAAGCCCGGCCAGAGAGGCTACAGCCAATGTAGCCCCCTGGGTCTAATGTTGTGATACAAAATAAACAAGATAATCACGCTCCACACCCAACAAAAAACATCTAATGAATAAAATTGCGCTTTGGCTGCCAAAGCAAAGAAGGGGAAGAGCAAGAAAGCTTCTCAGTCTGGTGCGAAAGGCAAGAAGCAAGACATGTCCAAGGTGAAGTGCTTTCACTGTCACCAACACGGACATTATGCCACAAATTGTCATCAGAAGAAGAAAAATAAGCATGCTGCTGGATCTGCAGCGGGAGAGGCATTGGCCTCCCAGTTCAAGCTGGATTTTTCGCTGATCGCATGCTTGGTCTCAAGTGTGATGGGATCATTATGGTTCTTGGACAGTGGTGCGTCATTTCACATGACTGGAGATCGGGATTTGTTTTCAGATCTGAAGGAGAAAGATCTTGGAGTGCACATTGAGATGGGCGATGATGGTAGTGTTGTGACCAGCAACAACCCCCCTTTTTATTTATTATTAGTAATAATACTAAATAAATGGGGACCCTTAGTTAAAAATCCAAAAAAATCAATTAGGATTTGTTTGCCTTTACAAATAAAACTTTCTATCATAAACTTATAAAATCCCTTAGAAAGAATATTTAAAAACACTTAATTTTATGATAGATTACAATAAAATTGCTCTTGAAACAAGAAAGCGCATCCATAACAAAATAGTATATATAAAACGCATTGATCGCAGATCGCATAGCGCAGAAAACATAGATGATTAATAAAAATCTTTTGCGCTCTTATCAATTGTGCGCTTTTGCGATTCTGCGCTTTTGCGATTGTACGCTTTTTGCGATATGCGCTTTTGTGATTTTTGCGATATGCGCTTTGCGCTATTGCGCAATTCCCGTTTTTGCGCTATTTTTATGACTGTGATGATTTCATTTTGCGATATTGCGACATTGCGATATTGCGATATTGCGCAGCGAATCGCAGATCACAATGTCACAGATTCATGTAGGCGCACTATCCCAAGGCAATCTTCCCACATGTCAAATCCGTTCTGTGCTTTAATGATTATATTAAATGATTGGATTGATTATTAATGTGAAAAGAGATTGTGTTTAGATTGAAAGTCGTTTCACAATTTAAATATTATATTTCATACGCTTTCACATTCAAAACAGTCTCATCACCTTTCTTATGTCATTACTCTCATTTATTCATAAAACGCAGGCACGAAGGAGCAGACCACTATACAAAGCTTCCACTAAACATTATGGGTAAGAAGGAGAAGAGCTCAAGTTCTGAGAAAAAATAAATGGCTTCGCTATACGCAGACACTGCCTGTAACAAGGACGCCGGTATATCTACTTGGGAGGGAATGTATAAACTGTTAGAAGATGAAAACTCTGTGGTGATAAAAGTTGCAGCTACAACTGGTTCAAAGGATACGTCTGAAGCAACCCTTAGAGACTTGGCTTGCTCATTTCTACATAGAATAGCAGCAAGACCAAGGATTCTCCCATATACAGACATGGTGAGATGGGTGCTGGATAGCACAAATATTTCAGACAGACAATTCAGAACTCCATCGGAAGAGCTAATTGGGTCATTCACCATAGAAGATCTGAGATTAATGTATAAGCTGCCAGAACCTCAGGCAACTTTCAACAGACAATTTATGGAAGAGTTTGCAAAAGAACACTCAAATTTGGCAGAATGCACAAAGGAGTGGACCAAAAGAAGTGAACCATTGAAGAAGAACAAACAAGGTATGTACAGCACGGGTTCACTTACCTCTCCTTATTGTTTTACTGCTGCCATGTTATGTAGGCTTTTTGGAAAGCCTGACATAAATATGATCTTACCCGAATGGCTTCCTTTGTTGAATGCGGCTGTTAATTCTACAGTTGTAGATTGGGCCAAAATCCTATCTGATAATCTCACCATTGCTATTTTTCATTACCGGTCTAAACGAAATGTTTCCCAGCGGGTTTATCCGCCTTTTTATTTATCTTCTTATGTCATGGACGCCATCTGCTATGTCTCTAAATTCCCTGTGATGGGCTGGAAATGGACTATCCACGATCCTTTGCCCATTCATGTGTACCATAAAGAAATATGGGAGTCTGAGTTTATCCCCCATTTTTATCAAATTTGTCATGGAATAATGCTGCCATTGTACAAAACATTGTATAATAAAGATGCCCCGAGGTTATCCTCAGAGACAGAGGTTGATATTCTCCCCGTCGCAAGATGGTTTGGAGAGGAATTGTTCACCTATATTAGGGTTTTTGGAAGTTATGTTTCTCCCCATGTTTTACCCTTATATGTTCCAGATAGACTTGTAGCCTGGGAAATTGCTTATCAGACCTGTGGCTAGGGAGGTATGACAAAAGATTTAAAAGACAAGAAAAAGGGCATTTGGCCACAATTTCCCATAAAATGTGGAGCATTTTCACTGTTGGATATTGGTCATGCATTTCACGAGATAGGCAACGTTACATGCCTACAGCTGTTTAAATTCTCAAGAAGGTTATTTGACCAAAATGATATTGTTAAGAATTTTACCAATGCAATCAAAGTAAGGGAATTTGTCGCGGAGCAAGATCTTTTTGATGATATGTTCCAGGCAAGAAATTCATTCAAAGAGGTTTTGAATTCAGCTAGAGAGTAGCTATCTCCTGGGGATTTTCAGGAATTCAAGTTGTACAGAGAAAGGAGACTAATTCCTATTTCTTTGGATAATCTACGCATAGAGCCTGCAAAGGAGCAAACTCCTAGTGTTAGTCTTAACAGCAGTTCAAGCACAGGTAAATCCAAATCAAAATCTGACAGAGATTCTGAACGCTCCAATACATCCAAAGAAATGGAAGATAAAATGGAAGAATCCATTAAATATTCTGCACAATCTAAAGAGATTTCTCAACAGCAAATTTTGATTTCTCAACAAACAAATCCTCCTTCACCCAATGTACAGCAATAGCCAGTCACCATGGAGTTAGATAAAGAATGGGAAACCTTTAATCAATTGATTAATGTAGAAGGACAGAATGTACAGACCCCTGTCCAAAAAACCAAAGTTTTGAATGCAGGAACAAGCAGCACAGCCGTAGTAACAGAGCACATACCAATTACACCCTCCTCTGAAATTGTACTTAATGTAGAGGACATTCCTCATCTGGATGTATTTTATAGCCCAAAATATAAAGTAGTAGTAAAGAGACAAAGGAAAAAGAGAAAAATAGAAAGTGCAATTGCTACCGAACCAGAACAAGTAGATGTTTTATGGAAAGATCCTGCCACAGAGCCTACTCATAATCTCACTAAATTATCTCAAATAACAGGAGCTTATGCTTCTACAACAGTGTCCTTTGGGTTGAGATAGCTTTTGGATGGGAAGAAAGAGCAGGATAAAGGCCTACTGCTTGACAATTCTGCAACGGTACGGGCCAATTAGGAAATGCAGTTAAAACTTGAAGAGTTACAACAACAACTTCAAAGAAATCCAAAGAGCAGAATAAGGATGATCCTAAGCTTCAGGAGAATTCATTTCGAAACCATCTCTTTGAACCAATCAACTACGCAAGCAAGAGAGTTTCTGCCAAAAAATATTAGAATGGAATTCTTTGTGCGAAGAGCGATAAAAATCACAAATCATGTATCGTAGATCTCTGAAAATGATTATGATTTGATTAATGAAAAGATCAATGATTATTTAGCATGGAAAAAGACAGAAGAAGGCAGAAAAGCTGGTGCACCCATCATTAATGAAAACCACAAAGAAATATTGTTCAGTAATTGGGATGCACAAATCAGAAGTGCAGAAAGGGCAGCAGAGGAGGCATCTACAACGGCAAACACTCTCACTGATTGTGTAAATGACAATTTACACAAAGCTAACTTGATTTCTGAAACTGTTCCAGGTTATCTCCCACAGGAAAATCAATTGCAAGCAGAATGGAGGCAGAAGGCAGAAGAAAGAGCAAAATCCATCCAAGGGTTGACAAGATTGAATTGGGACTCATACTGGATGTACTTGGTGAAGCCACACAGTCAGCACAGTGCACTCAATTGTATTATCAATGCTACAGAGAAGATTGCTCCTACGCTTGCCGACTCTGTCTTTTCAGGACAGTTGAATTCTGAAGTCGGTCAACCGCATCTTCTCAAAACTATGTTGGATGCCTGCAAGCTTAAATATCAAGTTAATAGATAGATAAATTTAGTTTTAATTTCACTTTATTTTAGCCTAGGAAAAGGACGGTCATTGAACCGAATCCTTAATTTTTGTAATAAACTATTTTTAGAGTTAGTTAAGTAGTATTTAAACCCCTCTCATGCATTTAGAGAGGGGTCTTGGATCTTAATATTTTTGGACTTGGAGATTGCATTTCTGTACTCCATTGTCTTATATATTTTTTGAAAAGGATCACATCTGGTGATTTTCATGCGGAATTATCTTTGAAGTGTTGCATTTCTGTACCTTGGAATTTGGTTTTGCATTATAATTACTGGATATAATATCAGAATGCATTTGAAACTCTTCATGATGAACAAGGTATTTCTATCTGTTCACTGTTGATCTCTGTTGTTTTATGATATTCGTTTTAAAATTGCTATGATTTATATGTATATTTGTTTTCACAACGTTTCCTTTTATATATCATTTCTGAGTATAATTGAAACGTTATTTTTCATAGTTACATGTAAATGGTATACAATGATGAATGCAATATGTTTATATAACTCTGTTTAATTTCTTAAACATAGTTATCTTTATTTGTTTCTGCATATTTCAATTTAATTGATAATACATTTTCATGGTTATTGTTGAATTGGAACAATCTTAAGTTGTATTCACATATAGCTACCCAGGTTAGTATTAGAGTTTCTTTATCAGTATTTAGCTTAAATTAGATAGTTTTATTTCAGTTAGTTTAGTCCCATTTCCACCCATCCAATCCAATCCATTTAGTTACAAGGAAACTGGTCCTTTAAATCCATTCGGAGCCACCACACCAAATGGAAAAGGAGCTATCTTAAGGTCCCGACCGGGTGGTTTTGCCCGATGTTTGAAGCTGAGATTTTCTAGGCTTCAACAGGTAGATACAGTGCGACCGGTATCGGTACCATTTCCTTTGAGAGGGAGTCTGGTAAACCATTCGTATTGAAGGAAGTATTGCATGTTCCAGGATTGATGAAGAATCTGATCTCTGTGGCGATGTTGGAAGACAAGGGGTATGATGTGGTCTTCAGCGAAGGAAAAGCCTTCCTGCGTAGTAAGACTGCTGGAGAGACCCGGAATATAGGGGTTCGAGTCAAGAACCTTTATCGGCTGAATGGAATGTGACTGTAATGGCATGCAAGGCGGGAGAAGTGGTGAGGTGGGATGATGGCGCGAGCATGGCACCGGAGATTGGGCCACCTTCACCATGGAGCTGAAGATCTTATGATGAATTTCTCTTTGGGCCTTCATAGGAGCATAACAACGCGATCATGGAATATCTGAGAATTGTGTAGGAAAATTTAACCTTTCACGAGAAGGATAGTCACGCCACGACGATCCTTGAGAGAGTTCACACAGACGTGTGTGGACCTTTCTCAGTAGCTTCGACAACAAAGCACAAATACTATGTGATCTTTGTTGATGATTTCTCTCGGAAGTGCTAGATCTTATTCATGCAGAAGAAGAGCGAGACATACTCAAAGTTCTGTGAGTTCAAGGCGCTGGTTGAGAAGGAATCGGGGAAGCATGTGAAGGCTCTTAGGAGTGACAATGGTGGTGAATTCATCTCTGCTGAATTCAAGGACTTTTGCAGCACAAAAGGGATTCAGAGAGAGCTCATCACACCCCATAACCCACAGCAGAACGGGGTTGTTGAGCGGAAGAACAGAACGATCGTGGGTGCTGCACGAGCGATGTTGCATGACCAGGGCCTACCCCTTCACTTGTGGGTTGAGGCATGCAATACTGCAGTATATGTGCAGAACCGTTGTCCTCACAAGATACTTGGCATGAGTACACCAGAGGAGGCGTTTTCTGGCAAGAGGCCTGATATTTCCCATTTGAGGATTTTTGGTTCACCTGTCTACATGCATGTGACGAAGGACGCCAGAAAGAAGCTGGATCCGACCGCAGAGGTTGGGATATTTGTGGGGTGCACTGATACGCCCCACAACTATCGTGTGTATTTTCCAGACAGTCACAAGAATTTTGTGCGACGGGATATCAAATTTTAGGAGGAGAAAGCCATGCAGTGTTCGCTTGAGAGGAAGCCACACTTGCATGCAGATGAGGAGCTATTAGTTCCTAAGGATGAGCTTCCGGATGTGGATCAGCCACAAGAGGAAGTTCATGGAGTGGAAGAAACCACTCATGCAGTGCCATCCATTAGAGTGCACAAGCGCACTTCAGAAGCTGAGCGACTGGCTCGAGATGCATAGAAGGTTGTAGGACCACCTACAACACAGCGCAGATAGAGACAGTCACCGGACCGGTACACTGGATACATGGCTCTTGTGAGCAAATGTGTCATGACAGAACCATCCTCTTTCGAGGAAGCTGTGGAGGATCCTGCATGGGTAGATGCCATGGTGGAAGAGTATGATTCGATTGTCGAAGCCGGTGTAACCCAACTCTCCACGGCCAGAAGGAAATCAGCTATGGGTTCGTAGATGGATCTGAGTGAAGCGGGCGGTGATGGAGTGCTGAAGTACAAGGCAAGATTTTTTGCCTGAGGCTTCTCACAGATTGAGGGGATCGATTATGAGGAGACCTTTGCACCTGTCGCAAGGTATTCTTCCATACGGACGATCCTAGCTCTCTCAGCACAGATGGGGTGGCACATTCATCAGATGGATGTGAAGACTATGTTCCTCAATGGAGTCATTGAGGAGGAGGTGTACATAGAGCAGCCCGAAGGTTTCGAGATCTTCAGCAGTGAGTCGCATGTGTGCAGACTCAAGAGAGCACTGTACGGGTTGAAACAAGCACCTCGTGCTTGGTACACACGGATAGACAGTTATTTCACCGGACTTGGATTCTCCAAGAGTGAGGCGGATCCTAACCTGTACTAGATTGTGGTGGAGGGGAAGTTGCTGATCATTGTACTGTATGTAGATGATCTGATTTTGACAGGTGATGAGATTTTGATACTTTCATGCAAGGAGGATCTTGCGAGAGAGTTTGAGATGAAGGACTTGGGCCTCCTTCATTATTTCCTGGGATTGGAAATTTGGCAGCGCAGTGATGGACTGTTTGTTTCTCAGGGTAAGTATGCCCGGGAGATACTGGAGAAGTTCAACATGTGCCGTACGAGCACATTGATACTCCTCTTCACGGTGGTTGGAGGAAGAGGATGCTACTGACGAGGTAGTGGGCCGCCAGCAATACATAGTGATTGGTGGGGTCGCTTATGTGTCCCCAGTCGATACACGACCCGATATATGCTATCTTGTTAACCGCTTTCGCAAGCTATGGTTAAAAGCCTACCAAGCCTCTTCGGAAGCGAGAAAGCATATGTTGGCGTTATCTTAGAGGCACCTCGAGAATATGGCACGTGGTGCCAGAACGGAAGTGGGGACAGGCTTCCTGTGGTTTCACGGATGCGGGTGGGCGAGGGGAGCCCAACGGAGCGAGAAAGAGCACATCGGAGGGATCTTTAGTGTCGGGTCGACAATGGTTCTGATGACGAGGCAGTGTCCGTGGCTTTTCAGTTCAGTGGAGGTGGTATGGCAGCAAGCTTGGCTGCATGCGAGGCTATTTGGATGAGGAAGATTCTGGTCGGGTTGTTCGGGTCGCATTTGGAGCCTATTGTGATTTATTGTGATAACCAGAGTTGCATTAAACTCTCGGCTAATCCAGTATTTCATGATAGATCCAAACACATCGACATCAGGTACCATCATATCAGAGATTGTGTTCAGCGGAGAATCATGTTACTTTCATATGTTCCCACGAAGGATCAGGATGCTGACATCTTGACGAAGGCGCTCACCAGGAGCAAGTTTGAATTCCACAGAGGCAGGATAGGGGTTGCAGATAATCCATATCTTGTTGAGAGGGAGTGTTGAAAATGCAACAAGATGATGGAGCTTAGTGAAATGAAGTTGCCTTCACTAAGTGGGCCCGCAGGCTATTTTTGGCACAAAGTCTATTTTTAGACTATGTCTAATTTTAGACATATGGATCATGGTCTATGAGTTGCAGGATGCTATTTATGGATGATTGGTCAAGTTGGTAAAAATAGATGGACCTCTATTTTTAGACATTGGGCGGTTTCTATTTTTAGACTGTCGAGCTAAAAATAGAGCAGTCAAATATTATTAACCCTTAATAATATTTAGACTATAAACATTATCTTATCCTCTTGGAGCACTTCAGTTTGATGCTTGGATGTGGCACATGCAGCTGACAGAAGGAAATACACTTTTCCTAAGGGTTAGTTGAGCTATTGCATGGTTGACTTCAGTTAGAACCCAAGTGGCAGAGTTTGGTGGAGTTGATGAGACAGTTGGTGGAGTTGTGTTCGGTTTAACTTAATTGAACTAGTTGTATTTAGTCTAACTGACAAATACACTAGTGATGAGTGGTGTGAATTAATTATTAATTAATTCACTAATTATTAACTCATAAATCAACTAAAGAACACATCAGTTAACTGCAATGCATGGACAGTTCAGTGGAGACCAGTGTTAGAGGTGGGTGAAAGGGTGAGTTTGCTATCAGTTGTGACTATTGGCTTTGCATGAGATTTTCACACACATTGATGGAGATTTCCAATGAGGATTGCACAGTTGGAGCTAGTAGGATTCGAACTTGGATCTCATTCATTACTCACTTGGATTGTGCAGTAGAGGCAGGCAGACTTGTGGAGGAGATTTGAACCTGTGACTTGTTCATCTTCATAACTAGTTTTGTGTGTAGCATTGAGATAGTGCTGAGAGCTATGAGAGCTTTGTGCTATGTATTTTTACATGTTCTCTATCATTATAATATACAGATAGTTGGGGGTTTTCAGCTATTGCTTTCCCCATTACATCCTGTGTTGATATGTGTGCTTGATTATGTTTTAATGAGCGCATGCGGCTAAGACTCTAGTTAAAGCATGTTGACAGTCATGCAGAATAGGCGTTATGTGTTATGGATGAATTCAATTAGTATGTTCAATGAGGGGATAATCTTGGAGAATAATTCGACAAATTATTCAAATTTCTACAAAGTCCATCTATTTTCCAACTTAGGCCTTCATCACAATAGCATCCATAGCAACTCACATAGAATATGATCAACATGTCTAAAAATAGACTTTGCGCCAAAAATCACCTGTGTGGGCCCCACCTAGTTTAGGTGATCATTTTCCAACTAGGATCAGGAATGATGTTTCAGGATGCCTCCTTCACTGTTTCTTGTTGCAATCTTCAACACAAAGATATAATTTGTTGAAAGTCATTGATGCCCCCAATGGAAAAGAAATTTCGAATTTTTCTAAAGATAGATATGAGGATGCCCCTATCACTTTGCAAAGTAGTGATAGGTGTAGAGATAACAGAGACCATCAACTATTTTTCATCACTATGTTGGTCAATGGAATGCTTTTGCACAATTGTATGTTTGATTCTGGGGAATCATCGTGTGTCATGACTAAGAAAGTCATGAATCAGTTAAACCTGAGGATTTCTAGACCTTACCACAACATTTGTGCTATGGATTCGAAAATTATTGAAGTTTGTGGTTTGATAAAGGATCTTCAAGTCCACTTGGTAGTTCACCATGATATTATGATCACCATGGATATTGTGGTGATTGATGTGCCTGATGCATGGGGGATGTTATTGTCTAGAAAGTGGGGAGTTGATATAGGGGGTAGTTTGCAAATGCATTTAAGTTGTGCTACCATCCCTAATAGTGAGGGAATCATGGTTAGGTTGGATAGGGAATTGGAGATAAAGTTTCACGCGGAAAATCCCAAGGAGCGTCATAACGAAATTGTGTATGAATCTGATGATTTGGGAAACTATGTTATCTTGGCTAATTCTACTGCTCCTTTGGAGAAGGAGGTGGAAAGTAAGAAGGATTGGGTGTGGCATATGAATTTTGATGGTGCCCATTCGAGGTTTGGGAAGGGTGCTAGAATTGTCCTTACCTCCCCTCTTGGTAATATATTCAAGTTTGGCTTTAGGTTGGAATTTGATGCAAGTAACAATGTAGCGAAGTATGAAGCTTTATTGTTAGGTCTAGAGTTGGAAAAGGACTTGAACATTAAGATGCTTAGTATCAAGGGGGATTCTAATGTAGTCATTCTTCAATCAAAGAATCAATTTGCATGTAAGAATGATAGATTAAAGAAGTATTGAAATGTTGTTTGGGATAACATGGAATATTTTGACGCGTTAGATCTTCAAGCAATTATGAGAGAAGGAAATAAACAAGCTGATGAGTTGGCTGTTGCTGCATCTACCTTACAACTTGGAGAGAACTTGATGGATGATAATTAATTAATTAATTTTATTTTATTTTATTTATTAAATTAAAAAATTTACCCCTCCCTATTACCCATTTTTAATAAAAAATTAATTAATTAATTAAATTAAATTAAATTAAATAAAATTTTATTTATTTTTAACTAACTAACTAACTTTCTAGCTTCTAGTTCTTAACCGCTAGTCTTAACAGCTAGTTCTTAACAGCGAGTTCTCAATGGCTATTTCCGGGCAATGATGCATCTCCACTATTTATTCATTGAGATCGATTAGTCTCTCCACCTTGTCTTGATGATGAACCACATTAGCTGGTTCGAAAAGTCGATATAATCCTAATGATGTGATTAATCCAAAAGTACTTTTGTCTACATTATGGATCACAAAAGTCTTAGATCTAACATCAAGATGGAGGTTATTTTTAGACCATCGGTTCCTGATAATGTTGAGCATTGGAAAATCTTTAATGAAGAAAGCCAAGTGATTCGTTTTTTAAATAATATGGAAGAATTCTCTGGTTTCAAGGTTGGCTACAAGGAAGAAGGTTGTGATTATGAGGAGTGTAATGTTGTGTCAGATCGCACTCCTAGGGATCGTGTAGCGATGGAACAGATGTTTGACAGACATGATGTTGTAATGAGAAAAGAGGATAAGAAAATTAACCCAAGGGAATTTATTGAAGTAAACATTGATACCCCTCATGACCCAAATATTATCAAAACAGGGAAGGGCGCCATCGAGGAGGAAAGGAAATAATTAATAAATTTACTTCAAGAATATAGGGATGTTTTCGCCTTTTCATATGAGGAGTTAAAAGGTTATAGGGAGGATGTTATGGAGCATACTATCCCTCTTAAGGATGAAAATTCCAAATCCTTTAGGCAAAAACTTAGGCAAATAAATCCTAAGTTAGCCCCTTTGGTGCAAAAGGAGCTGCATAAGATGCTTCAGGCTAGAATTATAGCTCGCACTAGGCATTCCACATGGTGCTAAAACTTGGTTATTGTGAGAAAGAAGAATGGATCAATCAGGCTATGTGTAGATTTTCGAAATCTTAATTTAGCTTGTAAAAAGGATGATTACCCTTTACCCAATATGGAAACATTGTTGCAAAGGGTAACAGGATTTGGAATGATGTCTTTATTAGATGGATTTTTAGGATATAACCAAGTCATGGCGAAGAAGGAAGACAGGCATACGACAACATTCACCACACCATGGGGTACTTTTGAGTATTTGAGGATGCCTTTTGGATTAACAAATTTTGGAGCAACTTTTCAAAGGGCTATGGACTATGCCTTTAAGCGTCTAATTGGGAAATTCATTGAGATTTATCAAGGTGACTTAACTGTCTTTTCTAAAAATGGAATTTCTCATATCGGCCATTTAAGGAAGATATTTGACAGGTGTACAGAGTATGGGATATCCTTAAATCCTGCTAAATCTATTTTTGGAGTGACTGAAGGGAAGTTTCTTGGTCACATCATCTCGAAGGATGGGATCAAGATTTACTCTGAGAGAGTTGGGGAAATTCAAAAGATTCCTTTGCCTCACAATATCAAAGCCCTTAAATCCTTCTTAGGAAAGATCAATTTCCTTAGGAGGTTCATTCCAAATTATGTTGAAATTGCTAAACTCATTCAAACACTTTTAAAGAAAGATGTTAAGTTTTTCTAGGGAAAAGAAGGATGAATAGGTTTTCAAAAAATTAAGGATTCTATGAGTAAGGCACCTATTCTAGTGAGCCCTGATTATTCGAAGGAATTTTTGATTTTCTCTTTTGCATCTGAAGATACTATTGCTGGAGTGCTGCTGCAAAAGAACAATGAAGGGTATGAGAAACCTATTGCCTTCATGAGTAGATCCCTTCAAGGTTTTGAATTGAATTATAGCACCTTGGAAAAGCATGCTTATGCCTTAGTCAAGTCCCTTAAGCAATTTAGATTTTATGTGGGGTATTTAAGAATAATCACATATGTCCCTCACTCTACGGTAAAAGATATTTTAACTTAGGCTGATTTCTTAGGAACTCGAGCCAGGTGGGTCTCTAAAATTCAAGATTACGATTTAGATATTAGACCTAACAAGCTGGTAAAAGGCCAGGGATTGGCCAAGATATCGACTGAGGGGAATGAGAAAGCATTAGGAATGATTTTTCAAAATGATTTGGAATTAACTTCATCATAACTTAAAATATTGAGTCAACTGGAATGGTATAAAGACATTATTTATTACTTGCAAAATTTTTCATGTCCTAGCCATTTAGTTGGCCATAAAAGAAGAGCATTAAGGCTTAGAGCAACTAAGTATTGCATTGTGAAGGATGGTGTGGGTTGGAGAAATTCGAAGGGTGTAATACTTAGATGTGTTGATGAAGTTGAGGCCAAAAATCTTCTATGAGTTTCATTCAGGATTTTGTGGAGGACATGAAACTGCTAAGACTACTACCCATAAAATCTTGAGAGTTGGTTATTTTTGGCCTTCTATTTTTGCCGATGTGCACAAGTATGTTAGAGGTTTCCAAACATGTCAACTTTTCACTGGGAAGCAAAAGTTAGCTTCTTTTCCTCTTCAAATTGTGGTCGTGGAAGCTCCCTTTCAACATTGGGGGCTTGAATTTATAGGGAAATTTAATGAAAATTCTAGTAATGGCTACTCATGGATTTTAATGGTCACAAACTATTTTAATAAATGGGTAGAAGTCGTCCCTATAAGACACGCCACCGACAAAGTAGCGACGGACTTTCTTGAAGATAGGATTATCACTCATTTTGGTGTCTTTGCTAAAATTACAACAGATAACGCTAAGGATTTTAGCTCTGCTGAATTCTCATCATTTTGCTTTAATTATGGCATTGTATTATCTCATTCATCAAACTACTATCCTCAGGGTAATGGTCTAGCCGAGTCTAGCAATAAAAAATTGATAACCTTAATCAAGAAGATAGTAGGGGATAATAAGAGAGCATGGGATAACAAAATTAAATATGCTTTGTGGGCTGATAGGATTACAAAGAAGAGTTCTACTAAAAATAGTCCCTTTGAACTAGTTTATGGCTTGGAGCTTACCCTTCCCGTGCATTTGAAGTTTCTAGCTTACCAATTGCTACAGAGTTTTACATTTGATAAAGATGCTGTGCAACATAGCATTGATAAAATTGTAGAATTGAATGAAACTAGGAGAAAAGCCTTTGAAAATTGTTGTAAAAATCAATCTAAGGTAAAAATAAATTTTGACAAATCATTTAGGAATAGAGGTTTTTCTAACGATGATATGGTTTTACTTTGGTATCGTGGGAATGAAAAGCCAGGTAATCTTGGTAAGTTTGATAGTTTATGGCTTGGACTGTATATCATCAGAGAAGTGGCGGGACAAAATTCCTACCATTTGAGCACCTTGGATGAAGAATCACTAGAGTTACCTATGAATAGCCAATTGCTCAAGATGTTCCACAAAGAAAACATTTGATGCCATAGGGAATCCTTTTGTATCATATTTCTAACTTTATCCCTTGTCAATTTTGTTTAAATAGATTTCTTTCATGAATAAATTGATATTTTATGCTCTTAGAATAAATTTCCATTTATGTACTTGATTTTATTTGATGATATTTTGAATGGATACTGCTAATATATATCTTTGGTTGGTGGATGCAGATTCCAGGTCCTTGCACACTATCACTTTATATCTAGCATGCATCCCCATATGGAGCCAAATGTTGACCACTGGAGTAGCACCTGATGATTATGTGAAGACTCCATGCCCAAGGATGAACCGGAGGACACTTGTGCCATCAGATATCATCAGTTCAACAAAGTTTTTAAACTCTACTTCTTCTTATCATTTCCTTCTTCAGTCCTCAGGTTCTGTTGCCCTACGAGGATATTATATAAATTTCAATAGAATGATGAATAAAGCCATTTAACAGGCATAGGATGTTGGGACTCGATCAACAAGCGAGTACACCTTGGAGTGTTTTTTTTACTTAGTTAATTATTCCTTCTTTTTAGTAGCGAATAATTTTCTAGGTTTTTTCACTCATTGCATTACCCCAAAGCCGAGAGGACGGCTTGAAGGTTGAACCCCTAATGCATCTTAGTGTCTAGAGTCAATGTATATTACCGTGCTAGGTCATCTCTGAAATTTCGTGGAATTTGACTAGGTCTAAATAATATTTTTTAATAATTAAAAATTTCCCGCAAAATGAGAATTTTTTATTAATTTCTATGTAATGATGTAAATAAGTGGCCTTTGGAAATGTCTGGGATGTGTGACTACTCGAAAATCATCCTCACAGACCCAGCATTATCCTAGGACCCACTTTGAGGGTCAAAAAATGACTTATGGTCCCTCAAAAACTGATTTTTATAATGTCAGTGGAAAAAATGAAGAAACAATTCAAAAAATGAATAATTGGAAAAATTTAGAAAATTTTCCAAAGTCAAAATAAGTCAAATTTAGACATGGAAATTATGTGGGGAAGGTCAAAGATGATGTGGAAGTCATGTAGGGCCCACCACATAAGGTACAACTCAATTCAAAGTCAAATGCCAAGTAACCAAGTCAAATTCGTCCCACATTGAGCTCATAAAAAAAAATCACGTAATGCCTAAAGTTCAATAGTTTGACATGTTGAAAATATGTGGTGCACATTAAAATTTAATGGGGGACAAAAGGTGTGACATGGAAACCACCTTGGATGGTCAACTTATCCAAGTCAACAATTAATTAAAAGTCTTTTTTTTTTGCCCCACGAATTACCAAAAGGGCAAATTGAAGTTATTATGAAAGTGGCACAAATTCGAGAGTTTAGTGGGGGGACAAAAATGCCACATGGGACAGATCTTGTCCCCCATATTCTACTGCCAACCAATCATACTCCACTGATAGCCAGTCAAAGGGATCATACGCAGACCTGTTTTGAAAGGAGATACACATCAACTTGAAGCAAATATTTGATGACTATTAGCTGCCATATTTCGCAGATATTTTCTCCCTCACCATCATCCACTTGTACACAATTGTCATCTTTATGTCTATACGCAACCCTGTTCAGCAAAGGATAACACACAGACTTATGGAACACCGTGACACTTAATTGGCAAGGTGTCAAATCACAGTTTGTGATTGAAGAGTTGTGTGGGAGTTTACCCACTCCAAATTACACATGGAAATTCAAAGAAAAGCACATATGAAGAAAAGGATGGCATGTTGGTATTCAAAGGAAACAATAACCAAAAGTTAGAAGTGTACGCTGCCTATTTTGGAATCCACCTACAGCAATCAAGCAACCACTTGGAAATTTGTTTAAGCATTGAGATCTTCACCATTTCTACACTTGTCATTTGATCTTTCATTGGGATTTTCTCCCATAGTTCTATTTAGACGAGCCTTTGGCTCTCATTGCAATCATGGTTTTTGAAGCTTGTGCTTATTGTTACTATGCTGAAATTGTTATTGAGCTAAATAAAGGAAATTCTTTGGGGTTACTAGCTTCTCTTGTGGTGCATTCTTTGGTTAATGAGGTATACTTGTTTCATTTGATGTTGTTGATTCATTTGATTTTATATTGCAATCTAGTTGGTTATTTTTGTACATTTCCTGAGGGCACTATTATCTAGGGAGGGGATATTTGTAGCTATCTCAGATCTCCTTTGGACTTGGTATATTTTGTGCTCTTGTTGTAGCTTGTTATTTTTGGTTGAATTACAAGCTCAACGTGGCCTCTATATGCCATGTTTCTTTTGCACTAACAATTGGTTTGCAGAGATTTGTGTGTTCAAAGGACAGGTTTCCAAGTCTATTGGAGTGTGAAGACTTCTTTGGTTGGAATAAGTCATCTCCAAGGATACCAAAGATCCCACAAGTTGTTCAAGCCAATAATCTCATAAGACATCAAGAGATTTATTTAAAAGGGGGTTCATGAGCCCTTTGCTTCTATTCTGTCTCTAAAAAATCATATATTTTTTTTCTCATTTGTGCACATATTGATTTTATCTAGCATTTGAGGCTAAGTTGTTGGATTCAAATCCTAACTCTCACTCACTAAATCAACTCTTTCAAAGCTGATCTTAGTGAGGGAATTTGTAATTTGAAGTGTATTTTATACTTGCATTGAGTTTCTAACTTTTTCCTTCTCATGCATGTGATTTCCTCTCACATAATTCAACACTATCTCTTTTGCATGCTAACTCTCTTGCTTGCTTGCCTATAGGTGTTCTTGGAAGCAAATCCAAGTTTGAATAAAGGGAGCTAAAGCATAAGCTAAGGAACACTTTTCCATTTGGAACCTCAAGTCCAAGTTCCACCTTATCACTTCACCTCTTCTTCTAAAGCATTATTCTTTTGAGGAATTGTAACCACCATTCACCTCAAGGCTTTAAGCCTTTACTTTGCAACATATCACAAGTAAATATTTAAAATCTTACACTTGTAACTTTGGGAAAGAGCAAGTTTAAAGCGCATATTGTAAGATCTTCCCAAGCTCGTCATTTCTATAAGAGGGCCTCACTTTTAGTAATAAAGAGAAAAATTTTCTTGAGGTAGCTTGGGAAGTTTTTCCCATGGTATCTCACCTACTCATTTAGAGGGAGGAAACCTTCTTGAGGGGTTAACTTTCTTTTTTCTATTTTTTAATTTGCTCAAACTAATTTACTTGCATTCATCATTTTGTTTGCTAATCTTTTCTAGTTGCATGTGAATAAATCATATTTTCATTTCATTAATTTCTAAGATCACACAGTCCTTTAATTTCCTAATTTGCAATCTCATTTTCCATCACTTACTTGTGTTTTATGATATATTTCTCATTTGGTTAAGTTTCACAATATACTACAAGTAAAGAAGCATAACACTTTCAATTTATGGCAACTTGAGTTATTGCTCTAAAATTGAAGCATTTTTAATTGAAGCATCTCCATAAAGAAACATAGCACTTGAAAACTCACTTTCATATAATATTAGGTATTCTAATTTAGTTGCATATTTAAAACTAACCTCCAAGCATAAGCTTGGTTGATAGAAATAATATGAAAAAGGCTTTCTTAGAAAGTTCTTCCATTTGGTACGAAGTAAGGTAAAGGTGTGTGACCCTACAGTTATGAAGGTGGCTTATCCTGTAGGACTTCTCACCTAGATTAGACATTTTAGATTAAAAGTAACCAAGATTCATGTCATCCAAATCTAGTTTAATTGCATCTCATGCTTTGATTCAGAAATATTTTTATCTTGAAAGAATTGTATTTCATTTAAGCAAATACATTTTCATTTCAAAGAGCAATACTCTAGAGGCACTGGTTTCTCATATGTTTCATGCTTATCTTATGTATTGATGGTTATTGCTCATATCACATTTTTTTGCTTATTAATCTGAAGAAGTAATCTACTTAACTCTAACAACTCTCCTAGAAAACTCACATATTTAACTTAGTTTTTCTTTAGGGATGGTCCCCCATAGCTAACCTAGGAGATAGCTTAAACGAAGAGAGTCAGGAATAGGTGACAACCCCTTCTCTGAGTTCCTTGCCACCAACCACACCTGTTGGGGTTGAAGGATTTTCCCACTAATTAGTAGGTAGGTGTAGGTGGAAAGCGATTAACAATACCCAAGGCTTTGAAAAATGCTTCTGCTATTATCAAGTCCAAGTACAATAAAGGTTAGGTCAAAGCTAAGAAAATCATTATTGATTATTTGAGAGATCGTTTGATCGTTTATGTTTCAAAGTTGAAGAAGTCTAAGGAAATGTATGATAAGTTCGTTGGTATGTATCAAGTCAACAACTTTAGCCATATTATTTCTTTGAATAATTAACTTAAGGACATTAAGATGAACAAGGGGGAGAATGTGCAATCATACTTCATGAGGATATCCCAACTCAAGGATCAACTATTGTCTACTGGAAAAATTACATCTGATAGAAACGTAGCACTAATTTCACTTGGAGGTTATCCTCCTATTTGGTAGACATTTATCACCACCATTAGCAACAATGACATGTTTCCTTCATTTGATTAGATACTGGGCAAGTGCACTCAAGAAGAGACCAAGATGATTTCTAGAGGAAGAATTCTAAAGCATGAAGGAGAAACCTCTGCATTTATCCTCAAGACAAGAAGATAAAATGGAAGTAGTTTGTGTTGTATCATTTTTAGGGTCGAAGGTTGAAACAATGACACATGGTGTTATAGGCCATTTTGTCACATCTAGTCAATAGGCCTACAAATCATATTAATCAATGTCCGTGAACATGTTTTCATCATCCCTTCACAAAGACCTAAGCATGACTCCTCCAAAAAGTCTAATTTTATGCAAGAAATTTCTCAAAATTAGTGTTTCCAACACACCCTGCATAATTTCCTACCTGTAGTGGCCGCATGTTGCATAATTGTGCATCTACGTTGATTAGTGCATGTTTCTCCCTTCTGATTTTGTACTAATTCTAGAAATTCAAGAAAATAAAAAATAATTCCGAAGCTTCCTCTTCTAGAATCTTCCAAGGTTTTTTTAACTATTTACCATGGATAAAGAGTTCAAATCCTATCTGATCCTACCTTGGAGACTTCACCTCTTAACCCTTGAGCTCATCCTCCCATCATATGTGGATCTCAAGTCCATAATGGTAAATTCATTACTTCCTCCCATAAGGTCTGGGTTTGATTTTGGAGACTGATAATGCGCTCATGTTGCTTCCTTGAACATAAAGGAGTCATCATATTCGTGCATTAGAGTTGGCGTTGAGGTGTGATTTTTGACAAGAAAGGACAAGTAAACTTGGGGAGTCATCTACAAAATCAACTTCTATTTATGTTTGTAAACTCTCTCCTATTTATTTTAATACAAAGAGTATCTTGTTTTCCTATATGTGTTGTGTTATGTTTACGCTCAGGCATTTCAATGCCTTGTTGATTCATTGAATAGAGTAATTGGATTATGCTACGTAGATGTTGTGGATCCTTTGCTTGTTTTAGTTGTGTGTTCAGGTTCTAATGATAGCACTTGGAAATACAATTGGATTTTACAAGCGAGGAGGAAAGGGAAGCTTGCTACATATTTTAGGTAGGCTTAATTCCCATACTTTAATTTATCTAAGGAAAACTTTATGTTCTTTGTCTTATTTTGTTTTAGACTACACCATTAGGTCTAGGGAATTCACTTTTGTCCACAATCGTGAAAGTTCTATATAACACATGGAATTTCATACAATTTCTTTCTCTGCTCTAGTATTATTGGTGCACAAGAAGGATGGATCATGACATACGTGTCTAGATTATAAAGAACTCAACAAGCTCACTATTAAAGATAAATTTAGCATTCCCGTCATTGATGAATTACATGGAGAAATTTGCTTCACCAAGATGGATCTTCGTTTAGGATATCATCAAAGTAGAATGAAAAATGAATAAATTTTGAAAAAAATAACATTCAGAACCCATGAAGGTAATTATGAATTTTTGGTCATGCCTTTTGGCCTTACTAATGCACCTTACACATTTCAAAGTCTGATGAATTCCATTTTCAACCCCTTCCTTGGAAAATTTGTGTTAGTATTTTTTGATGATATACTAATCTATAACAATTCTTGGAAAGATCATGTTCAACATGTTGACAGGGTGCTCAAACTATTGGAGGAGAAACAATTATATGCAAAAAACTCCAAATGTTTCTTTGGGGTGCAAGAGGTGGAGTATTTGGGTCATATTGTATCTCATGAGGGTGTTAATGTAGACCATAACAAAATCAAATCCATTAAGGAATGAAAAATCCCCACAAACCTAAAGCATCTTTGAGGATTTTTGGGTTGATAGGGTATTCTCGCAAGTTTGTTAAGGATTATGGGAGAACAGTACCGCCTCTAACAACATTACTGAAGAAATATGCATTTTCTTAGACTCTAGAAGAAACTAAGGCCTTTGAACATCTTAAAGGGGCAATGTGTGAAGCATAGTTCTTAGCTACACCATACTTCACAAAAACCTTTATCATGGAATATGATGCCTCAAGAAATGGAATTGGTGTTATTTTAATGCAAGAAGAAATACCCATTCCTTTTGAAGGTCACCCAATCAAGGGAAAGTATTTACACAAAACTATTTATGAGAAGGAAATGTTGGAAATACTACATGCATTAAAGCAATGGCAACCTTACCTAATGGGAAGACACTTCAAGGTAAAAAAAATCATGGTAGTCTTAAATACTTTTTGGAACAAAGATTATCTTCAGAAGAGAAACAAAAATGGATTACAAAGATGTTGGGTTATGAATTTGAAATCATATACAAAAAAGGGAAGCAAAATGTTGTTGCAAATGCACTCTCAAGAAAGGACGCCGATGTGGAAGCATTTCTCTCTGCCATTTCTATTATCCAACCTAATTGGATAACTGAAGCAAGGGATGAATGGAAGAATGATGAAGAGGTATGGACACTCATTCAAAAGTTGCAGCAAGATCCCAACACATTTGATACATTTATCTGGAAAAATGATTCATTATGGTACATAGATCACTTATATCTAAGTAATAATTCCAACCTCCAACAAAATATTCTTTTTGAATTGCACACCTCTCCCTTAGGAGGGAACTCAGGATTTTAAAAACTTACCACAGTATCAAGAAGGATTTTTTTCGGGATGGAATTAAATCTGATATTCAGAAGTTTGTGGTGGAATGTTTGGTTTTCCAACAAAATAAAGTTGAGACAATTAAGACCCCGAGTCTGTTACAACCTTTAACCATTCCAAGTTAGCATTGGGAGGAGGTCTCAACGGATTTTATCACAGGTTTACCCAAGTTCAAAGGAAAGAGTGTCATGATGGTGGTAGTTGATATTCTTACCAAGTAGGCACACTTTTGTGCATTATCTCATTCTTTTAAATCCACTACAGTTACTATTGCATTTATGGAAATAATTCAAAAGCTACATGGAAACCAAAATATTATTGTAAGTGACAAAGATCCCATTTTCACTAGAAATTTTTGGACGGAATTATTTTCTTGTCTTGGTACTCAATTAACTCATAGCTCATATTATCATCCTCAATTTGATGGGAAAAATGAGATAGTAAAAAATTGTTCGGAAGGATATATTTGTTGTTTTGTATATGATAAACAAACACAACGGGTCAAGTGGTTACCTCTGCCTGAATGGTGGTATGACACTACCCTCCATACTGCAGCAAAAATGACCCCATTTCTGGAACTTCATGGATATCATCCATCGTCTAGCACATCATCTTTAAGAGAAAATTCTAAGGTTCAAGCAGTGGGAGATCACATCGAGCATCAACAACAAGTTATCCAACTCTTAAAGGATAACCTCACTTTGGTACAAAATTGAATGAAACAACAAACATATCAACATCACACTGAAATAAGTTTTGACGTAGGTGACTAGGTATTTTTACGACTACAACCATACAAAAAAATGTCCTTCAAGCAAGCTAAGAAGTATAATAAATTATCGCCCAAGTACTATGGTCCTTACAAAGTGTTGCAAAATATTGGCACTATGGAATACAAATTAGAACTGCCTGCATCTTCCTAAGTACACCCAATTTTCCATGTTTCATGCTTAAATAAGGTTATTAGTGACAAGCTCCTAGTGCAAAAAATATTGTCAAAACTTGACGAAGAAGAAGAAATCATATTGGAGGCTGAAACAACCACAGAAAAAAGAACCCAACAACTACAAAATCGATCAATTTCAAAGTATCTCATTAAGTGGAAGAACTTACCCTATGAATATTCCACATGGGAGAATGATAATTTTATATAGAAGCATCAAGAACAACTCAAGCATTGAGGAAAACACCTTTTTTTGTAGGGGAGGGGAATGTTAGGTCCCTATAATACTAGTGTAGCCCCCTTATTGTTATTGTTAGTGTATCTGCCTTATTGTTATTATTGTGCCCCATAGAAGCCCACTATTTTTATTGTTGTGCCCTTATATATATATTTTTTACAGTAACGGTTATGGAGTATTATATTCATCTTGGCCTTAATGCCGAAGAGTCTGGTTACAATGAGGATGACAATATCTTGATGCCCCTCACCACGGAGGTTGAATATGTAAGTAAAACTTGGGAATTTCCTCCTTGGAGAAGTAACTATAGCTTCAAGATCAACGATTTTTCCCAGCTTGAAGATACATACAAATTGATTTAAAAGACAGCAGTAAAACATGGCAACAAGATAGCTCATGGGATGGGTTCCCATGATTCTTCATCGTCTTTCATCTTGGTCCCAGCAGAGAGGAGGGCAGCTTTGTTGGCTTCAGTGTCCGCCTCTTTATTATGAATTCTCAGCACATGATAGTAGTTCAGCTTCCGAAAAGCTTTTTCCAAGCTCTTAATTCTGGCTATCAGCCTTGCAAATTTAAGGTCCAAAGCTGGAGAGTTGGACACCATTGCATTGATGATGATCTGGGAATTGCCAATAACATTCGCTTCTCTTATGTTTAAATATTTGAGCAACTTGAGACCTTGAAATAGAGCCAAAGCCTCAGCTTGAATGCTGGTTGAGTGGCCAAGCCCCCAAGCAAACGAATGAATTTTTTCCCCATCTGGATTAACAACAACGCCTCCTGCACCAGCTTTTCCCGGATTTCCCTTAGCTGCCCCATCAATGAAAAGGGAGTGTCTTGACTGAGCTGTAAGCCAGTCTTGGAAATCTGTTTCAGTTTTCCTTATTTTCCAGTCTTTAGGAGGAGGGGCGTTCCTTACTGCTGGTTGAAATTGCAAATCCAGGGATGAACCCCAAGCAATATCCTGTTGGCTGAGATTAGAGTCATATTTTAAATCAACCAAACACTCTTTTAGGTGGCATTTGATCTTGATTTATAATGCCTTATAATTCTATTCAATATTTCTGAATATTATTCTATTCCGTTTAAGCCAGATCTGCCAGAAAATTACCTTTGGGAGGACAGACCATGCAGCATTGATAATCTGGTTTTTAGATGGAGAACCAGGATACCTGTTCACCCATTTAGAGAACAGTTCAGTAGTGGAGTGAGGGAGCAAGAAGTTGGGATCCAGATTATGAATGAAAGTGGAACAAATCTGCATGGAAAATCTGCATTCAAGCATTAAATGAACATCACTCTCTGCATTTTCCTTACACAGCAAAAATTTGGAGGCGCCGTGAAACCATTTCCTCTGCAGATTGTCATACGTGAGAATTTTGCCATGGCATAGAAGCCAAGCAAAGAAGTCAACTTTGGGCCACGAAGGAACACGCCAAACACCATGCCAGGGTGAGGGGTTAGGAGGAACGAAGGGTCTCTCTCACAGTTTAGCATATCCCATGGAGATAGCGTACCCTTTGGTAAACGGTCCCCAGCCTCTCGAATCTCTTTTCCTTATGAGAGAAGGCGCTAAACCATGTAGCAGATCGAGCAGCATGGTCCATTCGTGATGCAGGTGGTCCGGCACATCTATGCATTTCCAACCTGCCCAATCGGAATCGATCCATAGAGAAACATCCCATAATGAGCGCAGTCCTTCACCATCCATCCAGCAGTGCAGCTCTCTAATGGAGCCTCTGTCTTCTATGGGATCCATATTCATAATTCTGTCAGTCCATATGTTTATCTTCTTACCGTTTCCAGGAATCCAGTATGAATGCAAATTAATTAGAGGAGTAGCTTTAGCAAACAGTTTGAGGAAAGACGAGTTGGGCAGATGAATCATGTTGTTAAGATAGTTAGTTCGAGGACCTCTGAAATATTTTTTCCAAAGAGCCAATTGAGCCCAACCTGGCTTGGGCGCAATGATATTCCAAATTAGTTTCGCTTCCATAGCTATATTCTGTTGACAGATATTTTTGAAATTCAACCCGCCCTCCCACAAAGGCTTTGAGATGGTTTCCCAAGTAACAAGGGGAAGTTTCTTTTCATTCTGGTTGCCGCCCTTCCAAAAAAACCTCCGAATGTACTCCTCCATTTTTTTTAGGATGCTTGCCGGAGCGAGAAGAACAACAAATTGAAAAAGTGGAAGACTTGTGAGCATAGATTTTATTAGGACAGATTTACCAGCTATGTTGAGCCAAGAGTATGCCCCAGTTTGGATCCTGTTCTTGAATTTTGAAAGTTGAGGGAGCCAGTCCTTACTTACAGGTCTTTTATGATAAACAGGGAGGCCCAAGTATTTGAAAGAAGTCCAAGAGGAGGAGGCGGCAAAGCCCAAACATCTAGCAATAGCAGTTAGCAATCTGGGTGATGTGTTCCAGCTGTAGATATGGCATTTATTCTTATTCAAGGCACTTCCTGAGGCCTCACAGAAATCATCCATAAATTCTTTAAATTTTTTGGCTGAGGAGAGAGTGGCAGCTCCCAATAACAGAGTATCATCTGCAAATAGGGAATGATTTATGTTTTTGACCCCTCTTGCTATACACAGTCCATTAATATCTTGATCTTGCATCTTTTTTCCTAAAATAAAACTTAGAACAGAGGCTTGAATGACAAAGAGCAGAGGGGAGAGTGGGCACCCCTGCCTAAGCCCTCTCGAAGCTTAAAAAAAATCAGTGGCTCTGTCATTTACAAGAGGTGCAATCCATGGCTCCGAGAAGCATGCCCGGGTCCATTTAATGAAGTTTGCTCCAAAACCCAACTTGCTCATGACTTTTAACAGAAAGCTACGATTTACTCGATCAAAAGAATTTGCTAAGTCGAGTTTGATAACCATACCTTGTTCTTTTCGATGCAGACTTGAGTGAATTGCCTCTTGTACGAGGGTGAAGTTGTCCACAATCTGCCTGCCTTGGATGAAGCCTCCTTGATTCTCCGGAATGATTTTAGGAAGGATGAACTTCAGTCTATTTGAAATTACTTTGGTGATTAGATTGTACCCTATATTGCATGAGGAAATCGGGCGGAATCTACTGAAGTTGTTGGTGCCTTTCTCCTTGGGAATGAGGGCTAAGAAGGCTGAGTTTGTGCTACCTCCGATTTTATGACAATCTTGATATTTTTGGACCATTTTGAAGAGGTATTTCTCAACAATCGGCCAGCAAACTTGGAGGAACCTCGCAAAGAAGCCATCCGGTCCAGGGGCCTTATCCAGATCCATGGCAAACATGGAATTTTTAACTTCTGTTTTGGAGAATTTGGCCTCAAGTATCTCATTCATACGAGAAGAGATTGGAGAAGGAACACTGTCTAAGAGGTCTGAATAATGGTCCGGCTCCATGTGCTCACTATACAAGTTTTGAAAATGAGAAAAGGCTGCTTTCTTGATATCTTCAAAATC
The DNA here is from genome assembly GCA_034641835.2 of Pinus albicaulis. Lineage (NCBI taxonomy): Eukaryota > Viridiplantae > Streptophyta > Pinopsida > Pinales > Pinaceae > Pinus > Pinus albicaulis. The sequence goes on along the minus strand of CM076577.1, from coordinate 1,413,121,755 downwards.
CTTGTGGGAGACATTATCCTCCTTGATCTTAGAAATAGTGTTGAAGCATTTTTTGGCCTGGGCTTGTTTATGGAAAAAAGAAGAATTCCTATCCCTAGCTTTGAGCCAAAGATTACGAGATTTTAATCTCCAGTATTCTTCTTCAGCTAAACAGGCTTTGTGATAACACTGCTGCAGCTGAACCTCTTTATTTAACAGCTCCTCTGTGACTATGGCGTTCTCCACATGAAGTTGATGAGAGGCAAGAGAAGCTTTGGTGGTTTTCCTTTCTGTAGCAGGATTGGACAAGGTTTTGGCCCATCGTTTTAGAGCTCCTTTCACCCTTATAAGCTTTTCCTCCCAGACAAAGAAAGGGGATCCTTTGACTGGCTGAGTCCAACAATCCTTGACTAATTGTAGGAAATATGGCTCCTTGACCCAAAGGGGACTAAATCTGAAAGGAATAGGGCCCAGATCTAGGTGGGACAGGAGTTCTAGCTTTATGGGCTTGTGGTCCGAGATGCTATTTGTGAGGATATGCATTCTAGGTTCTAGCCCTAGTAACAGAAAGGAGCTTTGGATAAAAAATCTATCTAATCTGGCAGCGATATGACCTGGACCAGCTCTTTTATTAGACCAAGAGTACTTACTGGAGGAAGGTTTGATATCCAGCAAGTCCCAGTCCTGCATAAGATCCTCCACCCATTCCCTCGCCGGATCTCGGACTACGCTGCCTCCTCTTTTTTCAGACGAGTGAAGAGTGAGGTTGAGATCTCCAGCAATGATTATATTTTCTAGATTTGCTAAATCTGCTTGATGCCTTATTGATTCCCAACAGTCCTTTTTTTCCCCAACATTGACTGGGGAGTATACATTGAAGAGGCAAAAAATTTCTTTGGTGACCAGATTCTGCATTTTAAGCAGCAACCAATGAGTGTTGCTAGCTTCAGAGATGACTGAAAATTTGTCGGCATTCCATAGAGAGCCAAGCCCTCCCGAGGCTCCCCGGGCAGAGATTTCTCTTGCTTCGCTTTTGATCCAAATTTTCTTACTTGCATGGAGGAAGACTATGTCTTCCAGCTTGGTCTCCTGAATGAGAAGTATGTCTGGAGATTCTGTTCTTATTAAACTTCTAATGGCTTCTTCCTTAATTTTTCTCCCCATACCTCTACAATTCCAAGAGATGACCTTCATTATTTATGTTTCTGATGGGCTCCCTTGGAGCCTTGAGGCTGATTTTTCATTGTCCTTGGCTTTGAGGCTAGCAGTTTTTCCAGAGTAGGTTGGCTGCCCTGTAGCTTTTCTTTGTAAGTTTCCTGCTCTCTTTTTTCCCTGTCAGATTTACGACCTCTTGTGGATGTCCTTATCGAGGTTTGAGACTCTCCTATTTCTCCTTCCTCCTCTGACTTGTCTGATTCCTGTTCTTCTTCCTCATCTTCTATAGGCATGCGTGTGGGTTATGCAGCACTTGTCCTTTCAGGGAGGGAGAGGGAGTGCCTTTGCATGGAGGGTCTGGGTTTTGAATCTCGATCTCCTGAGTTGCTTCTGTTTGCTGACTTAGGGCATCAAACTTATTTTCATGTGCCTTTTTGGGAGGGGGGCGCTAAGCATAGGCTTGAGGAGGGCCTTTTCCGTTGGGGCCTCCCGGTTTCTGACCTTTGTGATTGATCTTTGTGCGTTTAACTTGATTCCAGCCCTCTTCATTTCCTTTCTCTGGCTCAGCATTGGAAGGACAATTCCTGGCAAAGTGTCCATGAATATGGAATTTTCTGCATTTGAAAGGCAGCTGTTCGTAGTCCAAGATCTGCACATGAGACCAGCGGCCGACATTGATTTTGATTGCCTCTGGGAGTCCTACCTCTAGATATACTTCTACGCAGATTCTATCACAGTCATACTGGTCCTTGTTGTTTGCCCGATCAATGAATTTCCCAAGAGCATTGCCGATGTGTTTCAAGGAGTCCCAGTTCCAACAATGAACTGGAAGATTCGGGAGACGAACCCACACCGGGACAGCCTTAGGAACATCAACAGCCGGATCAAAATTCGGAGTCCATTTGTTCAAATAAAGGCCCTGAGGACCCATGAAATAGGGCCCATTTTGGAAGATCAAATCTATGTCTTCTTTGGAAGAGAATTCGAAGAGGAAGAATCCACGCCCCAGAAAATAAGATGTAACACTTTGCTTGATTAGAGGAGCCCAGTTCCTGTTAGCCCATTGCTCAGTGGTTTTCGGAGATGGCCAAAGACCCGTGAATTGGCCAATGAGACCCCGATCAGCCAGAGACAAAGCTACTTGGATGGGGGTCTCAGGAGGAAAAGAGATCTCCGGTATATCTTCTAGCTTCTTAACGAATTTAGATGCTTCACATTTATTCTTCTGGGGCAAGCCTGCCAGAAGTTGATTGAATGCTTCAACAGCAGGGGAAGAAGGTGGCAGAGGGGGCTCCTTGGGAGAGCCCTGCGTCTCCATGAGAACAGGCCTTAGGCAGGCCGCCTCAGAGGGAAGCCACGCTGCACAACACAAAACGCCGATGAGAACCCCTTAAAAATCCAGATACGATGAATGATGAAGGCACCATGCAGAAGAGCCAAAGCGCCGCGCAACCCCAGTGCGTCGCGCCCACAGGAAACCCAGTGCCGGTGCGCCGCGCCTCCCAGCCAATGCGCCGCGCAAGGAAAGGGAGCAGCCCAGGAACATGAAAAATTGAAAAATCCCTGCACCACTATCAATGGACACCATAGCCCACCAGAGCAGCCAACAGAGGGCCGAGGCAGGCCAGCGGCCACAGGAGCAAAGGACCAGCAGCAGAGGCGGCGGCTAGGTCAGCAGTAATTTATGTTCTATATTTTATTAGTATTCTGTTGTGCCCTTATATTATTATTGTTATGTAGGCTTTGATTATATTGTGACCCCTTAGACTACTATATTTACCAAGGAGAACTTGTCATTTGTATCAACTGAGAATTGTTCATTTATGTGATGTAAAACATGCAAAATTTTAGGGGCTAATATTTGCAGGTGGGCTAATTTTCCATGATTTTTCCAAAAAAAAGATTCACCATTTTCCCTTTTTTTCTAAAAATTATCCGCCCAAATTTTAAAATATAAAATTATTTTACCTTAAAAATCTCCAACATTATATAGATACTATATATAAAATAATTATAAATTTTAATAGTCTTACAAACATATCAATAAATATTTTATAATTTGCATATTAGGGACTAGTAAGATTCACCAATGTTTTAAAATTCAAGATAGTTTTCCATCCTTAAAATTTTCCCTGATTTAAAGGAGGTTTCCCCCTTGAAGAGTCTAATTTTCAAGTTGTTGATCTATCTTTTCTTCTCTTTTGTGATCTAGTTGCATAACACCGAGACGATTTATGACAAAGGCACTGCAAGCACACTAGATTTCTGTTATGCATGTGCTGAAATACTTGCACGAGACTATTAATCTTGGACAAAGATATACTACCAAAGATGTGATAATTAATGTATACATTGATGCTGATTGGACCGAAAAAAATGTTTGATAGGAAAAGCACATCAAGATGTTGTTTTAACCTGGGGTCTACCATGATATCTTGGATGAAATAGAAACATAAGTATTTTTTCGTCAGTACAGACAAGGCTAGGTACATTGTCGCTAGCATGGCTATCTATGAGGTATTATGGTTGAGAAAGCTCTTTAGATAACTATTTGAGAAAGTATTGGATACAATGTGATATAGTGTGATAACAAGAGTGGGATCCTAATTTCAGAGAATTCCATGTTCCATGATAGATCCAAGCATATTGAGATTAGATATCACTATATCCAGGATATGGTGTAAAGAAGAGCCGTAAGACTCGATCACATTTCAACTATTCAATAGATAAATGACATTCTTACCAAGCCTTTTCCGAAATGGAAGCTCTTGGTCTTCATAGAGCAGATTGGACTAGTGGATGTGACCCTTCTAAACGGTGGTCATGGCTGATTGAGAACACTGAGCTATGCTCTTACCCCTTGTTTGAGCTCACAGGGAGAGGAATGAAGCTCGAGAGCTCCTGGGATTGAGGTAACTTTGGACATTAGGTGTGTGTGATCCATGCCCTTTGTGGTAGGTTGGATATCTCCCATATTATCAATGTAGGGTGTGTGTGATCCTTGTCACTTGGGGCAAGTTGGGTATCTCCCCCTACTATCGAGTATGAGAATTAATAGAGTATAACCTAATATGCATCCTACCCAAAAGCTGGGCTTGTTGGGACTACTACCCATCTGGCCAATGGGTGAGGAGACTTGGGTGTGTGTGATCCTTACCTCTCATAATTTGGGTATATCCCCAAAGGTAGAGGATGTAGGTGTTATACCACTTGATTCTTGAGAATCAAGGTGGGAATATCAATGAAAAATAGGATGGTTGTGATCCATACCTCTCATGGTAAGTGGTATCTTGCTTATTTTCATTGGATATAGGGCAATAGATTGATCTCCCCTATGATAATTCTTATTCTTTATATTGAGAATGTTCAGTAAATGAGCAAAGATGAGTAAATGGAACAATGATGATGATGAGATGTATACTAATCCAGGTGGATATTGGTGGCCACCCAATATTCCACTTGGACCCCCAACACTGTTTCCTTTCAGTTTCTTTAATTCTAGCATAAATTTCTATTTTTGGCATTTTTCCAGGTCCTAAACCTCTAGGGCCTTTTTGAGGCCTTAAACGATGGTTTTTTTTGGAATTAATGTGCCAAGTCCATAGCCCAAGGGGTCAAGGCTTGTCAGGTAATTTTATTATCCTTGGATATATATTTCTAACTAGGTATCATGCGTGCCAAACAAATATCATATTCCCAAATTACAACCCTGGGAAGCTGACATTCCAACTAATCCTAATGGGGCCCACAAAATTTTGGCGATTCATCTCCTAGGGTTAGGTTTTTGGATGTTTATGGTTTTCCATTGTTTATCAATAATAAAAAGGCCTCCAAGCCTCATTTTAACATAATTATGAAGGCATGTAGTTGTCACATCTCTCCTCAGAGATAAGCTGCCATCGCCCAAGCTAGTTTGTTTCTTTTCTACATGTAAACAGTTTTCAATAATTTATATTTATTAATTGAAGTTATGTTTCAGTATATCTCGTTGTTGTTGTTTAAATCTATATTTCATTTAGTTCCTTCATAAATTTGGATCAGTGGTATTAGAGCGGTCTTCTCTTTCTCTATTTTTTTGTGCATGTCCCCAAAAAGGCCGGGGTATAAGGAGTTGAAACTTGAACTAGTTGAACCCTTGCAAGATTGGTCTCGCCGACGACGACGACCTCTCATGGTGGAAGAAAATAAAGATGAGGGAGCATAAGATCCTTTCAAAATTTTTCTCGAAGAGGAAGTTGAGCCACAAAGGAACGAGATCATGGAAAAAAATTCCCAGAACCTTTGGCAAGTATCAATGGGTGAAGCATCTTCATCCAACAGTCACTTCGAAGGGGTCACCCGCTTTAAGCTACAAGTTAACTTTGAAATTCCCATATTTGAAGGCCAAATAGATGTAGATGCCATAGATAGATGGTTAAATCTATTGGAAGGATATTTTTCGGTCCATAATTTTTTCGATAGGGAAAACATTATTTTTTCACTCCTCAAAGTCACCCCCTATGTCAAAAATTGGTGGGAAACTTACTGTGAGCAAAGGGTTGAGAAGGAAACCTCACTATTTTCAGTTGCACCCTCTTGGAACTATTTCTAAGATGTCATCAAGAAATGATATTACCTTGCTGGGAGCTATGCAGATAAGTACATAAAGTGGACCACACTATTGTAGGAAAGGGACCAAGACATGCCAAAGTTCACGAACATTTTCCATACCCTACGCACGAAGTTAGGTATCAAGAATTATTAGCGGCATTTGATACTCAAGTAACGTGTTTGTATTCACAAATACATCTAGGCATAAATGAAGTTCCTAGACATCTCCTCCCTTGGTGCAACGTACCGATATGCTATGAGAATCGAGCAAAAATTTAAACAGAAGAAGCGAGACTTTGGATCTGAAAATCTGAAGCAGGGAAAAGACACCTCCAAACTACAGAACAAAGGACAGAACCAAGGTGGAGTGAGCCAGGACAAACTATCAAAGCCACAAACAAATAATAACACCACGAACACAAAGAAGGACACCCGAAAGTGGTGTGAGTTCCACAAGAGCCCCACCCACAACACAAATGAGTACCACGCCAAGCAGTCACTAGTGGTCGAGCTCAAAGCTTCAGAGTGAGATGCATGTTCTGACTTTGAGCTAGAATCTGAAAAAGGGAATCAAAAGGGGAAGCAAATTATTGATACAGAACCTAGTGCCACCGTTGCCACCACCAAGGTCCAAAACAGTGAGCCTGAATATCCAAAGGAGGGGGAGCCTCTCTTCCACTCATAAATGTGGGTGAAGGGTTCTCCACTGTAGTTCATTATCAACATGGGGAGCCAAAATAACCTCGTCTTGATAGAGGTCATTAAACAGTTGGGCATGTCGAACACACCACACCCATATCCATATACCATCAGATGGCTCCACCAAGGACGAGATCTTCGTTTCAGACGACAATGCCCCCTTCCCTATAATATAAAGCCCTTCATGAACGAGGTACTATGTGATGTGGCTCCTTTTGAAGTTTGTGATGTTTTATTAGGCCAACCATTTATGGAAGTGTCATGTTTTGTATGATTCTAGACCTCACACTGTTGCTATTACTTTGGGAAGAAATCTATACAAGATACTCGAGGTAGCCCCACCTACTGCCATTTATTTGATCTCTACTAAGAAATGCAGTAAGATCATCTCCCAGATTGAATTTTTTTTTTTTCAAGGTAAGGGAAAGATCATGGTCACATTCTTGGCCCCCGAAAAGGGTTCCTCTGCACAATAGAAGTAGGTAGATAAGGTCATGGAAGAACACATGGACATCTTCTCCTCACCCACATGGGTACCTTTGCACTATTAGGTCAAGCATTTAATCGATTTGAATCTCGAATCACCTTTACCTAATGGACGGATATACCACTCCTCTCTTCTAGAAAATGAAGAAATCAAGTGACAATTCCAGGAGGTTCTACAAAAGGGCACATTCGACCAAGTTCCTCACCAACAAAGTTATCGATCAAACGAGAAAATTCCCTGGTACCCATTTTTTGAGGTAGCAAAAAAACAACCGATTTTGAAAAGTGGTGATGTAGAATCACCATTTTTTTTTGAGTATATTTTTGGCACTTTAAATTTTCTTATGATTTTTTTTTTTAAATGTCATGATTTTCATGTTGATTTTGAAAAGTGGTGATGAAGAATCGACCCCTTTTTTTAGAAGTTTGATTTTTGACACTTTAAATATTTTTATTTATTAAGTATGAATGTTTGTTTTAAAATGTTAGTGATTTTCATGCTAATTTTGAAAAGTGTTGACCCTTTCTGTTTAGAGGATCTACTTTTTACACTTTAAATTTTCTATTGTTGGTGATTTTTATGTTGGTAATAAAACATAAAAAAAATATGACAAAAAAAATCAAATATATATATATATATATATATATATATATATATATATATATATATATATATATATGAAAAGAAAAAAAAAACTTGTAAAAATGTAAAAAAAATAAAATTAACTTGTAAAAAAACAACTTAAAAAAAAACAAAATATTAAAAAATAAATAAAAAGAAAATTAAAAAATAAATAAATAATGTAAAGAAAAAATTAAAAAAATAACCAAAAAATAGTTAAAAACATTTTTGTTTAAATTTGTTTAAAATAAAAACGGCATAATTAAAAAGAATGATAAAAAAAAATAAAAAATAAAAAATAAAAAATAAAAAATAAAAAATAAAATAATATAAATATAAAAATCAAAATAATTAAAATTTAAAAAATAAAAAATAATCTTTTAAACTGAAAATAACCCAAAAAAAACAAAATTACAAAAACAATTTAAAAGTAACATAATTAAAAATAACAAAAAAAATTGAATATATATATATATATATATATATATATATATATATATATATATATATATATATATATATATAACAATTTTAAAATTTAAAACAAAATCATATAATAAAAAACTAAAAAAATTATAATTAAAAAAAAAGATTTTGGCCTCCCCAAGGCTGTCTCGATTAGAGAGGTTGTTTCTGAGAATCGACTTCCCTCGCCTAGGCGACCTCGGGACCTCGCCGTCGGGCAAAAAGGATCAAAGGTACTGGTGATTGTACATTAGGTGTAGGAGCTAATGGAGTGTCAAGTGCAAGTGAGGATACATGGGAGGTAATGGAGTTCTTAAGAGTGATGGTGGAGGGATTCCATATAGCAGCTAGGCCGCCTGAGGCGCAGTGAACATTGTGAATTATGCATTCACTTTTTTCTAGATCTTATTTTTTTCTTTATTTATATTAAAAAATTGTAAATTTGAAAAGAATTTCTCTATTGCACATTCATTCATTAATTTTTCAATTATATATATATATATATATATATTCCAAGTAAATTATATTAGTTTCCTTTCATGTATTAATAGTACTAAAATTTACCAACAAACTATGATAAGATATGATGAATTTTGATAATGTTTAATAAAAAATAAATTGACACTAATTACACTTTAATGGGAAATAAAATTCTCCCATCACTGAACACAAGTTTCCCTGAATTAAACAAAGTATGATGGTGGATAAACGGTAGAAAACGAATTTATAAAACTAGCAATTGCACCGGGGTGCAAGGGAACGCCAGATGGAGGAGATGTGAATCGTTTTGTGCTATATGAGGGGTAAAAACTGAATTGTGATTTAACAGAAGAAAATCCAAAGCTAAACAGATAATCATAAATGGTAAGTAGAAATATGATCACCTAAGGTGGAAAGCCTATAGCTATTAATGTCTCGATTCTTTTCACGTTCAAACTATCTATACTGTATACTAATGAAGCAACCTGATGACATGTCACAAACTGGTCATTCAAATGGCCTGCACATCCTCGAGACTGATGGAATCCTCATATATGAAGAAGGCAATGAGACCTTGATGTGAAATTCTCATATTTTCTTTGTCTGTCCTTGATGTTATGTCTGGGTGGTCGAATTGAGTGTGCTCATTTTGATTTGCAGAAGGCTGAATAGGATGAGCGAACCCATATCATACGTTGTTTTCCCATAGAACCTTTAAGTTTATCTAAGACGGTAAACCCTGCCCGTGTAGTTCATCATCAAGACAAGATGGAGAATCTGATCAAGTAACCTCTTTAAATAGAAAGTATAGCTCCTACTTGCCGTTTGTAAAATAACAACTAGGTTGCCTCAAATAATAAAAATTAATTTATTTTATTTTAAAAAGAGTAAACCAAATGATAAAAGTTTATAATTTGAATTTTAAATATTTATATTTATTTTAATAAAAATAATATTTTTTAATTTAGTATTATTAAATTGTAATTTATGTAATTTTATTTTTATTTCATTTTATTTATTTGTTTGTTTATTTATTTATTTATTAATCTTTATTTTATTTTATTTTATTTCTATTTATTTATTTTTATTTTATAATTAAGATTTTATTTTTTATTTTTAAATCTATTTTATTTTTAATTTTAATTTTATCTTTATTTTATTTTATTTCTATTTATTTATTCATATTTTATTTATTTATTTATTTTTATTTATTTTTAATCTTTTCTTATCATAGCATTTAATTATTAAAAATAAAATAAATATATAAATTCAAACTTTCAATATTATTTAATTATTTTTAACATTTGATTTATTCGATAATAATAAAAACAAATGAATATCCTTTGAATAACGCGCCAAGGCTATCTCCCTCTTTTATAAAGCGCTCGAATATTAATAGAAATCCTCCCCTTGTAAAATGTATTAAAAGGCAATATCCTGATGCTCATAGCTTAACACGCACTTATATTTTAATGCTCATCCTCTCATTATATTTTGATGTTCGAACTTCTTAGACCATAACCCCAAGCAATAACAAGTATACGCCCTCCTGAAAGGCTCACGACGGACTTTAGTTTAATAATCATTGAACAAACCTTAGAGTTAAAACCCCAAGTCTTATCAAGTCATTAGATCATTAATATGGGATCACTACATACCTTAATTTTAATATCGCGGACATCAATCGACGATACCATAGACACTTTCACATATTCATTAAAATGCCATTATGCATGAATGTCCGCCATATATATATCCCGGACCTAACTATAAGGCCAACGCCAATATAACGTTCGGGCCCACCTATTAACAATCCTCTCGCATCCGACGGCTGGAAGAGTATCGTGTTGATTGGAGCGATCCAACGAGCAGGGTGGAGTTTCGCATTTTTTTTGATGCCGACCTTTAGCACGTCAAATTCACGCGATGAGGGCGGTATTTCCCCAACGACGTGGCACAATCTAATAGGATCGGGTTTTTTTCTTGTGGTTTCACCTCCGGGCAAGGGCAGTGCGAAATAGGCGGGTTTGTTCCCAAAACCACCTGACTATAACCTCTGGTTCCACGTTCAACTCTTGGTTGTGTTCCTCCAGTGCTCCCCTATGATGGTCCTTAACATGAATTGTATTCCATTATGGCTTTAAAACCCTCCAGCATACATTCAACGTACAGCTCAACGCTAGTTCCCATTTCGGTCTCAATTCTTTGCTCCGGCTTCAGGAATTCGAGCACAACCAAGGTTCGACCTGAAGGGATTTGCACTATAACAAAATTACAATACAACTACCCATCCTTTTAAGTGGGGATTTCTTCTCCATTCCGCCTTCAAGGCTGACCGTAAGGAAGGTCTACCATCAGTTATGCATAATCGTTCTATAATGGAATTATTCAAAAATTCAAAAGGTTGAATTGGTTTGACAGTCTTATCATAGTTTATCCAGTGCTCCAACATCTTGTAATACGGTGAGTCTCAAAAATGATTTCTAACCCGAATCCTTTTCTCTCGAGCACCGAAGATCGAAGCCCTGAGCGGCGGTCCACAACGCCCATCTCCGCGACCTCGGACATAGACAGATGGTAGGAAAAAATTCGCGAAAATCATGCTAACAGGCTAACCAACAGATGACAAACACGTGGCAAAATTTGATTAGTGCGAAGGGCAGTATGGTATTTCTCCTATTGGCTGGAGTGAGCAGTGTTTGCTCAGCCCACTCCAGCAAAGAAAATGCCTCTGGCGTAATAAAAATAGTCCCCTTGCACCACCCGTTGTAGCCGGTAAACTTCGGCTCATCTCCTTCACCATGCTTTGTGTGCATCCGAATGGTCATGTTCTATTGCCGGTTGTTGGATGCAATTTCCCTCAACAGCCGTGGGCAAACGCTGCCTATCTAATCCCATTTTAATTGAGTCTGGTTCACTAATCCCAACTTAATATAGTCCTAATTGCAAAATATTATGCCACGTCAGACCCAATTTACCCAGGAGGGAAAAAACTTATTAACTCTCACCGGCAAAGAGAAAAAATGATATTAAACCCAAAAAATTACACACTCAGTCCTGTTATAACATCAATTTTTCATATTTTTTGAAGGGAGGGGGAGGGGGTGTAGCAGACTGCTCCATGTGTTACAGCGGAGAGCGTTGAATCTTTCGCAACAGATCGCTGGAGGCTCGAATCTTACCAGGGAGCACGTTCCTTTCTTTCCACGCTTCGACTCGATCTTGAGACCTGAGACCTTCGAAACCCTGGCTGAAATTGTTTACTGGAGAAACGTCAGTTTTATAAACGTTTTCTGCTCTGGTTAAGTCCTTGAACGACGTTAACACGTGGCAAAATTTGATTAGTGCAAAGGGCGGTACGATATTTCTCCTATTGGCTGGAGTGAGCAGTGTTTGCTCAGCCCACTCTACCAAAGAAAACGCCTCCGGTGTAATTATTGACAAAATGATTGAAAGTGAGATTATAGGCCATCAACAAATATTTTCCTTAATTCCTCGACTCTCATGAGAGTGGTGTTAAATATTAAGAAGTGGAATTATAAAATTATTATTCAGATGTTTAATTACTCACCGCAAGTCTAGTAGTAAAATGCATAGTGAGCAGTTTAGTTTACATGACTTAAGTTTATTAACGTTTCAAATTCGCTACATTGTTATTTTATTTTGTTTCATATTAGTTTAGTACCCACGGTTTCATCTTTGCATATAAAATTCACCATGTTAGAAATCGTTTTCATTTTTATTTATTTATTTATTATTAATTTTTAAATTATATATTTTTTAAAATTTATTTTTATTTTATTTTATCTAATTTTGTTTTAAATTTTTATTTTTAATTTATTTAAATTATTTTTAAAATATTTTTTATTTAATAATTTATGTTTTTTTTGTTTTTTTTAAATTTTAAATGTTTTTATAATTTATTTTTATTTTATTTTATTTGATATAATTTTGTTTTAAATTTTTGTTTTAAATTTATTTAAGTTATTTATTTAAATATTTTTTATTTAATAATTTATGTTTTTTTGTTTTTTTTTTTAAATTTTAAATGCTTTTAAGATTGTTTTTTTATGATTTGTTTTTATTTAATATTTTTATTTTTATTTATTTTTAAATAGATTTTAATTTGTTTTTTTATTTTTATTTATTTTTCAATTTATTTTTAATGTTTTTTTAAATCATTGGGAGATTGACGAGAATGTTGCATAAGAACGAACTCTCATGAGTTCCATAGTGAAACAGGTCATTGGACAGTTCCTAAAACACCATGGATGGAAATGATCTGCCATCTCTGTGAGAATATGAACATTGAGGATGAAAATCACTTCCTCTTAGAGTGCCCCACGTACAACCACATTAGAGCTCAATTTCAAAATCTTTGTTGCAATACTGACCTTCCTAGTAAGATGTCAAAATTATAGTGAGCTCGGGAGGCTTCTCTCCAAGCTTTTTGAACATAGGAATATAGTCTTAAATCAAATTAAATAACCCTTTTCTTTAGGTCTGATAGACCAAAGATTGGTCTCAGTGGACATTAACCATCATCATCATCATTGCAAAACATTAATAACATTAAAAAAAATGTTACTTCTAAGTTCAAAGAAAAAATGTGGTGTGAAAAAGATCTAACAGCTAAAAGAAAATTAAGATATTATAAGGAGGTCATCAACCCCACCCTAGAAGATCAAAAACATCTCTGTGTTATAACTAGCTCAAAGAAGGAAATTAATATAGCCAAGATTAAAACGAACTCTCATGAGCTCCATAGTGAAACAGGTCGTTGGACAGTTCCTAAAACACCATGGATGGAAAGGATCTGCCATCTATGTGAGAATATAATAAACATCGAGGATGAAAATCATTCCTCTTAGAGTGCCCCGCATACAACCACATTAGAGCTCAATTTCATAATCTTTGTTGTAATACTGACCTTCCTAGCCTTTTAAGATGTCAAAATTATAGTGAGCTTGGGAGGCTTCTCTCCAAGCTTTTTGAGCATAGGAGTAAAATCTTAAATCAAACTAAATAGCTCTTTTCTTTAGGTTCGATAGACCAAAGATTGATCTCAGTGGACGTTAACTACCACCACCACCATCATCATCATATATATATTTTAATATTTTTAATTATTATTTTCATTATTTTTAATTATTTCTTTCCAATTTTTTTGTTTTTTTTGGTTTGTTTGTTTTATTTTTTTAATTTATCTCATCTATATTATTTATTTATTATGTTTATATTTTTTCAGAAACTTTTTTAATTCTTTTCTTAAATTATGTTTTTTTTAAATGTTTTATTTTTATTTTTATTAGTAGAAATTCTTTCGGTAATAATCACATGCAAAAGAACGTGGTCGACGCGTTTCAAACCAACCAGTGTGGTTCATCATCAGGACTATGAGAGATCAGATCCAAACATTAAGTATAAATAGATGTAGAAATGACTCAACTAACCGTTAGGATAACGGCTAGTTTGACTAAGAAAAAGTAAATATTCCATTATTTATTTATTTATTTATTATTATTATTTTAATAAATTTTTACAACCTTTAATATATTTAAACATCTAATTGACCAATTAATTAATATAATGGTAACTAATATAACCAATCTTGGTGCATATATGTAAATTTTTTTTATTAAATGATATAATCATCAATTATTATTAATAATTAATAAATATATTTAATTCTTATCCATGTAATTTAATTAAAACAAAGTATCAATCAAATAGTTAAACATGGAGTCAAACCAATTAAAAAATAAAAAGTAAAAATAAAAATAAAAATAAATAAATAAAAATAAATAAAAATACAAAATAAAATAAAAATAAAAATAAATATAAATAAATAAATAATAAATAATAAATAAGAAAAATAAATAAATAAAAATACAAAATAAAATAAAAATAAATAAAAATATAAATAAATAAATAATAAATAATAAATAAGAAAAATAAATAAATAAATATAAATAAAATATAAATATAAATTAAGAAATATTATTATTATTATTATTATTATTATTTTAAATAAATAAATAAAGTATATATAAAAAATATAATAATAAATAAATAAATAAAATACATTAATTAAATATAAATATAAATATAAATAAATAAATAAATAAATAAATAAGTTACAAAAATAAATAAATAAATAAATAAAAATTTTAAATTTTTTTTTTAAAATAAATAAAGTATAAATAAATAAATAAATAAATAAAATTAAATAAATATATAATAAAAAATAATAATAATAATAATAAATAAATAAATAATCAAGAAAATAAAGCAGGAATCCAGCACCTGCTGATATTCCAACCGTCATCTCTATTGAGATTAACGGGCCGTTTTTCAATTTCAATGGCCTCTCTCAACTTACGATGATGGAAATGGTCGATTCTAGCAATGGCCTTAGCATCTTCTATACAGATATGATGGTTAGTCTTTTCTGCGTGCTCAGCTAAGGTGGACGAGCGAGATCTTCTATGCTTGATATCAGCAACATGCTCACAGATCCTTTGATTAATAGACCGACCGGTCTCACCAATGTAAGGAGTCCCACAAGAACATGGAATGATGTAGACACCTTTTCCATCCCTGGGGTCAATCGGATCTTTAACCGATTTTAGAGAACTACGAATTGTATTAAGAGGCTTGAAATAAGAGGATACCTTATGCTTTTTAAGGATTTTAGCAATCTTATCAGTGGTACCCTGGATGAACGGAAGGCTGACACTGCCATACCATTCACTCGGTTCTTTTTTATTTTTATTTTTAAAAGAATGACCTTTTTCCGCTTTTAGGAAAGCCTTGAGGCCCTGCGACAAACTATAACCGTTATTACAATTTATTTTTTAATGTTTTTTTGGGGTTAATTTTTTTTGTTTTGTTTTGTTTTTTTTTCTCTTTAAATTTTTTATGTTTGACTTTTTTCCTTTTGTTTTGTTTTTTTTTTTGTTTTTTGTTTTTTTTATATATTTTTTATATTGTATTTTTTTTTGTCTTGTTTTTTAATTTATTTATGTTAAAAGATATATTTTTATTTACTTGTTATTATCTTTTTATTTTTTTTTGTGTCTTTTTTGTTTGTTTTAGTTTTTACTTTTTTAATGTTTTCATATTCACAATATATATTTGATTGGATATATATGTCAAAATAAAAAATATGTAGAAGTAATAAGTCCATGAGAACAATTTTTTGTTGATGGTGTACTTCCTTAACGATACAATTTTTTTTTGCGTAATCTTTAATATGTTTATTAGTTTCGATTTACTAAATTCAAAAGAAATATAATTTTAATATTAAATTAAATTATATATATATATATATATATATATATATATATATATATATATATATAAAAGTTTTAAAAAATAATTTGCAATACAAATTTCAAAAAAAAAACAAATGTTTTAATGCAAAGAGTATAAAAAACTCCAAATCACATATAAATTAATTTGTTTTGTAAAGTTGTTCATTCATCATAACTGAAGTGTTTCGTATTGAGTGATTTCAATACATTATATATATAAAAAACATTATACTTAATAAATTGTTATTACTATGATAAACTTAAAATATAAATAAATTAATATAATTAAGTTGTCTTAGGCTAAGATTTGAAAAGAGATATACTTTTAGCCTTTAAAATTAAAATTACCCTTGGAATAATAAATCTTTCATTTACTTGTTCATTTTTAAAAAATGTTTTAGTCATATAATTTGTTCATAATTTCATGGCTCAAATATGTTAAAAACTTAAGATTTTTAAAGCCATGGTTGAAAACTTGTCAAAAAGATGTACTCTAAAAAAACCACAAAATAACCTAGAAATTCCGGCATAAATCTTCGAAAATCTTGGTTATAGTTGTCAAACTTCAGGATTTTGGGTGCCCGAGAGATTTTGATGGTGCTGAATCCATTTCCATCATTGAAAAAATGATTCAAACACTCCAACTACTTGATTTTTTGAATTTTTTTTACCAAATTCCGATAAAAAATTGTCGTCCGAGCTATTTTGTTGCGTACGTAGACAACTCCTTTGTCCTAATATTAAGGTGTTTTTGTGATATGATATTTTATATTTAATGCTATGGTTGAAAACAATTACAAATTTAGGGTTTTTTAGAGTCGAGATATTTTATCTTTAACAAGATGGACGGAAATTGTTGGAAATTATAAGGCTTTGAGACATGATATTTTTATCTTTAACATCATGTATCAAAATCTTTGGAATTTTACGATTTTTCAGTCCTAATATTTTATCTTTAATTCCATCGTTAAAAAGTGTCAAAATTGTGACCCATTTTTATTTTTTGTTATTCCAACATCAACACTTTTTTTGTTTCGAGGGTTTAAGAAAAAAATTAGTTTTTAGCATAATTTAAAAAAATGTTAAAATTTGACCCTAAAAAAATGCGTTCTATAATACACACTTTTCATTTTTTGGGGTGTTTTTTCATGTTTTTTGAGTGTTTTTGGGCTAGAGTTCTCGTTTTGAGGTAATAGTTCCCGTTTTATCGGTAACTTTGTTCACCTTATGGGAGCCCGATTATACTTGTACAAAAGAAGGATGGGACCTAGAGACTCTACATTGATTATCAGGCACTAAATAAAATCACAATCGGGAACATGTATCCAATCCCACAGATTGATGACCTTCCTGACTAGCTCAAGGGGGCCAAGTACTTCAACAAGATTGATTTGATGTCTGACTATCACCAGGTTTCAATATAGCCCATAAATGTATGGAAGACTACCTTCAAATCCAATGAGGGCCTTTTTGAGTGGTTTGTCATGCCCTTTGGGTTGACAAATGCCCCTTCAACTTTTATGAGGTTGATGGATGACATATTTCGGCCATTTACCAACTCGTTTGTGGTTGTATATCTATACCACATCCTCATCTTCAACAAGAGTTGGGAAGAGAACTTGCAACATATTCGGTAGGTCCTTCAAACCCTGCGACAACGCAAACTATGTGTCAACGTGGAGAAATGCACCTTTTGCATGAACTAGGTCCAATATATGGGTTACATCATTGATGAGCAAGGCATGCATGTGGATCCGACTAAGATCAATTCATTTGGGATTGGCCAACCCTGACCACTTTAATAGAGATTCATATCTTTTTGGGCCTTGCCAATTTATATCAAATATCTGTGTTGGGATTATCTCATATCACTTTTCCCTCGAGTCAAATTACCAAGGGAAGAGCGAAAGAAATTTTTTTATAGTTTGAGTGCCAACTGAAGGTATTCGTTGAGCTAAAGCACCATCTTTTCTCTGCACCAATACTCACAATACCAAACCTGAAACAACCATTTGAAATTGAGACAAATGCCTTTGACTATGCTATTGGTGCAATTATCACCTAGTAAGGGCATCCAGTGGTCTATCATAGTGATACACTCTCTGGTATAATTCAAAAATACCCCACCTATGATAAATATATGTATTCCATTGTGCAGGCTTGTCGACAGTGGAAACATTACATTTTGGGGAAGGAGATGATCATCCACACAAATCACTAAACTCTTCAGTTTATATAAACACAAGGGAACTTGTAGAAGGACGTCCATCTTAAATGGTCCACATGTCTACAACAATTTCATTTGAACATTAAGTACAAGAAGGGTATCACCAATAATGTTACTTATTACCTCATTCGACCACCGATTTTGGTGCTGACCACTATCCTCTACTCTTGTGGGGACGATACTTCTGGATGGTCACAAATTTACAAAAATGATTTAGAATTTTCCACCACATATCAAATGCTGATTCAAAATTCCACCTCCAGGATGCACTATTGTGCTACTTGGGACACCTTTGTGTTCCTTCAAGAAAGCATGCCAAGATGATTTAGGAGGCGCAATACAGTTAGGTCACATGAGACTTTGGTGAAGAGAAGACAACGGTAGTACTGAAAAAGTATTTTTATTGGCCAAATATCCATTAAGATGTTGGAAAATATATCATATCCTACACTACCTGTGACATCACCAAGCCAACCATTAAAAAGCAAGGCCTGTATAGCCAGCCCTGAGAGTCCATCTCCATGGAATATATGTTTGGCCTTCCTTCTACCAAGCATAGACATGACTGTGTATTTGTGGTTATCAACAGATTTTCTAAGATGACCATATTTGCTGCCCGCAAGAAGAGTATCGCAACATAAGCCATTGCCAAAATATTCTTTGAACGAGTGTGGGTACATTTCGGGATCCCATAAACCATTGTATTAGATCAGGATAGTAGGTTCCTATGTGCATTTCAGTTGAACCTTTGGTCATTGTTGGACACCAATGTCAACAAGTCGCCAGCGTTCCACCCCTAGACTGATGGCCAGGTAATGGTCGTCAATAGGATGATTGTCCACATACTACGCATGTACAACTATAAGCATCCATGAACATGCATTAAGAGTCTTACCTATATGCAACATAGTTATAACAGATCTCTCCATAGCTAGAATGGCCACATCCCCTTTCAAGTGGGTCTGAGATTTCAACCATTGTGTCCCATTGATGTTGCACTGCCTCTTGCAACCACATAGGAAGAATCTGCCCATGTGTAGTCCGAAGCTGATAAAGCCACCAGGTTTATTGAACACATTCATCACATACACCATCAGGTTCATGAAAAATTGAATAAATCCAATTCCAAGTACAAACAATGACATGATCAACATTGATTTCCACATAAGTTTCAGATGGGCGCCAAAGTTGGTTCCATTTGTAAAAAGAACGCCTTTCTGGAGCCCATCAGAAGCTTCGTCTACTCTGATATGGGCCTTACACCATCACCAACGCTATGGGAGACAACGCTTTTGAGATCGGTATCCCCCATTCCTTAACTTGCACTCTGTATTCAATGTGGACTGCCTTCCACCATACTTTCCACCATTGTTGGACACATTAGACATTGTTGAGAAACTGACACCAACAAATGTCAACCTAGATTGCATTGAACAAGCCATAACTGATACGATCCTGGACACACAGATTAAGAACACTCACCAATAGAGGAACCAACTTTTCGAGTTGTCAAAGTTGGCTAGCTCCTGCACCAAGACAAGTGGCTCACCAGGGACCAAGTTCAACAGAAGTTTTCCCATCTCATTGAGGCACTCAACGTAATGGGGACCATTGCTTCCTAAGGGGGGAGGACTGGTCCAGGTGGATATTGGTGGCCAACCTCCTATTCCACTTGGAACCCCAACACTGCTTCCTTCCAGTTTCTTTAATTATAGCATAGCTTTTTATTTTTGATAGTTTTTCAAGTCCTAATCTTCCAGAGTCGTTTTGAGGCCCTAAAAGATGTTTTTTTGGAAAATTCTCAAATCCCATAGCTAGCCCATAGGGAAATGACTTTCCATGAAATTTGATGTCCTTAGATAGATATTTCTAAAGAGATATTGTGCACTCCAAACAAAGATCATATTCGCAAATTACAACCCCTGAAAGTTGGCATTCTAACTAATCCTAAGAGGGCTCCCAAAATTTTGGCGCTTCATCTCCTATGATTTGGTTTTTTGATGTTTATGGTTTTCCATTATTTCTATATAATAAAAATACCTTCGAGCTTCATTGTAACACATTTAAGAAGGCATGTAACTGTCACATCTCTCCTCATAGATAAGCTACCATTGCTCGGGCTAGGTTGTTTCTTTTCTGCATGTAAACAATTTTCAATAGTTGTTATTTATTAATTGAATCTTTGTTTCGTTGTATCTTTGTGTCATTTAAATTTTTATTTCATTTTTTTCCTTCGTAAATCTGGATCATGTACATCCAATATGGGACTTATGATGCAGTTAGAAATTCCTCCCTAACCGAGAGGGAGTGTTGAAAATTGACAGCTGAGGGAGTAATTCCCTCCTTGGAGAAGCCGAACAAAACCCAAGGAGACCCTACTTTCCCTTGGAAAAATTTAATTTACATAAGGGAAAATATTATTTTTAATGCTAGTACATGTCACCAAAAAATGTACAAGTCAGTCGAAAGGAGAAATTCAACCTCCTCAACAAAATATAAATACACTACAGTTGGCATCACTTGGATACAACACATCACACATCATTCCTTCTTCATTTGGTTCGATCTTCTCTGAAAATAGCAGGTATGAGTTCACACATGCAAAGGAGAGAGAGATAATATGGTTTGATTGTGTTGACCTTTTGTTTTGGCCATATTTTTCCAACGTTGACTTGGGGAGACTTTGTCTTGGTTTGACCGATTTTGGATTTGTTCTTGGAGGCTAAATTCAAGGAGAGGAAGGCTGAAATTTTTTGGGAAGTTTGACCACCATTAACCGCATGTCTAAGACAACTATGACCGAAAATTGACTTTTACTTTGACCAAAATTTTGAAGGTATATTTAAGGGTTTTTTTGACTGAGTTTGACTAAAGGAAGGAGGCCACATTCTTTGACTTGTTGACTGAACTGTTTGGAGATGATTTGAACATTGATCAAGGACTGGTTGTGGCTGTGTCAACTACTATTGACTTTGACTGAAAATTATAGAATTGAAGTTTGACAAGATTTGACTTTTATGATCAAAATTGATTGGTTATTGATTGGTTGATTTAGTTGGTCAAGGCTTTGACCTTTGATTAGTTGTTAGATCTTGGACTATGTATCTCTTTGTCGAACATTTGATGAAAATCTAATAGAAGAAGAATATGGTTAGGTTTTTCCCCCTTGTGGGGTTTTTCCCTGGTCTTTGACCAAAAATATCTGTATCTTTATTGATATTGGTTGTCTTCTGTTGTGCATATGGTTTATTGTTTTATCTACAATTGCTTATTTTTATTGGGTGATTGAAAATAATTGGATAAAGTGATTTCTATTGAATGAAGAAATTTTCCAAGTGATTGTTACAACATAGAACATTGAAAAACTAACACTTAGCACTTCATTGTGTGTTATATGAGATGATATTTGAAGTTGAGGCACCTTGCATGACTGGCAAGGCCAAATAATTTGTTGCAGAAGTTGCATATTGGTTCACATCTTCATAGGGCACATTTATCAGAGTGTTTAGAGCTTATAAGGCCCCACATCTTTTGTCGAAATTTGTGATGGGAAAAGTAGTCATGCAAATTAGGTTGGTTACTAGCTCTACACATGGTTTTCACAATAATTGCAGAATTTGAAGAAGCCACCATGGCCTATCTTCCCTTTGCAAATAGGATCATATGAATTAAATAATCTGAAGGCAAAAAAGGAAAAAATTGAAGACCTTAACCACCTCAGATTCGACGAGATGAGTTTTCACCGATATGACCTTAGAGGTGTATGCAAGCAACACTGTGTAAAAAAGATAGACTTGGCCATATTCTTCTATCTCCTGTGAGGATGAAGAGAAAAAAAAGGACCTATAATGCTTCCATAAAAATTGGGCTAGGTGAAGAAGCGGGCCCTTCTCACACAGTACATGCGCCAGATACACATCAAGAAGGGACCCAAGAAGGAACATACATTCAAGATAATGTTGAGTTGAAGAGAAAGCAAGAACAAGATGCAAAGGAAGAGAGGAGTAAGAAGTTCAAAGCTGATCCACACACTAAAGGTTCAATCAAGGATGAAAGGATAAGGAAGGAATTTGAAGAAGCTAGGAAAAGGAAACAAGAGAAAGAGTGGAAGTAGAAAGAGGAGAAAGATAAGAAGAAACAAGAAGAAAGGTATAAGAGAAAAGAAGAAACTCTTAGGAAACTGTTGACGGTGCTGGAAATCTGTCAAACAAGAGGGTCTCCCTGATGTGAAGTCCCAATTATACCTCATACTGTTTGGAATATGAGCCACATCTAGAGTATCGACCTGATTGCCATATATTCTTAGAGATTTTCCTTGGCTTTAGTTGTCAGCAAGAGAGAGAAGCGTATATGTGCCTTGCGAAAAACAAGGAATTGTGCCTAGTGAATGTTCGATCAAGTCTTGTCACTATTCACATCAACTTCTTGATTCTCGAAGACTTGACGACATCAACATAGATCATCCTGAACACTTGAACAACATACTTCCCTCTGTGCGACAACTTTGTGATGACTTACGACAAGTGGGACACCAAAGATACACCTTACGATAGTGCTTGAAATTTTTTTAATGAGTGCAAAACATGTCTACATGATAAGAACAACTCATTATTGCAAAGATTACCCCTTGAAACACACCAGAACTAGCTTTTATACATTGTGTGACACTTAGCATGCTAAAAGACAACATTTTCTATTTGAGCAGGAAAAGTGCAAATGACACTTGCAATATGCAGACGATGGTGAAAGCGGCACATATCAGAGCGAAGATTACATGAAAGGGATATTAAATAAAGTGAAAGAAAGAAAAATAGATATTCAAAAACATGAAAATTACACTTGCGAAAGCGAAGGTGCGCAAAAGCGACAGTTTGAAAACTCACCGAAATAGAAGTACAAATGCAGCCAAAAGTGAAAGACTGTCAATGACAGTGTGCACTGACTATCAACGTGGGTTGAATCTTGAATAAACACTACATTTATGGATTGTGCTATGTGTGTTCAAGATTGTGTAAAATAATGCACTCATGTAATAATTGCGAGCTGAGCATGTGTGAGCAAGTGAATTCGACCGATCAAGAAGTGACCACAGAACGATCGATCGCAAGATCCATAGTAGGCTCCAAAATTCAAGTGTAGGTAAAATTTTAAAGGGTGTTTATCCCAGTGACAACAAAGACAAAGGGAAGAAGAAGAGCGTCGAAGGCGATAGGTTGAAAAAGAAAACATGAGGAAACAAAGAGGAATTTGCAAAGTTAGAGGAATATTTGGAGGCTCGAAATACAAATGATGAACATGAGGATAAATAAGCAACAAATATTGAGTCAATCATAACACCTATGAATATTCAACCTTCAATTCCTCTGATCGACGGGAAAATTTCTTTCAGTGAGATGGGGATTCCACCTCCAACTGATGATATAATTATGGATATCTCCAATTTCACCTTTGATGAGTTTAAAAAACAAGATCATATAGGAAATAAGGAAGTACTTCCCAAATGAACCTGATAGATCTGTTTCCATCCATATAGAAAGGATTATTGTGTCAAACACGAATACCAATCCTAAAGCAGTCGCTTCAGCAAATGCAACCTTTGAAATAGCCAAGAAGAAGAACACATATTTTTTGATGCAAAAGAATGAATAATTGGAGAAGGAATTGGCTAGTGCAAAGCAACAAATTGTTCACCTCCTTATTGAAAATAAAAGGATGCATTCCACTATTTTTAGCACAGAAGGATCAAAATTGGCTATACTTGAAGAAATCAAACCATTAGAAGACACAATGAAGCAAGTGTATGAAAAGATGACCACTTTGCATAAGGAAATTGCACCTCCGTATGAAGTCCAGAAAGGATTGCAGGGAAATCTGAGGATCTTAAAAATAACTCACATTGCTATAGACATGATCTAGGAATGGACTACCAAGTATTTAATTGTGCATGCATCATTGGTTAGGAAACATAGTTTACAATCAAACAAGAACTATTTCCTAAAAATGAGAACTCTAGCTAAAAAACTCTCAAAAAATATGAAAAAACACCCGAAAACGAAAAGTGTTGATGTTGCATCAACAATATATATATATATATTTCGAGGTAAATTTTCAATATTTTTTAAAAATAATAGTGAAAATTGTTTTTTTTGTTGCAAAAAACACCCCGAAAACAAAAAGTTTTGATGTTGGAATAACGTCTTCTTATTCTTCTTCTTCTTCTTTTATTTTTTTATTTTTATTTTTATCGGGGTAAATTTTCAACATTTTTAGCAATGGCATTAAAGCTAAAATATCATGACTACAAAAAGCCTTAAGTTTTCCACATATTTCAACCATGACATTATGGGAAATTATATGACTAAAAAATCTTAAAAGTGAACACCTAAATGAACGAGTCATTATAACAAGAGTAATTTCTTATTTAAATGCTAAAAGTATAGCTATTTTAAAACCTTAGGATAATACAATATGACACATTGCGACAAAAATTTAAAAATCAGCCATCCAATTGACACGCAATGTAGACAAACTCGACCCATTGCAATGAAAACTTAAAAACCAACCTTGAAATTCACACATTGTAGGGGCAAACTCAATCCATTATAACGAAAACTTTAAAATCAATTATCAAATTGACACATAATGAGACCAAGTTGCTAGTCGAAGATCGACACAAGCATTGCAGAAGAAGAATAAAACAAAAAATAAATAAAAATGAAAAAAAAAATATTAAAATAAATAATAACAACTAAATAAAAATATATATTAAAACATTAAAAAAATCAAATATTAAAAAAAAATGTAAAAGAGAAAAATAAAAATAAACAAACATTTAAAAAAAAAACATAGATAAATGAAAAAGCTAGAAAATATTAAAAAAAACAAAATCTAAAAATAAAATAAAAAACAAAATAAAAATTTATAAATCAAATAATATATAATTGGATAATTAAAAAAAAACAAACAAAATAAAAACATTAAAATAAATAAATAAAACATTAAAATAAAATTTTAATTAAAAAAACAATTAGAAAACTAAAAATTTAAAATTTAAAAATACGAAAAAATTGAAAAAATGAAAATAAAAAGAATTTAAAGTAATAAAAAAATGCTATATAGTTTAACTAGACTGCTTTTTTGCCCTGAAAATCATGGAAATTTCGGTAAGCTTTTAAGAAAATTTGTCAGGGATTTTTGTAAGTCCAGGTTATAGCTATAAAACTTCAATATTTTGGGTGCCCTAGAGGTTTTTGATGGTGCTGAATCCATTTCCACCATCAAATACATGATTCAAACACGGCTATTGCAATATTTTTTAAATTATTTTTGCCCGAATTTCGGCCACTTTTGGTCGTCCGGGCAATTCCACCACCTCCGTAGACAACTCCTAAAAAAATTAATATAAAAAATCAATAACAAATAAATAAAAATAAAAAAATTAACCCCCTAGTTGTCTGAGGGGCCGTGGGCCAGGGCCAAGGGAGTTGTGTGGATCAACCATCCCATGCCTAGTGGCATGAGGGGCCACAGGCCAAGGCGGGAGGAGTTGAACCTGTGCCTAGTGGCCCGCCTTGTTCTGCAACACCTCAGGTGGCTAGGCGGGGGATGGTCAATTCGATGCACATAGCTCCCCCCACCCTGGCCCGCGACTCTTCTAGCGTTTAGGCGGGGGATGGTTGATTCCCTTTTCCCTGGCCTGCAGCCCTTCAGGGAGTTGGGCAAGGGCCATCCCTCGCCCAACAACTTGAAGGGTCGCAGGACCCGGAATCAACCATCCGCCACCCAACCACCCATGGGGCCGTTGGCCAGGGTGGGCAGAGCTGCACGTAGCTCTTCCCTCCCTGAACTACGACCCCTCGGGCGGCTAGGGGTTTTAATTTTTTTTTTTTTTACTCAAAATTTATAATTTTTTTTTTTAATGTTTGTTAATTTTTTAATGCTTTTTATTTTATTTTTATATTTATGTTTTATATTTTAATATTTTAATATCTTTAATATATATATATATATATATATATATATATATATATATATATATATATATATATATATATATATATATATATATATATATATATATATATATATATATATATATGTGATCTAACTTATAGACAAAATAGACTTTTTCACCAGAAGTTAGTAAAACAATTTCAAGAAAGAATGTGATTTTTTGTTGTTTTGAATGCATAAATGGATTCAACACCATAAATAACCATTGGGGCACTCCAATTCTGCAAATTAAACAATTTAAACTCAAGTTTTTAAAAATATCTATCGGATTTTGATTAAAATTAACCAGAAAACATGTCGCGAAAAATGTCATTTCATCTATAAGTGACACTCTCTCTTCCTCTATATATATATATATATATTGGGGCACTCCAATTCTGCAAATTAAACAATTTAAACTCAAGTTTTTAAAAATATCTGTCGGATTTTGATTAAAATTAACCAGAAAACATGTCGCGAAAAATGTCATTTCATCTATAAGTGACACTCTCTCTTCCTCTTTATATATATATATATATATATATATATATATATATATATATTTTTTTTTTTTTAATTGTATTTTTGATATTTTATGTTTTTATTTATTTATTTTTACTTTATTTATTTTTATTGTTATTTTTACTTAAATTTTATCGAATTGCTTTTTTTTTGGAAAAAATAAATCAAATGTCGTTATTTTTAATATAAAATTCATAAAAAATCAGAAAATTTGCTAATTTTCGAACTTTTTTTATTCAAAATTTTCATAAAAATCTTTTATTTAACATGTCATTTTTAGCGAAAATCTTTTAATTATATCTATATGTAAAATGGGTATTTTTTGTTGAGTGTTTAAAATTATTATTGTTTAGTGGCAATTATTTTGTGTGTATTGAAGTATTAATTAACACTATATAAATATATAAAAAATCCTAATCTCAAAATATTATTTTTATACTTTGCAACATAAATAAATAAATAAATTCATTATAAAAAACATTGCAAAGAAAAACAAAAAAACACAAGTTTGGAAAACCTTTAAAAAACAAACATGTTAGGACAAAAAAACAATAAAAGAATAAAACAACTTGAAGAATGGTTAAATAATCAACATTTTAAAAAATTTGTACATATTTAGGATATAGGGAAATTTAAAATGTAAAAAATATGCCAAAAAAAAAGGTTGATGTTGTTCAAAGTCCCCATGAAAATCACCAACATTTTAAAAAATTATCCATACTTAATATATATAAAAAAGTTAAAGTGTCAAAAATAAGCCAAAAAAAGAGAGTTGATGTTGCATCAACACTTTTCAAATTGGCATGAAAATCATTAACATTAAAAAAAAAGTGTATACTTAATACATAAGAAAATTTGAAGTCTCAAAAATATGCTAAAAAAAAATTGTATTCTGAATGAACACTTTTTAAAATCGAATGATTTTTTGCTACCTCTAAAAAGTGAGAACTTGGTACAACTCTCATTTTGGAAACTTTGTTAGGAAAGGAAAATTTGATGCTGAATTGGATACAACAAAGATGAGAATGCATATGCAGATCTATGATTAGCTCAATAGTCATATAGCCAACACCATGTCAGCTTATATGCAGTTTCACAATGGATTGGAAGCCTTGGTGCGAGCACAAAAAGTGCCTTCTATAGGTACACTTGGAGAGGTGAAGCACAAGAGTGCAGTGCTATCAAGCATGAGCTAGAGGAATTCTTGGTCTGCATCAAGCATGCGACTACCTGAGATGACTTAGAGGTGACTAAAGATTCTATTCTACAATATGTTGCTGAGCCGGTCAAGTTGCATGCGAAGCTAGTCATGTTATGGAACAATGTACAATCATTCTCCAAAACCATATATCCATATGCTTTGGAGGGCAAGGTTAGATACAATCCAGATCTACCACAAAGAATCGAAGGCATATCAACAAAATATAGAGCTTGATATCAACATATCATAACAAAGCTTCATGTCACAGTCGTCGAATTGCAGTTTCCCCAAACATGAAAGCAAATATGTCTATTTTGTTCTATGAGTTTCACCAAAATTCTATGAAATGTAATTTTTTATTTAGAAAATAATGATGAATGTAAAAAATGTGTGTGGAAGTCTAAAAGTCACATGTGGAATGTGAAAAGTCACTAGGAACTCCAAAGGTCATAGTTAAGCTCAAGAGTCACAAGGGATCTCAACAGTCACATGGAGTGTGAAAGGTCACCCCTTTTGTTATAAATAAACCCTCATGCCTCAAGCAAATGACTTTCAGCCTGGCTTCTCTAACTAAGCATAAGAAGAAAGATCATTTTTTTAAGGAGCAAGTTGTGGCTTCATGTTCCACTATTGGAACAAGTGAGACATCTTTGTAATTGTGTATCTTGACACTTTCACTTAACATTTCGAATCTCTTAGAGCCAGACATATTTTCATGCATGTATCATAAATATTGTAAGACTTTTCTTTTGATGTTTGAGGTATATGTTTGTGTTTATATGTACTAGAGAGAATGAGCTATTTTATTGGCTTTAGTAAACATTTTAATTGAAATGTGTGTCTTATTTGCTTTTCATGATTGTTGTTGTTTTGAGAACTACTTTTCAAATTAATTAACAATTCTTTCTATACACATGTGCCTTTTTTTTGGTTTAGTTGGTGAGACATGTTTGGGGGGTTTGAAATTCCGATCAACTGGATACACAAGGGCTTCCCAAGATGTTTTTTTTCCAATTGTGTTACCACCCACAGACTATACACATGCGTTTATTAGAGTAGTACTACCATTATTCTTCTAAAGACTCACTTCATCTTTACTTTGTCTATGAAAGTACTTTATACCTATTACAATTGTATGTTTCACAAAGCTAACATTGCTTTCTTATCTCAAAGGTTATACACATGCTCTCTTATGCCACTATTCTTGGCTAAGGCAAATCTTTAAGTTTATCGTAATGGCAGCCAAACCGATTTCCTAGATGGGGCTCCTATCACAAACAGTGTGAGGTCTAATTAGGATTTCATACCAGGGAGACCCCTTTGTGTTGGTGGAATTCCAACACTGTCAACACTACATTCATTTACAGACTACCTAGTGTGAACGCTATTGTCAATGTGTTCACCAAAAGTAGGGTTTGCAAATATGGCTAGATAAAATCAAAATCGAAATTTAAAATTTGATATAATTTTAATCCAATTTAAATGATTATTTTTTCTTTAAAATTTTAAAAATTATATATTTTTTAAACAATGTAATGACTCAGTTATTATAAATGAACATGCATTACAATGGATATTAGATTTTGATGTGATGAGATTAAAAGTAAACCCAAGAAAACAAGAGACGAGGTGTTCAAAACAAAATTCTAGATGGAAGCCCAATGAACTCCATAGTCCCTAATGGAATGCCTTGATACCAGTTAATATATGCACAAAGTAGAAAAAAAAAACATTTCTTAAAGGAATGCACAAGTAGATACCTATTATTATACACTTTGTAAATAATATATCATCCTTAGAATATTAAATATACAAATATAGTATTTAGTTGTCCAACATTTTTCTTCGGGTTCAATCTAAATCAATACAAAGATGGAACCAATCGATACTTCAAGATAACAAGTCCCGTGTCCTTGAATTCGGACCTCTCTGAGTTTCAAAAGTTAGAAGATAATAATGCTTATTGAATTCGGACATCTCTGAGTTTCAAAAGCCTGAAGATAATAATGATTAGTGAAAGTTCACTCGCCCTAAATAAAATGAAACTAGCTAGAGACATGAAAATTCCGACTTGGAAACAACAATAATAATGAATGGTATTTTATTAGCCTTGCATCCTTACTATTATGGCATACACTCTTTTGAACTCTATACTCTCTAAAAAGGGTTTCAGGTATTAATTTTATAGTCCAAGTTGTTTTAAGTTGGCGGAGGAGCTTAACATCTTCATAATACTCATTGGAACATAAATTTTAGTGATAAACCATTTTCAATAAAAAAAAATAGCAAAATGTTTAAAAAATAAAAAGTAAATAATCATTTTAGAAGGTGGCAATCTATGTCATGCAAACACACATATAAGATGAAATCTCAAAGTCAAATGTGGTATAACAGTAAGAGATAGAGTATAAATGATGAAAAACCCATGTTCATACTCTGTCTCTCCTCTTTGTGACAACAAACAATTCGCCTTCCAGAGTCCCCAAAGTGGCATGCTTTGAATTGGCACCAACCAACAACATGATTGTAGTAATGTTTCAGTGAAAAGAAATAAGCTTTAAAATATGACTAAAACCTTGAAGTGTTGAAATACCTCCGGATTTGTCCTGTATATATCCTCTGTAACTATGGATTGTAATGAGGAGAAGATCAAGGGATAGATTCCTTGGAAGAATTCCCCCTAGTAGTATGCAAAGGAGGCTGGCCATTAAAATACCAGGGTGACGTGTAATTTCAAGGCGACAGGGTGACGTGTAATGTTGGCTGACGTGCACATTTAAGTGTGGGGTGATGTGTCAAGGCAGGCTTGGACATATTTTAGAAAAGTAGGGGTAACATATCTTTTAATGACTTATTTTTAGTGTGACTTTTTGGATTTCGGAAAATTTGAGGTGAAATTTTGATTGGTGTTATTTAAACTAGTGTTTTGATTGTATATATTGATTCAGCTCTCTGAAAAACCAAAACCTCTATGACATTTCGATTGTGAAGGGGTTATCTACCAAGCTTATGATTTTGATAAATTCCTACAAGATTTTAGAGAAATTAGACCAGAAAAATGCACTGAAAAAGCTTCCAAAAAATCTCACTAAAAACAAACGACTTGATAGTCTAATAGATTTTACCCAAATTTTTTGAAAGATAGGAACAAGTGACTTGGTTTAAAAATGCCAAGGTCTGGGGTTGTTGGTGATGCATTGGACAGATGGCGGGTCTCAGCATTTGCCTAGTCTACAAATTCTTGTTTTCGACCATCAAAATAGCCCCGAAGACAGGCTTCCGGTGCCTGCACTAGCTTCTTCTCCCCCTCTTTCTGCAAGGCCTTCATTATATAATTAACATTTTTAACATATGGTTGTTCCTCATCCTCTGCCATATCAACTAAGGCCATTGAAAACAAAGGAAGTTTCCTTACATAATCTTCAAAATAATCACTACTGAAGAGCATACCGAAAATTGCAGCGAGATCCAACATTGACTCTTTTGAAACTCCTACCTTTCCATATTTGTCATATTTTTCATGTTGTTTAGTCACTAAGAATTTGATACACCTCTCTAAGCACCCAGAATTTATGTTGCGCTTGAGGGTCATTAGGGTTCTTGTCTGGATGACCTTGCCTTACCTGTCTATTGAAACTCTCCATTATGTCCATGGCCAAAAGTAAGAATCCCCCTTCACTCAATAATTTTACTACTCTCTGCTCCAAATATAGCATTGGGGAGACTTGGTTTCTTCTAGCCCCAACGTTACATGAAAAATATGACTTAGTGTAATGTCCTCGATCTTGGCAGAGCTTCCGCTTGGCTTATATTGTTGAAAAGAAGAATAAAAAAGAAGTTCATCTACAATAGTTGGTTTACGCTCTTGAGATGGAGATTTTCCTTTGTGGGAAGAGCCACGTTATTTTATGTATCTCATGTATTAATATGATGCTGGACATCATATGGTTGTCACTTGGTACTTCATGGTGGATGGAGGACATCTAACCGTGTAGTTGGAAGTCATTCTATATATTTTTGAAAGACAACTTTGGAACCAAACATGCATAACACATTGCAGCAAACGGAGGAAGCCTTCCTGATGTGGATGCCATTTGGAGGGGAATAGATGGTTTTGCATCTACTTTTGGAGTTGCTTGAGGACAAGCAACATTTTTCCCGGGGGGGGAGAGGGGGGGGGGGGACTGTAATATTCTCAAATTTTCACATCATATTTGGAATATTAGAGTCCTTGATTTTCTTAATAAATTAAGTAAATAAAAGGGTGGAGGGACCCAAAAACCTCAAAGATGAATAAAATCCACTTTTAATGTGTGTATGTGGATATTTTAGATTTAGATCTAGAATCATGTAGTGGGGCAGCTCCATTAATGGAGATCATGTCTCTTTTATGATATAGATTATGGAGGATGAAATAGTCAAATAAGATCATGGATCTTAAATGTAAAATCATGAGGATCTTTGATAAGGGAAATTGAGATCATAGTGCATTCAAGGAGATCATGAAGCACTTATGATAAGATAGTGGAGAAAGTGATGCATTTAATGAACACATGATGGAGGGGGTAATAATCCCATGTGAACATGATGAAGGACATGGATCAATAGCGCAGTCAACCTTGGAGACTTTTTTCCACATGTACAGCGTAGTATTGGAGTGGGCCTAGGCTATGGAAGGCTCACGCATATAATGAAGGTGAAGGCACAATGGAAGGTATGATTTGGATTATTCATATCTTGATCTGTTTAGATCTAGATTTGTCTTAGGAAATTTCTATGCAGGCTTGGGCTATTTAGTAGAGTTTGCAGTGCTTCTTAGCACAGGGTGTTCCCGAGCGAGAATCCCACCTCTTTCTTTGAGTAGCTCTGGAAAGAGGATTGTTCTTCATTCCTTATCAGGCATTGGTGCCATCTTTAGGAGGTTTTTTCTAGCATTTAGCTAGGAAACCAATGGAGGATTCATCCTACCACTTTGTTCTTCAGATCCAGCCTTTTAGGAGCAGCAAATCTATATCCTACATTTATGCCATTGGGTTTTACCTCCATGTAGCAGCAGTCCCTT
Organism: Pinus albicaulis; assembly: GCA_034641835.2. Lineage (NCBI taxonomy): Eukaryota > Viridiplantae > Streptophyta > Pinopsida > Pinales > Pinaceae > Pinus > Pinus albicaulis. The sequence continues at coordinate 1,413,088,959 of CM076577.1, read as the reverse complement.
CAAGGATTGTGTATTTCAGTCCTGTAGATCTATTGGAGGAAGAAGTCTCCAGTATCTCAGCTGGAAATTCTGTGAGGGATCATCTCCTCACATTGGATCTATTGTTTCCATCACTAAGGAGCTGATTTGACATATCTAGCAGCAGGCTATTGAGCCTCCCTCTCTGACAACACAATTTTCTAAAGCTGTTGTTCGTCCAGCAGCTATTTTCAGTGGGGGATATTGGAAGATCTAGATCTTGAGCTTTCAGCCAAAGGATCTAGTGAAGGGATCAACCCTTCTTGCATAGATCTGATTGTATATCATTGCAACCATCATATCATCAGATCTAGCTTCAAATCTGCATTCCCAACAACATATATGTGAAGCCCTAAGAGGGTGGTTTTCTTAGACTTACAAATCTGAGAAATCCCCTCTGGGTTATCTTGGGAATCCATCATAGAGCCTAGATCTACAATTTCAGCATCATCGAAGCTCATATTCTGCCTAGATCCGACTTTCTATCTTACAGGCAGTTGCAGTCGCTACAGTTGCAGCAAGGACAACGTAGTTTACCTTCCACCAGAGCAAAAGTGACGCAGTCCCTCTTGGGACATCATTGCAGGGTCATTCTAGGCTACTCTTGTGGCATGAGTGTCTCATATTTTGAGCACTGTTGTACTTGCTTTTTGCACCTCCAATATAATAAAATGGCTTAGCTATTTCTGTGCATTATGATGTGCATATAGTTTTATTGTTTACTTTGCTTCAGTTCTTATATTGTGTTTTAGTATTACTGCATTCTCCCTTTTGGGATATTACAGTGGTATCAGAGCATGATATTTGGCTTAGCTTGTGGACACTTCATCTTTGCATCAAAAGAAGAAGCAGATAGATGAGATATATCATGGAGGATGATAATTATGCCACTCTTTTCTTTAGATCCATGCAAGATCTCTCCAAGGAGGTCAATCTAATGAAGAATGAAGGACAGAAAGAAGATCCAAGAAAAATATGTGACGAGGAAGGTCCAACCACTTCCTATCAGCAAAGAAGAAAACTGAAGAATCCTAGATCTCCTCATAGATCCACTATGCCCACTTTCTTTGGAGAAGGTGAAAGGTGTAGAAATGAAGAAAGGAATGAACTTGAGACTCATGAGAATCTCAATCTATATCTTGAAGAGTACAAAGCACAGTCTAGAGCATTCAAGGAGAAGCTAACTCTCCAACAATTCTTCCAGATTAGAGAAGAAAGATAATCCTATAGCAGCAATAGAAGAAAGAGGCATAATAGATTCTATTTGCCTACATTTGATGGATCTTCCTCAAGAAATGTCAAGGCTTGGATGAGGGAGTTAGATTAATTTTTCAAGCTACATCCTGTGGCCAAAAAGGAGTCTGTTTAAATTGCAGCACTTCATCTCTTAGATAAAGCAGAAGATTGGTGGTTTGGGCACATAGAGCATTTAAGGGTGACTAAGTATTCAGATTTCTTTCACAAGTTGAGGAAGGAATTTCATGTGAGAAAACCATAGATGTGTCACAAAGTGACATTTCCTAAGGAAACAAAGGAGGATGTCAATCTTGTCACTCTAGACAGGAAATCACTACATTCACCACCAACTGCAGAATTACTTGCATCTGGAGAAGAGACACTTGCATTTTTGCAAGATAGTCTTGAGCTATTGACATATAGAGTCCCATAAATGATTCAGGAGATGCATGAGGGAGAGGAGGAATATTACAGTGCTAGTACACTTGGAGAAGAGCAGCCATCACTATTACCAGCAGTTGGAGACATTATTGTCCTGGTTGGAGGAACTCTTGTGTTCTGGAAAGAGGTTTCCACACATCAGTTGATCCAAGGTATGCATGAACATTCATCACATATTGTTTCAGTAAACCTTATTGAAACTTATGAGGACATGCCATCAGGGCCAATTCATAACAAAGGATTAGAACAAAATGCTGATTTGAAGCAGCAACATATGACAACGCAGAGGACCCTTGATCTAATCAAGGAGGAGATTAAGAACTATCCCAGTTCATCATTGTTGAGCTACATCAACCCGTTGAGTTGAAGTGTAGACTTTTAGAAAATGGGATGGAAATGATCCTATGTACAGTAGCTGGTTGTGAGATTAGTATTGTACCTTGTTTTGAGACAACACATGTATTACCATGCAGATCTACATCGCTGTCACTTAGTAGATGTGAAAATGTATAGGCCCCATCATTCTTAGAGAATTCTAAAGGTAGCTTCAATCATGAAGAAATGGAGGTAAATATGGAAAATGGTACAGACATCTTGAGATGAGGAATCTTTTCCCCTTTCTACATGACCCTCTCTCAATGAGCATCTCACATCTCAAAGAGAAACTTCTACCTGTAGCAGATCCAAAAATTCATTGGTTTTGGAGGGCCTTTGGTGAAAATAGAATCTGATTGAGAGATTAAAATGGAGGTGCACTTCAACATTTAATGAAGTGCAAAGTTATTCAGCAGTTTGGGGAGGATGGTATTCTACAAAGGGAGGATACCATGATTTTGCAACACATCATTCATCATCCACAATGGGATGAGTGGGTGAGAATGATAAGCAAGGGGTTGCATGACCACTTGCAGATTTATGACATGGGCCAGCAAGCTTGGTTACGTTGGTTGCCCTTCAAAGATTTTTGTCACTGCCCAAAGGCTCCTATTTCTTTGATCCATGTGTAGAAATTTTATAACTGATATGTTATACACCGAGATTCTCCTGATCACACACTATTTTAACTTCATGCACAATACGGAATCTCTTCTACCATTGATCATTAATTGCGGAAATAAAAACAATCGCATGCGCACATTAAAACCATAAACAATCACACATATGAACACAGTATTTTATGGGAAAGCTTAAAGCTGAAAACCCCCAACTATTTGTATATTATATTTCATAGAGATCATGTAACAATCATTATACAAATCTCCTCACAAAGCTCTCAGTACAATCTCCAATTGTTACACACTAATCAAGCCCGATCTAGAAAATCACATGCTCCAATCTCTGCCACCTGATAGCCTGCCTCTACTGTGCAATCACTGCTGAAGAATGGCTCTGAATGAACTCAAATTGGTCTAGCCTTGCTCACACAATCCTCATTGGCATCTCCAATCACTGGTTGTTGCAAATCATGCAACACTATAGTCACAACTGATAGTCACACTGCTCTTTTCACCTACCTCTTCACTGGTCTCCACTGAAACTGTCCATGCACTGTAGTTAAATAATGTATTCTTTAGTTGATTAATGAGTTAATAATTAGTGAATTAATTAATAATTAATTCACACCACTCTCACTAGTGTATCAATCAGTTAGACTAGATACAACTAGCTCAACTATGTTTAACTCAGTTAAGCTGAACACAACTCCATCAACTACCTCAACAACTCCACTAAACTCTGTCACATGAGTTATGACTGAAGTATCCATGCAATAGCTCCACTTTAACCCTCAGGAATAGCGTAATTCCTTCTGTCAGCTCCTATGCCACATTTGTGCACTTAACTGAAGTGCTCCAAGAGAATAAGATAATGTTTATAGTCCAAATATTATTAAGAGCTAATAATATTCGACATATCTATTTTTAGACTGGCAATCTAAAAATAGATTCCGCCCAATATGTCTAAAAATATAAGTCCATCTATTTTTCCAACTTAACCAACCATCCACAAATAGCATCCTGCAACTCATAGAATATGATCGACATGTCTAAAAATAGACATAGTCTAAAAATAGACTTGCACCAAAAATAGCCTGCGGGCCCACTTAGTGAAGGCGACTCTTTTCACTAAGCTCATCATCTTGTTGCAATATCAACACCATGCCTTGAAAAACACTTATGAAATGAATAAGGAGGCATGGTTGCACTGGCTGCTCTTGGGTGAGTATGGTTACCACCCAATAGCTCATATTTTTTTGATTCATGACTTGTGTATCAATGATAAAATGCAGCAAAAGAAGGCATGTTAATTTTGGTTTCCCTTGAGAGAGTTTGGCCACCACATGACATCTCCTATGTCTATGTGTTTTGTATTGGGTAAAGCTTGGCATGATGCTCTCATGATGTGCATTGATGGTGTTTATTTGTATTGGGCTGATGTGACATTCCACATATCAATTAGTATGTTTTTGCTCCATGACGCACATGAGGAGGAGACAAAGCAACAAGATCTCTTATTGCTTTAGTTTCTTTTGGGGGAGTTTGGCTTGTCCATCTTACATGGAGGAGATGGAGGATGGCAACAAAGGGCCTTACTCCGGTGGTTACTATTAGGAGAATATGGCTTGACATCTTTGTCTACCCATATAACTCCTTTCCTTCTTCTTTTGCATAACGTTGGAATTGTATAAATTTGCTGAATAATGATTAATTATCCACCGAGACTATCCTGATCACATACAATTCGAATTTATATGCAACACATAATCTCTTCCACTAAGATCATCAAACATGCGGAAATAAAATCAAGCGATAACACATCAAATCATCATACACATTAACACAGTATGTATGGGGAAAGCTTATAGCTGAAAACCCCGCAGCTATTGTGTATATTATAATGGAGAAATCATGTAACAAACTAAGTACAACACTCCTCACAAGTACTCAGTACTTTCTCATGAAATTACACACAAACTAGCTCAGTTTTGAACAGGTTACTGGTTCAAAACTCACCACCAATTGCCTTGCCTCTATTGTGCAATCCAGGCCTGTCTATATAGAGATCCAAGGTTCAAATTTCCTTGGCTTGATAGCGCAATCATAATGGGAAATTCCTCCAAGTATGGTGCAAATCTCATGCACAACTGATGTCGCCACTGATAGCTAACTCCACCCTTTCATCTACCTCTTTCACTGGTCTCCACTGAACTGATCATGCACTGTAGTGAATTGATGTGTTCTTGAGTTGAATAATGAGTTACTAATTAATGAATTAAATAATATTTAATTCACTCCACTCATAACTAATTGATTAGCTAGTTAAACTAATCTCAACTAGTTCAACTAAAATAAACAGAACACAACTCCACTATTTGTCTCATTAACTCCACCAAACTTCTGCCACTGAAGTCCTAACTGAAGTCAACCATGCATGATGCCATCAAACCCTTGGGAATAGCGTAATTCCTCTGTCAGATGCATGAGCCACTTCCAAGGCTCGAACTGAAGTGCTCCAAGAGAGTAAACTACTATTTAGAGTCCAAATATTATTAAGGGTAAATAATATTTGACTTCCCTATTTTTAGGATAGGCAGTCTAAAAATAGACTTCGACCTATCGACCTATAGGTCACAAAAATAGAGTCCCATCTATTTTTTACCAACATGACCAATACTCCAAGAATAACATACTGCAACCCATGGACCATGCTCCATATGTCTAAAAATAGACTTTGCGCCAGAATTTGCCTGCGGGCCCACTTAGTGAAGGCGACTTCATTTCACTAAGCTCCATCATCTTGCTGCATTTTCAACACTCCCTTTCAGCAAGATATGGATTATCTGCAACCCCTATCCTGCCTCTGTGGAATTCGAACTTGCTCCTGGTGAGCGCCTTCGTCAGGATGTCGGCATCCTGATCCTCCGTGGGAACATATGAAAGCATCATGGTTCTCCGCTGAACACAATCTCTGATATGATGGTACCTGATGTCGATATGTTTGGACCTATCATGAAATAATGGATTAGCCGAGAGTTTAATGCAACTCTGGTTATCACAGTAGATCACTGTAGGCTCCAAATGCAACCTGAACAATCCTGCGAGGATCGTCCTCATCCAACTAGCCTCGCATGCAGCCAAACTTGCTGCCATGTACTCGGCCTCTGCTGAACTGAGTGCCACGGATCTCTGCTTCCTGCTGTACCAGGAAACTGCTGTCGACCCAATGCAGAAAACTCCTCCAGAAGTGCTCTTCCGGTCTGTTGGGCTCCCTGCCCAATCTGCATCAGTGAAACCAGAAACTTAAAACCATCCTCTATCTGTCACCATGGGCCTACATATCTAGATATTACCTCTAATATAGCGCAATACATGCTTTTGCCTTCCAAAAACTTAGTGAAGCAACATAACACGAAAGGCGGTTAGCTTGCCATATCTATGCAGGTTATTATGTATTCGTTGAATCTGACGACCCCACCAGCGTCGATAAACGGTGGCATCCTACCTCGTGAGTATCCTCCTTCCTCCAACCACCCGGGAAGAGGAGTGCTCCAGCGACTTGATAACTTTGCATGTTTAGAACCTCTCCCGAATCTCCAGAGCATACTTGCTGAGAAACAAACGAGTCCTCTGGTTGCGTTGCCAAATCTCAATCCCGAGGGAAATAATGAAGGATGCCCAGTCATACAGCATCTCAAACTCCGTTCAAGATCCTCCTTGTGAGTATGTGGCTTGCTCATCGCCGGTGCGTGGATCATCTACATACGGTACGATGATCAACAGCTTCCCCTCCACCACAATCTGGTACAGGTTAGGATCCGCCTCACTCTTGGAGAATCCAAGCCCGGTGAAGTAGCTGTCTATCCGAGTGTACCAAGCACGAGGTGCTTGCTTCAACCCGTATAGTGCTCTCTTGAGTCGGCACACATGCGACTCACTGCTGAAGATCTCAAAACCTTCAGGCTGCTCTATGTACACCTCTTCCTCAATAACTCCATTGAGGAACGCAATCTTCACATCCATCTGATGAATGTGCCACCCCATCTGCGCTGAGAGAGCAAGGATCGTCCGTATGGAAGAGTACCTTGCGATAGGTGCAAAGGTCTCCTCATAATCAATCCCCTCGATCTGTGAGAAGCCACGGGCGACAAATCTCGCCTTGTACTTCTCCACACTCCCGTCAGCCGCCTGCTTCACTTTGTAGATCCATCGCGAACCCACCACTGATTTCCCCTCCGGTCTTGGGACAATCTCCCATGCACTGTTCTTGACGATCGAATCATATTCTTCGATCATGGCATCAACCCATGCGGGTTCCTCCACAGCTTCCTCAAAAGAGGATGGCTCCGTCACAACACATTGACTCACAAGAGCCATGTATCCAGTGTACCGATCCGGTGACTGTCTCTGTCTGCGCTGTGCTGTCGGTGGTCCTACAACCTTCTCTGCATCCCGAGCCAGTCGCTCAGCTTCTGTAGTGCGCATGCGCCCTCTGATGGTTGGCGCTGCCTGGGTGGTTTCTTCCACCTCCTGAGCCTCCTCTTGTGGCTGATCCACATCCGGAAGCTCCTCCTTAGGAACTAACAGCTCCTCATCTGCATGCAAGTGTAGCTCCCTCTCAAGCGAACACTGCATGGCTTTCTCCTCTTGAAATTTTATATCCCGTCGCACAACAGTCTTGCGACTGTCTGGCACATACACCCGATAGTTATGAGGTGTATCAGTGTACCCCACAAATATTCCAACCTCAGCAGTTGGATCCAGCTTCCTTCTCACATCCTTCGTCACATGCATGTAGACAGGAGAACCAAAAATCCGCAAATGGGAAATATCGGGCCTCTTGCCAGAATAAGCCTCCTCCGGTGTACTCATGCCAAGAACCTTGTGAGGACAACGGTTCTGCACATACACTGCTGTATTGCATGCCTCAGCCCACAAGTGAAGGGGTAGGCCCTGATCATGCAACATCGCCCGTGCAGCACCCACGATCGTTCTGTTCCTCCGCTCAGCCACCCCGTTCTGCTGTGGGTTATGGGGTGCGATGAGCTCTCTCCGAATCCCTTCTGCGCTGCAGAACTCCTTGAATTCAGCCGGGATGAATTCACCACCGTTATCACTCCTTAGAGCAATCACCTTCTTCCCCGACTCCTTCTCGACCAGTGCTTTAAACTCACAGAACTTCGCGAATGTATCGCTCTTCTTCTGCATGAAGAAGATCCAGCGCTTTCGAGAGAAATCATCAACAAAGATCACATAATACCTGTGCTTTGCTGTCGAAGCAACTGAGAAAGGACCACACACGTCTGTGTGAACTCTCTCAAGGATCGTCGTGGCGCGACTATCCTTCTCGTGAAAGGTGGCTTTCACATACTTCCTAAAGTACACCCCTTGCACTGATCTGACTGCGCAAGAGTGCCCTTAGGAAGCCCAGTAGAAATCTGCTGCAGAATCTTCAAAGCTCCATGGTGAAGGTGGCCCAATCTCCTGTGCCACAGTTCGCCCTCATCATCCCGGCTCACCACTTCTCCCGCTTTGCATGCCATAGTTGCGTAGCCATCTACCTGCAACTGATAAAGGTTCTTGGTTTGAACCCCTATCTTCCGGGTCTCTCCAGTAGTCTTACTGCGCAGGAAGGCTTTTCCTTCACTGAAGACCACATCATACCCCTTATCCTCCAACATCGCCACAGAGATCAAGTTCTTCTTTAATCCAGGTACATGAATGACATCCTTCAATACAAAGGGTTTACCAGACTCCCTCTAAAAGGATATGGTACCGATACCAGTCACACTGTATCTACCATCATCGCCCATCTCGATGTGCACACCCAAATCTTTGTCCTCCAGATCTGAGAACAAATCCCGATCTCCCGTCATATGAAATGACGCACCGCTGTCCAAGAACCACACCGATCCCATCACACTTGAAACCAAGCATGCGATCGGTGAAAAGTCAAGCTCGAACTGTGAAGCCAAAGCTTCTCCATCTGCAGATCTTCCCGCTTGCTTGTTCTTCTTCTTCTTTGGACAATTGGTAGCATAATGTCCGTGATCATGGCAGTGAAAACACTTCACTTTCGCCATATCCTGCTTCTTGCCCTTTGCACCAGAATGAGAGGTTTTCTTACCCTTCCCCTTATTTGCTTTGGACACCAAAGCGCAGTTTTCTTCATCAGCTCCCTTTGATGAAGATCCATCTCGAGTAGTCCTCCTTATCTCCTCCTGCATGAGATCCGCCCAAAGGCGCTCCCATCCCGGCAGCTTCTCCCAACCATTGAAACTATCTTGATATGAGTGCCAAGCCTTCGGAAGACCAAGGAGAGCCAGGTTGACCATGTCCTCGTCTTCGACAGTCACCCCCACACTTCCCATCTCATCTCTGCATTGAGTGAACTTCGTGAGGTATTTGGCGATACTGTCGCCCTTCTCCATCTTGATGTTCCTGAGCTTATCTTTGAGCGACAGCTTCCTTTAGTCGCTCTTACTCTGGAATAGATCCGTCAAAGCTTTCCACATTAAATATGGAGAAGCCTTTCCATGCAGGCTGGATACAATATGATCCTTGACGCCCTCCAACAGGATCCTTCGACATTTCGCCATCTTCTTTTGCCATGCTTCGACTTCAGCAGGATCGGTGGGCTTTTGGACATCCATATCCACGAACTCCTTCAGTCCATTATCTTCTAATACTGCCTCCATGCGATCCTTCCATGCAACATAATTCGAACTGCCTTCAAGAGCATATTCGAGTCGCAAACCGTTGAAAGACATTGTCAACACTGGCACCAAGAAAACAAAACTGCTGCAAAATTCGAATTCCACCTCAAAGCTCAACCACTCTAGATCTGTGAGAACAAATTATTTCTAGCACAAAGATCGACTGCAAGGGGCGTTTACTGGATATATCACCTTTCAAAGAAAGGATGGATCCAGAGGCTACCTGGCCCGCATGCAGACTCTGTCTACCGAAATAAGTTTGTAATCAATGTGATGATCAATCTCTGCTTCAATAGCTCTGATACCATGTAGAAATTTGCTGAATAATGATTAATTATCCACCGAGACTATCCTGATCACATACAATTCGAATTTATATGCAACACACAATCTCTTCCACTCAGATCATCAAACATGCGGAAATAAAACAAGCGATAGCACATCAATTCATCATACACATTAACACAGTATGTATGGGGAAATCTTATAGTTGAAAACCCCGCAGCTATTGTGTATATTATAATGGAGAAATCATGTAACAAACTCAATACAATACTCCTCACAAGTACTCAGTACTTTCTCATAAAGTTACACACAAACTAGCTTGGTTTTGAACAGGTTACTGGTTCAAAACTCACCGCCAATTGCCTTGCCTCTATTGCACAATCATGGCCTGTCTATATAGAGATCCAAGGTTCAAATATCCTTGGCTTGACAACGCAATCATCATGGGCAATTCCTCCAAGTGTGTTGCAAATCTCATGCACAACTGATGTCGCCACTGATAGCTAACTCCACCCTTTCATCTACCTCTTTCACTGGTCTCCACTGAACTGATCATGCACTGTAGTGAACTGATGTGTTCTTGAGTTGAATAATGAGTTACTAATTAATGAATTAAATAATATTAATTCACTCCACTCATAACTAATTGATTAGCTAGTTAAACTAATCTCAACTAGTTCAACTAAAATAAACAGAACACAACTCCACTAGCTGTCTCATTAACTCCACCAAACTTCTGCCACTGAAGTCCTAACTGAAGTCAACCATGCATGATGCCATCAAACCCTTGGGAATAGCGTAATTCCTCTATCAGATGCATGAGTCACTTCCAAGGCTCGAACTGAAGTGCTCCAAGAGAGTAAACTGCTGTTTAGAGTCCAAATATTATTAAGGGTAAATAATATTTGACTTCACTATTTTTAGGATAGGCAGTCTAAAAATAGACTTCGACCTATCGACCTATAGGTCACAAAAATAGAGTCCCATCTATTTTTTATCAACATGACCAATACTCCAAGAATAACATACTGCAACCCCTGGACCATGCTCCATATGTCTAAAAATAGACATAGTGTAAAAATAGACTTTGCGCCAGAATTTGCCTGCGGGCCCACTTAGTGAAGGCGACTTCATTTCACTAAGCTCCATCATCTTGCTGCATTTTCAACAGGAATGAATGCACATAATAATTACAATTGAAGCATCTCTGCCTCACCATTTTATTCCAAGGTGAATGCGGTCTTTTCACTTTCAACTTTAGAGAAACTCTACCACTCAAAGACACATTCGTCAAAAAGGGCTAATAACCATAACACATACTACACTCTGCTATATTTTCACTACACTGCAAGGAAAAAACGATTTATAACACTAATAATCTTCTATTCCTACATTAATTTAGAGACTGCCTAGTGTAAGCCTATCGTTAACGCGTTCACCAAAAGTAGGGTTTAAAATTATTGCAAGATAAAATCAAAATTAGGATTTGAGATAATTTTAATTTAATTTAAATGATTATTTTTTCTTTATTGTAATTTTTTAAAACATTGTAATGACTCAATTGTTCTAAGAAAACAATTAGAAGACAACAATTGGATTTTGATATGATGAGATTCAAAAGTAAACCCAAGAAAACAAGAGACAAGGTTTTCAAAGCAGAATTCTGGATCGAAGTAACTCTCACATAACCCTAATAAACTTCGTAGTCCCTAATGAAATGCCTTGATACTAGTTAATGTATGCACAAAGTGGCAAAGAACAATTCTAATAAGAATGCAAAAGGATATAATTGCTATTATACAAAGTATATAATTGCTATTATACACTTTGTAAACAATATATTATCCTTAAAAAATTAAATATACAGTTATAGTAGTTAGTTGTCCAGCTTTTCTCCGGGTTCAATCTAAATTAACACAAGGATGGCACCAAATGATACCTCAAGATAACAAGTTCCATGTCCTTGAATTTGGACCTCTCTGAGTTTCAGAAGCCAGGAGATAATAATTCTTAGTGAAAGTTCAGTTGCCCTAAATAAAATGAAACTAGCTAGGGCATGACAAGCACGAATATGAACCAACAAGAGTGAATGGTATTTTATTAGACTTGTCATCCTTGCTATTATGGTATACACTCTTTTGAACTCCATACTCTCTTTATAATCAAAGTTGTTTTAAGTTAGTTGAGGATCATAACCTCTTTGTAATACTAATTGGTGCATAAGTTTTAGTAATTGTTCTGCCATGGTAGCTTGTTGGGTGGTTGGCTAAAAGAGTGTCCATTAGCTCTTATTCTATTTTCAATCAAAAATAACAAAACGCTTCAAAAATAAAAAGAAATAATAATTTCATAATGTGGAAATCGGTGCCATGAAACCACACATATAAGATGAAATCTTAAATTCAACTGTGGTATAATGATAAGAAATAGAGTATAAATGTTGAAAAACCCAAGTTCAATACTCAGTGTGCGACCCCTGCTTCTTGTTATTCTTATTCTTAGGGACAACCAAATCTCAGAGACAACCAGTTGAGGCCCTTGGGATTTTGGTATCCTCTTGTAAGCCTAAAGCACATCAAAACCTTAGTTTAGTCGTTTATATCCATCGTTTATTTTAAAGATCAAATTCAATCATAATTTTGAGCTTATGTTTCATGGGTTTGAGCATGAATTTCACTTGAATTTGACTATTTTGCATTGCTCGAGTTCTAGACTAGATTTTGTACAACTGGGTTGTGTTTCATGGGAATTTTTTTGGGGACTCGAATGATATAATTCTGATATGAAATAAAATGTACATTGGAAAATTATGTTCCCACAAGCTAGATTAGAAAAAATACATGTGGTCTGGACCACTTGCGTAGGAGAATTGGCCCTTAAGGGGGATTGGAACCCTAGTGATTAGTTTGAGAAGCCATTGCCCTCAACATTGAATCACTACTTTATTGGCCATATATTAGAATTTAATAGGTATAGGGAGTGAGAATACTTGAAACTATAGTGTGGTTCGTTAAATTTTCCTATATATTTTAGATTTGATTATCACTTACCAATTGATATGCAACCCAAGCGACCCATGTTGGAGACTTTCTTCTAAATCTATATGGCTCCAATCATAATGGGGGACACTGATGATGAAACCCATATTGACTTACATACAATTTTTATGACACTTTGGGTAATCCTTTTGTATTTCATTACCCCTAGACCATATGCTTTCTCTGTCCATTCTCCTAGTTATGAAACGTTTGAGTTATAGAACAATGTCAGAAAATTAAGATTAGAAGTCAAACCCTATATGGTTCCAAGTTATCCTAAATATATTGAATACTTAGAAAATACAAAATAGTCAAGAAGCACGACTTCAAAGTTCTATAGGGGTTGCATACAACCTTAATCCATTAAGATATGGAGCAAACATCTCTTGATAATATACATATTTTTTTATTCTACCTCTTTATTGCATGTATCATAGAGTGTAATGATCTCTCTTTATAGTAAGTTTTCCAACATTTCCAATTTAGATTCTATTTTGGTTGACCAAATAACTAAATACATAATTATGTTAATGTGCCCTCATGTTGGCTTAGAGGGGACACAACAAAATTGGAAGTATTGTTCTTATATGTAAGCCATTATATGTTTTTGTTGTTCTTTTTTATTAGAAAATAGAGAGGTTCTAAAGTGGTTACTAATACTCTGTTTTGGGAGGACCTATATTCCTCCGGGATTCATTGGATTGCTTGGTTTTGCATGCTATATTTGAAAGTTTACTTATTGTGATTAAATTTGATCCATACCATCTAGGTACTTCAACATTCACAATCATTGGCCATTTTGTTGGGCATGAAACAAGTACAAGATGTGGAACAATGTACATTATACAAACATTAAGGGGGGAGTTAAGACTTATGATATATTTTTAGATAAGACAATGGTTAACATCATTATTATTTTTTATTACAAATAATGAATAATTTAATGTCCTTTTTTATTATAAAGAGAGATTTTTGGAGGGACCCACTAGAGGAATAAATTTGTGAGATTGAAGTTATTCATAGTATAAATTTTTATCAACAACCATTCTTTAAAAATATTTTGAAAATGGTATGCATCATTAAAGAATAGAAATATGATTGTTGGAATTGATTAGTTTTCACTTGCAATGTGTCGCCAACCCTTAGAGGGATGCTTAATAAAATCAGATAGAAGGGAACCCAACTTGTTGTTGTTTTAGATAGCTTTATTAAATCAGATAGAATGTAACTCAAGTTTGAGAAAGGATATAAATAATCAAAATGATTTGTTCTGATACAAACAATGCTTGGAATTACAATGCATTTGGTGAAAATACATAGAAGGAGAAGCGTTTCATATTAGCCTTGAGCATGGTTCCTATCCAAAAGGCAGTCCCATCCAACTTCAAACCTATTTTTCCCTCTCTTGAGATGAAAATGTTCAAGGATTCTCTAGACCATTGAAATATATCTGGTTACTCGTTTATTTAGTATTATTGTCGAGTAGAATGTTTGCTACAATGGATTTTGTAACATTGACATTAAGTATTTTCTTTAATAGTTAGTCCCTGCATGTTCAGGCTAGGGACTATAGTAATCAATTTTCAACGATGTATTAGTTTTCACATATATCAAAACTATTTCAGAAATTTTAATTCAAAGTTTCATAAATCATATATTTCTTCAAGATTATTATGTTGATTTTAACCAAAGTCAACCAAAGTGTGTGGTTTGAGGTCATATTGGTCTCTTCCCGAGGCACTGACTAAAACAAGCTTATATTATCTAAATTTAAAATGATACATTATCAAACTTTATCAACTTGTTTCTTTCCCGGTGATGTAATGGTAACATTAATTCACTGACAATAAATGTTTAGCCATAAATGTTTAACTCTGTGGATTTCCATTCTTTCCATATTTATCACATATGGTGACATTTGGGCTTACATCTAGGCTTTATCACCACTGGTCACTTCACATCTTAACGCCACATTGTCACTTCACAACTTGACACTGCTTTGTCACTTGTAATCTATTTATGTTCTCTTATTTGTGTGCTTGACACAAATTTTTCACTTGTAATCTGTCTAGGTTCTCTTCTTTGTGTGCTTGACACTGCTTTGTCACACGTAATCTGTCTATGTTCTATTCTTATTATGCTTGACTCTCTCTATTCGGTTGATCGACCTTTGGTCGCATGTTCACAGGGGAGTGGAGAGATACCTACAATGATATGCATGCACTATTTTGCTTTGTGGCATGGCTTTATTATTGATGAAACCCTACAAGATAGTAACATATATAGACGATTCCAAATAATGCTCCATGTTATTAGTTTTTTTTTTCAACTCACTCATATATAATATGAGGTGTTGCAAGAAACAATTTTCGAAATCAAGGTAAGCACTCACCAATCAAGACATGTAACGAGTCCTGCCTTCTATTCTTCTACCTACTTAAACTTATGCTTGTATTACTACTAGTGAACCTGGTTTAAGCTAAGAAACTAGTACTCTATTGTTATGTCACACTTATGATTAGATTAATATTAATTGTATATTATTCAATATGACTGGTATCAACTATGTATATTAGTAACCAACCATGTTGTAAGCACTTATATTTACAGTCATAAGCTTCTATTTATTTTCAGTGTTAAGGTGTGTTTCATTTTCCAAATCCACACCCATGTGCAAGAGGGTGCAAGAAGTGGATACAACTACTTTATTTGTAAGAAAAATAGAAATTATATCATAAATAAATAAATAAAACTCAAGTATAATAATAATGTACAAGAAATTTATTTTCTAAAAATGAAATAACCAAGACAAAACCAAAACAAAATAACAAGAAAATTATTTTCTAAAACTCGAATAACCAGAGAAAAATACATGAACATAACTGCATGGCTCAGTCTTTATCCATGTTTTCACGATGATGCTTGTTTCTATGAATGAATGTTTCTACAATGATGCATGTCTTAATGTTTCAGTTATTACATCATGCCTTCAATGGTTATTTTATCTCGCCCTTATATGCCCATAGATTTCATAAAGGCTTTACTATATGTAATAACCATGAATTAAAGGCCTTATCTAGGGAGTTGTAAGCATAGAAACTAGGGAGCGTTAAGCATAGAGACAAGGAGAATGGATACGAGGGAGTAGATATTGGGCTCGGGAATATATTAATGAAGAAATAAATGCACACATAACTAAATGGGAACTAAAACAAACACACGTAAATGCACAATGATTTATGTGATAAAACCTTGGTAGGGTGTCAAGGAAACCTCCATGGAGCAAGGGATTGGAAACTCTATTAATAAATAATGATTCTCCATAGTTACAAGCCTCTCAGGCCATCCTAATTAATATGGGTTACTTCATTACATAACTACTTATTCATTATAAAATCGACTGACTGGTAAATTACATTAATTACAAGATTAGTTGTCATATTTCAACAAACTCCACCTTGAAAACAATTTTCCTAATCCCTTGCCCATGCCCATTCATCATATCTTCTGTAAGCCAAGAGAAGCGAGATACCATCTCAACTTCTCTACTGTAACTAGCTTCGTGAATATGTCTGCATGATTTTTCTGTGTATGGACCTTTTTGAGAACTACTTTGCCGCCATGGATTACATGTCTCACAAAGCGATACCTAACATAAATGTTGGTCTTGCTGTGATAGGCTGGATTGTAGCCAAATGAATATCACTTTTAATGTCATAGAACACATTCAATTTCTCCTGCATCCTTCCAATCTCATCAAGAAGACCTTTTAACCAGACTACCTCTTTACAGGCATCTGAAGCAGCTATATACTCTGCTTCAGTAGTGGAACAAGAAACTGTCTCTTGAAACTTTGACATCCAGTTGATTGCTTCACCTGCAAGAGTAAAAAAATAACCTGTAGTAGACATCCTTTTGTTCAAATCAAATGCATAATCAACATCCACATATCTGCATACTTATATTTCACGACCATCAAAGATTATGCAATGGTTACTTGTGCCTCTCAAATACCAAAGCACCCATTTCATTGCTCGCTAATGTTCTTCCCCTGGATTTTCCATGAACCTGCTAACAACTCCAATTGCATGTGAAATGTATGGTCTTGTAGATACCTTCACATACATTAAGTTTCCTACCACATTTTCATATGGTACACGAGACATATACTTCTTTTCTTCATTAGTTCTAGGACTCAAAACCGAAGAAAGCTTAAAATGGGAAGCTAATGGAACATTAACAGGTTTCACATTATTCATTCTAAACTTTTCAAGTACTTTCTCCACATACTTCTGCTGTGATAACCAAAGCTTACCATTATTCTTGTCTTTGTGTATCTCCATGCCCAAGATATGTTTTTCCCCTCTAAGATCCTTCATATCAAATTTCCTAGAGAGTTCAACCTTTAATCTGTTGATTTATTCCATGATTTTGCTTGCAATAAGCATATAGTCAACATACAACACCAAGATAATGAATATGATATTGAAACTTTTGAAGTATACACAATGATCATACTCACTTCTGATAAAAATTTGGCTCACCATGACGGAGTCAAACTTCTTGTACCATTTCCTGGGTGACTGCCTCAGGCCATAAAATGATTTCCTGAGCTTGAAAAATAATCTTTGTTAGCCCCCTAATTTGCTCTCTTTTTGCCTTTTTCCCCTTCCTAAATCATAACCATTTACCTCTGTTTTACCTCTTTTATGCACCCTCATCTTGCACTAGTCCAAGCACAGTGACATATTTCATATAAACTTTATTTTTCATATTTTTAATTCAACTTAGCATTAATTAATTATTTATTATATGATTTCTTACTTTTAATCACTCTTTGTAACTTATCGATATCTCCAATGTTTATTTGGTAGTTAGATTACTTACCGTGACCACTGATCCTAGTGTAGGATTAGATCTTGCACCGTTGCCAGCACAACAAATCCTTGCAGCAGATCCGAACCTCCTTTATCACCGCCTCGTTTTGAGAAGCTTCAGCCATGATAGCAAGATCAATCCAAAGTCAACCGAGACCGAATATGTGAAGGAAAAAAGCTCGAGATTGGCTACGGCCAATTTTGCTAAAATATCTAATTTTGAAGGCCGAAAAGCTAAATTATGCGTTTGGTTATGTAATTGGTTGAATGATCTATTTTGGCCTTTGGACAAAGATATATATAATGTAGAATGTAAATAGGACTAAGGGGGAAAAGAAGATTTGATAGCATAAGAGAACAAAGACACAGCCAGAGAGGTTGTAACAGGTTGCTGTATTTTGTTATCGCCCAAATCTGGGCTAGACAATGTATTAATGTATGTACTTGCCTTAGTGAATTAATAAAAGGGAGCTCTACCTCATGTTTCATAAAATTCATTTATGTATTTGAGCTGATGAATTTATTAAGGTACTGAGTAGCGTTTTTATTTAAAAGGGAAACGTGTTGGTTGGCTAGGGCCCAGCCAACCCAGCATGTTTACCCCACTTCCTGTTTCCCTGTAATTTATGTTTACGTTGTCAAGTGTGATTTAATTTTAAGCACATGCATTCCTGTCTGAGTGGAAGCAGATCCATTGTGTGAAGTAGATAAATTTCCTTTTCCTGCACTTGATTTCAAAGTGGTTTTCCTCCGCCTGGTCCAAGCAGGAGAAATAACCTTGCACCAGTGCACGTTGGTGTGATATCTCCTTTTTTGCAATTCTGTTTGATTGGTTTTCCCCGCCTGGTCCAAGTAGGAGAAATAACCCTACACCAGTGCACATTGGTGTGATATTTCATTTTCTGCAATTCTGTTTGATTGGTTTTCCCTGCCTGGTCCAAGCAGGAGAGATGAACCTGCACAAGTGCATGTTGGTGTGATGTAACAAGCCTTCTTAGTCTACTTCCCTCAATCTTCTTTCTTTCATTAAATGCTTATGACAGGATAAAATGTATATTGATTATTTCTTTATTCCCGCACTCTGTTAAGATCAGAAACATTCACTTTTTATGTGTGCAATTTGTTTTAATAGTATAATAGCACTTGCAATAAGTAAGCACTCATTTTAAGAATTAAATGCTAAGTGCAGAAAGCTTTGATCCGGTGCAAGAACTAGTTTATTGCCACGGGATTTGAGTGCTTTGAACCTGGAAAAGTTCGAGCCCTTACATGAAGTAAACAGCCTTCAGTAAAGACACCATTTATACCTTCTGCATAAATCTCTGTTCCTACACGAGTGCAGGCAGACTGCGATAGTGTAGGACAGATTAGCGCAAGAAGGAAATCTGCAAAGGAGAAGATTTAAGGGCCCATCTGATGAGACTGCTAAGTGTCTCTGCTAAAGGAAAACACAAACTCAGTAGTTAAACAATAATTAGCTAGAGTGATTGCCTTTTATCTTTAATTCCCTCTTGCAAATGCATTTTTCCTTGTTCCAGTCTTAGATTATTTTGATGGTTCAAGTTGCCTTTTTCTCTTTTTAATTTGATTCTGCAATCTCTCCTTTAAAGAAAGTAGGGATTTATATTAGGAAGATTCATACCATCTCTGGCATTGCCTGTGCTTCGTCTCTAAGTTTACATATCCCCCGGGTTGACAAATTAAGTGTTAAGGAGTTTTCTTAAGTGTAATTTTTGCACCCAACATTTTGGCGCGTTTCCGGGGAGGCAGTTTGATTTGGTAAGAATTTTCTGATTATACAATAGAGGTAATTTTTCCTGTATTTTTTGCAGTATTGTTTGGAAAAGCTTCTTTGAAGGAATTTTATTAGTGTTAATTTATTTCTGACAACATTTTTTACTAGAAGTTGTTTGTTATTTTTCTTTTTTGAAATGAATGCCTAGAAAAGGTAAGGGTTCGAAGCCCACTAAGGGCCAAAATAATTCTGAAAACAATTCTCATATTGGGTCTCTTTCTATAAGCAGGAAGCCAAATCCAATTCAAACCCATCACGCGGGAACAATCCACCTGGATTCTGGTGACAACAACTCATGTGTGGATCAGCCTGTTGAGAGCGGTACAAGTAAAAGGGAAACTGGACCATGAAGATCATTTGGAAGGGACTGGTGA
This sequence comes from Pinus albicaulis, assembly GCA_034641835.2. Classification (NCBI taxonomy): domain Eukaryota; kingdom Viridiplantae; phylum Streptophyta; class Pinopsida; order Pinales; family Pinaceae; genus Pinus; species Pinus albicaulis. The sequence goes on along the minus strand of CM076577.1, from coordinate 1,413,069,184 downwards.
AAACCAGGTAAGTAAATAACAATCCACTTTTGTGTTTCCAATTGTGGATCCTGATACTGTGGCGCAAATGAATAATATTCCACCATCAGCTCTGCCTCATTTCCATGGTAAAGTTCATGAAGATCCTGGCTCTTTTCTATTCAAGTTTGATATTCTGTGTAGAAGTTATGATTATTCAACTGACGCTTAGAAGTTAAGATTATTTCCTGTTACTCTCAAGGACTCAACTCTATGAAGGTTTATGGGGTTAGGAGGAAACACTATAAACTCTTGGGATTAGATGAAGAGAGTGTTTTTGTCTAAATATCAAGAATATTGTGAAACTCGGGACATGCAGGATGAGATTTTTACAATCATACAGGATGATGATGAAAATCTTAAAGATTACCTAGAAATAATTCTGTATAATTTACAAAGGTCGAAACTTAAGTTTGATCCCAGTACTATTAGATCCTTGTTCTTAAGAGGAATTACTGATAATGCTAGAAATAATTTAAATCTGTTGGGACAAGGTGATATTTCTCTGCAAACTTTTAAACAAATTTGTGAATTATGTAGGAAATTTTCAAGAAATCAGTATAGATCCGGTAGAGGAACTCGAAATAGTAATAGAAAAACTGAATCTATTGATGCTATAATTATTGGAATAGAAAATAAAATGGAAAACATGAAAATTGATATAATGAATACTGTTACCAAATAGTTAGATTCTTTAAAATTTCAGCAAAAAATCATGAAGGAACAAGAGTCATTATGTATTTTCTGTCCTAAATGTAGAGACAAGCATCCTCCTAAAGAGTGTCCTCTTAATTTGAAAGAAATTAATAAGTGTGATATTTGTGCAGAAGACCATGTCACAGAAAAATTTCCCTTTATACCTGGACTTAAAGCTGTATTTATGGGGGGATAACCTGAAGCTGAATACTTGTATGCTATGGGAGCAAGAAGGAACTGGCCTCAGGTAGGTGCAAGTATGGCTCCTGAATTTTTTCCACACTATTTTGGTTATAATTCACATGCATATTCTTATCTTAACACTAATGAGCAGTAGTAGTATGGGAATCAATATCAGCATGGGCAACCTTCTCAACCATGGCAACAAGTTTGGAGAGGGCCAACTCATTCTCCATACTCCCACTAGCCACCTATGCAGTCATATCCATCTATGCATACACCTTATTCAATGCCTCAACTTCTGAGTCAGTCTACTCCACCATTGCCTTTACCTCCACCCTTTCGACCTCCTCAGTTGCCTGCTCAACCTATGCCCAATCCTAACAATAATAAAGTAGTGCAAATGATCTATGTAACAAACCCACCTTTACCATTTGAGTACCAGTCTATTCCAGTTGGGGTTCATGATATTCAATTAAGATCGGGAAGGACTATAACATCAGAAAATCAGAAGCAACATATAGTGATTGTTGAAGAGAAAGGAAAGGAGGAAACTCTTAACCATTCTCCGAAAGCTGTCACTAAGTAGCCCTTACCCTCTGAATCCTTTCCATCTTCTTCCAACCAGCCTCCCTTCCCAGAGAAGCTAGTAATGGAAAGAAGTGAGCCTATTTCTGAGACTAGTTTGGTATCTGAGCTTCAGAATCTTTTCATTAAGATACCTTTGCTTCAAGCCATTAAAGAGATCCCCATTTGTACCAAGATTATTAAGGAACTCTGTCTCAAGAAACCTGAGAGGAAGAGATTGGAACCCCAAACCATTCAATTTGTTGGTAAGGCAACAAAGTTGATGACAGGATGTGTGTCTATGGAAAAATATACTGATCCCAGAAACCCTATTGTCTCAGTCCAGATTGGTAATGTCCTTGTATCTAATGTTCTTATAGACCTAGGGGCAGCCATTAATGTCATGACTAAGCAAACCATGGATCAACTTCAGTTATCTCATCTTCGCCCTACTCCCACTATGCTTGAATTAGCAGATATATCTAAAATGAAGCCAGAAGGAGTATTGGATGATGTGATCATCTCATTAGATTCTTGGGAATATCCTACTGATTTCATTGTGCTTCAGCCAAAGAATCTAGTAGGAGGACATCCCTTGATCTTGGGTCGACCATGGCTTGCTACGACCGATGCATATATTGGATGTCGTTTCGGTGATATGTATATTTCGCATGGAGATTCTAGGAAGAAAGTTACCTTATACCCCCCTACCAGATCCATTCAGGACCTTCAAGATACTTTATGGTTGGATCAAATCAGTGATGAGGAGACTCAACCCATTTCCTTTATTCATCATTATACTGGGTCTTCACAAGAAGATGAGATCCAAGATTTCCTGAATAGTGTAAACACTATGCCTAATTTTGAGCCATTGAGCCAGATTTTCAGCCTAGATTTTCAAGACAATCATGATTCTCATTCTTCTGTATCACTACATTTGACCACTCCCTTGAGTACTCCTGATTCTGACACTACTCTTGTTGAGATTAGCCCTGGTAAATACTTGCATATTAGTTCAGATTTGGACTCATCTCAGCAGGAGCAGCTTGTGAATTTGTTGCAAAACCATCTTTGTGCCTTTGCTTGGGGCTATGAAGATATAAAGGGTGTTCCTCCTGAAACTTGTACACATCATATCTATATTCAAGAAGGAACCCGACCTGTCCAACAACCCCAAAGGCGAATGAATCCAGCACTAAGAGATATTTTGAAGGAATAAGTACATAAACTCTTGGATGTTGGTTTTATCTATCCTATTTCCGATAGTCAGTGGATCTCTCCATTAGTGCTAGTACGTAAGAAATATGGAAGATGGCATATTTGTATTGATTATCGAGAATTAAACAAAGCCACTCTCAAATATTACTTCCCTCTCCCTTTCATTGATCAGGTGCTTGATACCCTTGCAAGAAAGAAATGTTTTTCCTTTTTGGATGGCTTCAGTGGCTATAACCAGATACAGATTGCACTCGAAGATCAGGATAAAACTACTTTTACATGTCCACGGGGTACATTTGCTTATAAAGTGCTTCCCTTTGGTTTATGTAATGCCTCGGCTACCTTTCAAAGGGCAGTCCTGGCCATTTTTGCTGATCTAGAATTTGTAGAACTTTATATGGATGACTTTTCTATGTTTGGTGATTCTTTTCAGGAAGCTCTTAAAAATTTGGAGAAAGTACTTCTCTGTTGTCAGGAATCCCATCTCACCTTGAGTGACAAGAAATGTAGATTAATGTGCAAAGTGGGAGTGGTACTTGGCCATTTGATTTCTGGTAAAGGTATCCAGGTTGATCCATCAAAGATTGAAATCATTCTGCATCTTCCTACACCCAAAACTCAAAGGGAAGTAAGAGGTTTTTTAGGACATGCTGGTTACTATAGAGGATTCATTGAAATTTTTTCTAAGATAGCTGCTCCTCTTTTCCACATTTTAGCTAAGCATAGTGAATTTTCTTGGTCCACATCTTGCCAACAGTCTTTTGAAACATTGAAGGAAAAGTCAGTACAGGCACCAGTTTTGAGAGGTCCTAACTGGTCCCTTCCTTTTCACATTTCCTCCGATGCTTTAGATTTGGCTTTTGGCACAGCTTTAGGACAAGAGGAAGATAAGAAATCCTATGCTATTTATTATATTAGTAAGAATTTGTCTTCTGCTGAATTAAATTATACAGTTACAGAGAAAGAGTTTTTCGCTGTAATTTTTGCAATTAATAAGTGCAGGAACTATAATACAGGATATGAAGTATTTGTACACACTGATCATTCCGCGATTAAATATTTGATGAACAAACCATTGATTAGCGGTAGAGTGACTAGGTGGTTTCTATTGTTGCAGGAATTTAATGTTACTACTATTGATAGACCAAGAAAATATAATGTTGTAGCAGATTCTTTTTCTAGATTAGATAATCCTGGTGAAGCAACTCTTGTTAATGATGATTTTCCGGATGAACATCTTTTTTCTATGTCAACAGATTCTCTGTGGTTTGTTGACATTGTTAATTACTTGGTTACTGGGAAAACACCACCCCACTTGTCCACTCGTGAAAAGCAGAATATTATTCAGAAAAGTGCTGCATACTCCTGGATTCAACGAGATCTCTTTTACACTGGTATAGATCTGATTATCCGTAGATGTGTAAGAAAGGAGGAAGTGTTTGACATATTGAAATCTGCTCATGATGAACCTTGTGGAGGCCACTTCGCTGATAAGCAGACTGCATATAAAGTATTGCGTGCTAGTTACTTTTGGCCTTCCTTGTTTAAGGATGCCAAACAGTATGTCAGGCGATGTGATAGCTGTCAACGAATGGGACAGCCTAATCAAACCAATGAAATGCCTTTATGCCCCCAAGTTATGATTGAGCCATTTGAAAAATGGGCTATTGATTTTATAGGGCCAATAAATCCAACATCATTAGTAAAAAGCATATTTTGGTTTGTATAGATTTTGTTACAAAATGGGTAGAAGCTAAAGCTGTTTCCTTTGCTACAGAAAAAGTTGTTGTTGATTTTATTTTTACTAAAATATTTACTAGATTTAGTGTGCCTATAGAAATTGTTTATGACAATGGTCCGCAGTTTATTTCTAATCTGGTACAAGGTGTGATGGAGAAATACAAGATTCGGCACAGGAAATCCACGCCATATCACTTGCAAGAAAATGGCCAGGTGGAATCCACAAACAAAGTGATCGAGTCCATTCTTACAAAGATAGTAAATATGCATCGGAAAGACTGGGCTGAAAGATTATCAGAATCTTTATGGGCATATAGAACCACTTGGAGAAATAGCATGGGACATACACCATATGAGCTGGTATATGGAAAACAGGTTCTGTTACCAATTGAATTCCAGATCAAAACTTTCAGAACTGCAGTTCAGTTAGGACTAGATCTCTCTGAGGCACAACAACAACGTCTTCTCCAATTAAATGAGTTAGATGAATTTCGTAGGGATGTTGTTCAATAGAACATACTAATTCAGCAGCAACGCAGAAGGTGGCATGACAAGTCTTTTCAGAAAAAGAAATTCCAACCAGGTGATTGGGTGCTCCTTTATGATTCTAGATTTAAAATTTTTAAAGGGAAATTCCATACATGTTGGATGGGACCTTATGAAGTGATCCGAGTATTCGAGAATGGAGCAGTAGATTTTAAAACTATTGATGGACGAAATTCAATATTCTTGGTAAATGGACACGGATTAAAGAAGTATTTTCAGCCACTTGCCAGGAAATATTTTACACAGCAAGTCCAACAGAAATTCGAGACAGTAGTGGTGAATGGTAATACCAATCTTCTGAAAACTTGAATTCTTCTTCTTCTTAAAAAGAAAAAAGAAAAAAAAGAAAAAAGAAAAGAAACATTTAATAAAAAGAAAAAAAAATATTTTCTTGTAATTATGAAAATCAGTTCGCTGACATGATTGCAGAAGGATCAACCTGAAAACCAGCTTGCTGGCAGGAAAATCAAAAATTTCTAATAAAAAGAGAATGTTGCTTGATATTTAGATATGCTAGCGACCACCAAGTAAAAACAAGTTCAGCAGAACCAACCTTTATACAATTGGGGTAATTAGCATGGATATTTTTTTTCAAGTAACGCTTAATTCTCGCTGCAGTTATTTTTCTTGCACCAGTGCAGGCAGACCTTCCAGAATTTTTTTTGTCTTTCTTCATAATCCACTTTCGTAATATTCCCTCAGTTTTCTTCTTCAATCCCAGAATGATTAACCTTCCCATATTGTTTTGAATTTACCCTGTCTGTTTCGTAAAACCCCACTTTACCCTTGAATTTTTTTCCCTATCCCACTTTTGTTTATCCCCTCTTGTGGTACTATTCCTGGAATCTCTGTAACAGAATTCCTTCCCATTCTGAAATTTTCCTTTTCCCACTTCTTTTTTCCCTCATGAATTGATTGTAGGATCTCATGCACAAAGAGCAAATGGATATGCTCTGAAGCATCAAGAAAGGGTGAAGAAAATTTCCAGTATAAGTTGAGGAAGCCATGTTGGAAGTCCAATCTATATTTTACATAATTTTTTTTTTTTTTTTTTTCCAGATATTATGCTTGCACTAGTGCAAGCATGTCGTCCTATATAATAAGTGCAAGAAGAATGGTACCAGCAGAATAACATAGTTTAAGCGGTGCAAGTAGACCGGTGCAAGCATGCACCCTGTCAGAAACATTTTACAATTTGTTCTTTCCATATCATACGTCATAGGAAAGTGGTCATCATGAAAGTTTATAAGAATTCCTTTCACTTAGTCGATGAGTATTGGTGCTATCATATTAACTAGGAGAAAACTATTTAAAGTACAAGGTGTTTTAAAGTTAAGAATCATGATTATTTTTTAATGAATGCTAAAAGTTCTTTTTTTGAATTATGAAGGAGTGTGGAAGTGTTTAACCGTTGCTTGGATATAATTTCCCCTTTCCACCATAATCCTAGATGTCCTTCACTCGTAATGATTACCTCACCTAGTCGTTAAAACGCCGCCGCAAGCACCTGTCCGGCATGATCTCAAAGATGCCGCACATCCATGGATATTTCAGTGGAATGAATGGGTGATAAGATGGAAGGGATGGTGGACGGTTGGATCCCTATCTATAAGAACCAATTTTCCAGGTGTTGCATGTAAATTATTGACTGTTCATAACCGTTAAGCAGTGATGCCGCCTGTTCAAAGCAAACCTTTGTCTCTCAGTAGGGTAGAACAGACTACTGAGTATCACAATAGTCTTGCACTATGGCGAGACTCAGGCTTTCTTCAATTCTTCAAAAATTTTGATGGGCGCAACCGTGAAGTGGCCCTACAGTTTTCCAGAAGTTTCAAAAATGGCCGAGTAAAAATTGGGCCTCTAAAATTTGAGGTTATGGAAGAGTTTATAGCAACAATGATAGACTTGGAAAATATTGGTGAGCAGTGGTTTAAAAATAAAAAACTAGAAAGGAAGCGATGGCAGTGTTTTGTCGTTGACAAGAATATGAAGGTAGATTGGAAGAAAGGAATTCCGCGCAGTGCCCTACTGGGACAGTGGCGGGACCTCCTTTTCATCCTACAGAAATTCGTAACCTGTGAAGGAAGGTACTCCCTCACTTTTGTGTACCATTTCAGGATGTTGCAGCATTTTGAAGCCGGCCGACACGTCTGGTGGAGGATTGATTTCACCCATTTTTTGCGTAAGAGCTTGGAAAGAATGGCCAAGGGTGAGCAGGACAGACAGGTAGACCAGGCCGACAAGAAGTTATATCACCATGGCCTGATAAAGATTTTGGTCCAGAAACAATTAGAAGTTAAAGGCATGACCTGGGAGGTGTTGTTAAAATAGCTGCTAAAAAGGATACAGAGGACCCTGCCAGCACAAGCAAGGGTTCGAGTAAGAATTTAAAGGGGATTCCTTCTTGTAACAATGCAAGAAGAAGAAGAACCAGAAGAAGAATAAGAAACAAAAGAAAAAGAAGAAGAACCGGAAGAAGTGTTTGCTGAACCTTGAGGGATACTGAGGTTCTTGAGGAAGACACAACCCCTGTCGAGACAGAAGAAAAAGAAGATTTGGTAACTCCTGCTGCTTGGATAGTTGAACTAGAGCTTCAAGTGCAGAACTTAGAACATCTCATAGTTAAAGCGCAAGAGGATAAAGAATAGAGTAAAGAAGAATTAACTACGGAGATCCAGAAAAAGAAAGGATAAGTTAGGGTTAAATGGAAGTATCGAGCTGCGCAATGTTTCAAGCGACTAAAAAGGTGACAAAGAAACTAAAGAACATCAGAAAGAAGAAGTCTGAAACATTGCAGGCTGATGTCAGTATGTCAGAGCAGGATTGAGCTGGAATGCTCAAAGTTTTGAAGGTTTTTTTGCAAAGGTAAAGAGTTGTGTGAGGACACACAACAGCTTAGGGATGGGAGGATGTTAGCCCCCTAATTTTCTCTCTTTTTTCCATTTCCCCCTTCCTAAATCATAACCATTTACCTCTGTTTTCCCTGTTTTATGCACCCTCACCTTGCACTAGTCCAAGCACGGTGACATATTTCGTTTAAACTTTATTTTTCATATTTTTAATTCAACTTAGAATTAATTAATTATTTATTACATGATTTCTTACCTTTAATCACTCTTTGTAACTTATCTATATCTCCAATGTTTATTTTGTATTTAGAGTACTTACCGTGACCACTGACCCCAGTGTAGGATCAGATCTTGCACCGTTGTTAGCACAACAAATCCTTGCAGCAGATATGAACCTCCTTGATCACTACCTCGTTTTGAGTAGCTTTAGCCATGACAACAAGATCGATCTAAAGGCAACCGAGACCGAATCTGTGAAGGAGGAAAGCTCGAGATTGGCTACGACCAGTTTTGCTAAACTATCTAATTTTGAAGGCCGAAAAGCTAAATTATGCGTTTGGTTATGTAATCAGTTGAATGATCTATTTTGGCCTTTGGCCAAATATCTATATAATGTAGAATGTAAATAGGACTAAGGGGGAAAAGAAGATTTGATAGCAGAAGAGAACAGAGACACAACCAGAGAGGCAGTAACAGGTTGCTGTATTTTGTTATCGCCCGAATCTGGGTTGGACGATGTATTAATGTATGTACTTGCCTCAGTGAATTAATAAAAGGGAGCTCCGCGTCATGTTTCATAAATTGCGTTTCTGTATTTGAGCTGATGAATTTATTAAGGTATTGAGCAACGTTTTTATTTAAAAGGGAAACGTGTTGGTTGGCTAGGGCCCAGCCAACTCAGCACATTTTCCCCACTTCCTATTTTCCAGTCATTTTTGTTTGCGTTTTCAAGTGTGATTTAATTTTAAGCACATGCATTCCTGTCTGAGTGAAAGTGGATCCGTTGTGTGAAGTAGATAACTTTCCTTTTCTTGAAATTTCCTTTCCTGCACTTGATTTCAGATTAGTTTTCCTCCGCCTGGTCCAAGCAGGAGAAATAACCTTGCACCAGTGCACGTTGGTGTGATATCTCCTTTTCTGCAATTCTGTTTGATTGGTTTTCCCCGCCTGGTCCAAGCAGGAGAGATGAACCTACACCAGTGCACGTTGGTTTGATGCAGCAAGCCTTCTTAGTCTACTTCCCGCAATCTTCTTTCTTTCATTAAATGTCTATGACAGGATAAAATGTATATTGATTGTTTCTTTATTCCTACACTCTATTAAGATAAAAAACATTCACTTTTTATGTGTGCAATTTGATTTAACAATATAATAGCACTTGCAATAATTAAGCACTCATTTTAAGAATTAAATGCTAAGTGCAGGAAGCTCTAATCTGGTGCAAGAACTAGTTTCTTGCCATGGGATTTGAGTGCTTTGAACCTGGAAAATTTCAAGCCCTTGCATGAAATAAAAATCCTTTAGTAAAGACACCATTTATACCTTCTGCATAAATCTTTGTTCCTGCACTAGTGCAGACAGACTACGATAGTGCAGGACAGATTAGTGCAAGAAGGAAATCTCTAAAGGAGCAGATTTAAGGGCCCATCTGATGAGACTGCTAAGTGTCTCTGCTAAAGGAAAACACACACTCAGTAGTTAAACAATAATTAGCTAGAGTGATTTCCTTTTATCTTTAATTCCCTCTTGCAAATGCATTCTTCCTTGTTCCAGTCTTAGATTATTTTTATGGTTCAAGTTGCCTTTTTCTCTTTTTAATTTGATTCTGCAATATTTCCTTTAAAGAAAGTAGGGATTTATATTAGGAATATTCATACCATCTCTGGCATTCCCTGTACTTCGTCTCTAAGTTTACGGATCCCCCGGGTTGACAAATTAAGTGTTGAGGAGTTTGCTTAAGTGTAATTCCCGCACCCAAAAATCTTTTGCTGCAACCTTGTACAAAACCTTCTGGCTGATCCATATATATCTCTTCATCCAAATCAACATGAAGAAAATTTGTTTTAACATATAACTATTCTAACTCAAGGTCAAGTAATGCAGTTAGTGCTAAGATAGTACGAATAGAAACAAGTTTTACAACTGGTGAAAAAAACTCATGAAAATCAATACCTTCAACCTGAGAATACCTTTTTGCAACCAACCTCGCCTTATACCTATCAATACTTCCGTCAAATTTTCTCTTCAACTTGAAGAACCATTTGCACCCAAAAACACTTCTCCCTTCAGGAATTTCTACAAGATCCCAAGTATTGTTCTTGGCTAAGGAATCCATTTCTTCTTCCATAGCCTTTTTCCATTTCTCGCTATCTGCATCATCCATTGCTTCCTGATAACAAGAAGGTTCCCCATCTTTAGTAATAAACGCAAAGGATGAAGCAGAATATTCATACCTTTTAGGCGTTCTTCTTTCCCTTGTAGACCTTCTTAAATAAAATGGTTGCTGAATGGGCTCTGGAACCTCTATAGTTTCCTTTGCCTCTTCACCTTTTTCTTCAAAAGTTTCTCCTTCCTTCAAACTTTCTGGAAAAATTTTAGTCTCCAATTGATTGTTGATTTGGTGATACATGTTCTTGTTCAACTTTTCCAACATCTGATTTTGGAAGAGAAGATTCATCAAATGTTACATCTCTGCTAATGAATATCTTCCGTGAAGAAGGATACCACAACCTATATCCTTTCACTACATAATCATACCCAAAAAGACATAACATTTTGATTTTGGACCTAACTTTGAGCATTGATTCCTAGGAATAAGAGCATAGGCATCACAACCAAAAATATTCAAATGTGAATAATAACAAGAATGACCCGACCAAACTTCTTTAGTAATTTTACAATTTATGGCACCAGAAGGTTATCTGTTAACTAAATAACAGGCAGTATATACAGCTTCTGCTCACAACTCCTTTTGCAGGTTAGCATTGTTGATCATGCTTCTGTCTCTTTTCGTAAGAGTCTGATTCATATGTTCTGCAATGAAATTTTGCTGAGGAGTATAAACATCATTTTTATGTCTAACAATCCCTTCATCCTTACAATATTTCCAAATTATAAAGAAGTAAATTCACCGCCATTATCAGTTCTTAAACATTTAATTTATTTACCTACTTTATTTTCCATCATAGCTTTAAATTTCTTAAAAACATTAAATACATCAGCTTTATTTTTCAACATATAGACCTAAACTTTCTGGGAGAAATCATTAATAAATGTTAAGAAATATAACGCACCTCCTTAAGAAACAATAGGAGATGGTCCCTAAAGATCAGAATGAATATAGTCCAAAATTTATTTACTATTATGATTTCCAGTTCTAAATATTTGTTTACATTTTTTTCCATACACGCAATGTTTACAAAAATCCAACTTCAAGGATTTCAAATCAGGAAGCAACTTGTGTTCATCAGTACCTGAAGACATTTCTCGCTCATGTGCCCCAACCATTGATGCCATAAATGAGAACCTTCTTCTGTTTTTTCTTATACAATCGTTGCTTCACTAACCTGAGTGCTTCCTTTGAGTCTGTAAATATTTCCGACCTTTTATGCCTTCATAACAACCAAGGCGCATTTTGAGACTAATTAGTACAAAATGACTAATTAGTTACTAAAAAAACGACTAAAATTTGCATATAAACGACTATTTTTCGATCGGTTACCAATAGTAGCTAATTTACAGTATCTTATAACGCGACCAATTTTTAGTCGTTTTTAGCTTAGTCATGAATTGGTTGTCTCAATTTTGTTGTCTAGTAGTATATTTGGTCATTAATTTGGTCATTGATTTAGTCATTGACTTTCATTAATTTAGTCATTGATTTGGTCATTATTTGTCACAATTAATGACCAAATATACAACAAAATATATTACTAAATGATCACCTGAGAAAACCAATTAATGACCAAAGAAATATGACTAAAATTTTGGTCATGTTATAAGATACTGTAAATTAGCTACTAATAGTCCTATATATGCAAATTTTAGTCATTGTTTGAAACTAATTAATGACCAAAGAAATATGACTAAATTTTAGTAGTGTTATAAGATACTGTAAATTAGCTACTAATAGTCGTATATATGCAAAATTTAGTCACTATTTGCAATCACAAATTTATCATTTGCAGTAGTCATTTATCGTTTTTTGGTAGTTTCATATTCATTATATAAATGTCTACTTTAGTAGTTTATATTCATTTCAATTACCTTCATTAACAATCATAATAAGCTACTAATTTAGTCGTATATTCATTTTATTTGTGTTCATAATTAATAAATATAAACTACTAATTTAGTAATTTTAGATTGATTTTATGTGTTCATTATTAATCAACATACATTAATTAGTATGGTTTTGCAACTAAATTAAAAAAATAATGTCATACAATGTACATGTTCATCTAATATGAAAACACAAAGTTACATATGTTAATTACAATACTAAGTAATACCAAGGGCAACTATAAATAACACAAATTATATTATATAAAATGTCAAGTATTACAATATGAGTTTCCAACTTAATATTGGTTGGAGTACAATTTACACATGAAATATTGTTTCATCACTTCAAAAAATTATCATTCTATTTCCAAGACATTGTAGGTGAATTCACCAACTCTAAAAGCTTGGTAATCAGTGTCTATGTGTATCTTATGCGGGATATTGGCTCTACTAGAGGCACCACTAGACCAATGTTCTTCACTCTCTTTAATTTGCATTTTGTCGCTCTAGTGTTATTGTTCTCCTCTTTCTTCAATTCATGCTTGTTGCCATCAATACTGAGTTCCTTATCTGGCAAAAAAAAAAGATACAATGCAGAGTATAAGACATGACAGTTGATGAACACTGGAATATAAATTAAAGTAGACTATAAAGGATTTATACGATATATACCTCAACATAAGAATATTTAAGTTAAGAAATATTGTTAATGTCACTTTTCCCCATAAAAGCAAGAAACTCAAACAAGTTTTCTTCAGTTGGGAAATAGTGGCCACTATCTAGCCAAATGACCTGCATAAAAAATGCAAATAAAACATCACCATAGAATAAATTTTGTACCTACTGTGTTCTTAGTGTACAACATTTGTTGATGAAATGTTATCTTCAACTAAAGTAATAAATGCAAATAGCACACATTCAGTATTTTGAATTCTCATGCTTACGGTACATTTCAATTTTGATTTTATCCAACATAATCAAACACAACAGAGCTAGCAATTTCTACTAAGAATGTCTCATGTTCTACTTTTGTAGTTGCATCGTTTCATCTAGTTATCTTTAAGACACAATGGCACTTCAACAATAAAACTGGTCAGTAGAAATCTAATGGGTGGAGCAAAGTATTGCTGACACAAGATTACAACAAGAAACTAAAAAAGAATAAGATAACACTTCGTGAATTAGAAAATAACCGGAAATATAGCTTTAATATAACAATCTTCAATCATCGGCGTACTATTCCAGGTGAAAAGGAATCCAATTCCCAGAATCCAACAAATTATATCCAGAGAAAAACTAAACATGTTGACTCCACATTCAAAGGTAAAGTAACTGGGACTAGCTATATTAGATAATTTTAGAGTGTACGAGTAGCTACTAACACCATTAAAAAGAATTCTAAAATATATCTGCCACGTATGACCTCAAATGTGGCAACAAATTTGATATATGCACAACCTGTATACATTTCAAAATGCATTGCAATGATATAAGAGTATCAAAATAAACTACACATAATTACATATTCACTATCCACTTTTATTCCAAAACAACAATAAAATAATTGTTATAAATTACCCTGAAAAATATGCCGAAATTTCCATTCACTGTCATGAATATCCTTGGTTGCGAGTTCCTGGAAAGGTGGTTGCTTAGTGAAATCCTGCCCAAAACAAACAAAACTTAATAAGAGACAAATATGACAAATACCCTTACCTTTTGCTCCTTCAAAGAATGTAGTATTCTCTTAAAAAATGTCTAAAATTCTAAGCACTTATCTATTAAATCACAAATAGAACAATAGCTATGGGAAAATAAGAACCACACGAGTGGAAGACAAAATTTTTCCGCAGCGCGTCGTGGCACATAAAACCTATCATCGGTGCTAGTGTTACTTGCAGTCAAAATTTTACAAAAGTAATTATTCGGTTGCTTGCTTGGTGTGCCAAGGTCATAACCAAAATAACAATATTTTTCTGCTTATTGCACAATATCATCAATTTTTAGTTCCCTGCACAAATGGAACTAGTACCAAAGCATTTCTCACCAAAATTGGAAATTACAACAAAGAACATATAATGAAATTGAAAATGTCTTACAACATTAAGAGGTTGCAATGTCATTTGAGCATATACTTCATCCATTTCCACATATTCCTGGCATTCAATAGGGTGTTTATTAAATTTTAAATCTTGTATATATAGTGATATGAATAAAAGTGTTCACAACCAAAGCAAGGATGAAATGCAGAGAACCCACATGCATTGTAACATTGTGAAGTTGGCTTATTTAATTGAGTTGGAAAATTCGTATAATTGGATATATGAGCATCAACCTCCTTGTTTGTTGAAGCAGCTACCTAAAATCACATTGATTATGATCAGTTTCATTACGTAACATTAAAATTTCAAAATACTGGAATCACATTTTATGATGAAAATAAGATAAGCATTCATTATTTTCAGTGATTTGTATCCAAAAGAAGATTGCAAATTAAAAATTAGTGAGAAACAAACTCACCTGCTCATTGTAACCTTGTGGAAAATAAACAACCTTGCTCCCAACAACAGGTAAGAACACAAGCGGTCGGACACAGGCATGCCAAAGCTCTGAATTAAGGCATCTCCTTTCCCCTACTTTATGTGACATGAAAAAAAAAATTTCAATTGGATATTCCTTTAGAAACCTCTCAACATTCCAATAGTAACTGTGTAAAGTAATATGATATTATGAATGTAAAATTTGCAGTATAAAGCACATTAACTTGAAAAATATTCTAGATGACAGTATTTTCCATAGACATTCATTCTCTATCTTTCTTCGGTTGTTAAATTCTTTTTCTAGTCAGGTTGGAATTCTGAAATCTGTGAAAATTCTTGAATACAATTATGCAAAAATCCTACTGTAGTATCATGGTTTATTTATCCTACTTGATTAAGTTAGACAAGTTATTTTCAGAAAGAATATTAAGAAAATACCGAAGTAAACACAACTAACAGCCTACACATGCAAATCATTTACTGAATATTACGCTCATTCAACAAAGTGACACACTGATTTTTGGACATAAGTCCCCAAAAAAACCCAAAGCGGGAAAACCGGTGCAGCAGATATGAGGGTTTATTATTATTAAGTAGATTATGAGTACAACAAATCTGGGCACCAAATCTGGCTAACCCGACGGAGAAAAATAAGATCTGCAACTAACCCGTTGTTCTAAGACTAAGATTCTGACTGATCCACACCCTCAAATGGGATTTACAAGACTCAGCCCGATTCTAACCCTAGAAACCCCAACGCTGCCCATAGTTTAAAAAATCGGCTGGACCAGCTCGGAATCGGCCGAGTCAACCGAGCCAGACCCTTGGTCAGACCGACTCGGTAGAAAAACCAGTCCGAAGGCTGGTTTGTGACCAAGCTGGACGAGTCGTACACTGAGCCGGCTGAGCCGACCGAGTCGACCAAGCCAACCAAACCGACCGAGCCAATCGAGCTGACCGAGCCGACCGAGCTGTACACTGAGCCAATCGAACCATTGTCCTGAATTGCAGAGATTTGCTGCAATCCGCATTTTGAGTCAAACTTACAGTATGTGAATGCAATTGGTCTATCTTTGAGAGGATTCACACAGAGAAGAGAAATCTTTTGGAGCCAATGCAGATCTATTAGTAGCAGACCCAATCCCAACTCCAAGTCCTCTAGTTGCAACCACAGGCACTTCCTCTAGTCAGCCACGGCAGGGGCGCATAACTCGTCTATCTCAGGCTCAACATGCTACAGTTCTAGTTGAGGATGTTGATTCAGAGGAGGAGCGAGAGGTTTCCCCCTTTGGTTCAGAGTTTGAGGCAGAGGATATTGTCTTGTTAGATTTCTAGCAGTAGTGACTATTCATGTATTGTTGTAGAGGCCATTTAGAGCCTCCTTGGTTATATTTTTTGTTTTGATCTCTATATCATCATCATGTATTTGATAGTGCGATGGGTGAAATTTTGATATATTGGATATATTCATGCTTTGTGTTTGGAAACATGAATGAAAATCTTTAAAATTATGTTCTTTAATAAAAAAATAATATTTAATGTATTTTTTACAAAGACCGAGTCATTGAAACTGAACCGGCCGAGTCGATACCGAGTCGGAGCCAACCCTTGACTGTTTCAGAACCCGAGTCTGATTTTTAAAACACTGGCGCTGCCCCTGAAGCCCCATCGTCAGCCCTGCTAGGCTCTACGTGCCCTTGCACTGCTCAGAAGGGGACTGCGTTACCGCAGAGTGGGTGGCGCAGTCCTTACATTGCCTCTGGAGGACTCTGAAGCTATAACACTGCCTCTCCTGGCCTTGCGTAGCGGCTGAAGCCTATGCGCTGCGCTGCTTCTGCGTAGTTGTTGTTGCTGCCCTTGCTCCTCTGTGCTGTCCCTGAAACCTACTCCTCTACCTCTTGCTGAATCTTGGCTTCGAGATCATATCATCCCCTCAGCCAATACTACCCCTCGTTGTAGAAAACTCTTCCGAAAATTCTTAGTAAACCTTGCTGTAGAATTCCATATCAGTCTCTCAGCTCTGCTTCTGTGTGTTTGTGTCCAACTGACACTCAAGCCTTTATCTTATACTTTTTTGTTGAACCTAACAACAACTGAGATTAAATCACTCATCAAAGGCTGAGATTAAAATACTGCTTGATCCGTGTCATTTAGAACATTTCAGCACATGTGTTAATTAATTCACTTTAATTATTTAATTTCCCTAAGTGTAGAATTAGGGAATACATTAAAATAATTAATTATTTGAATAAATTTAACACCAGATGAAATTGCTCTAAACACTTTCTGGGTTTTGGAGTTGATGTGTTTCTTAGCCCCTCCACAAAGTTTTAGGGCTAGAGCACACCTGATGCTAACCCAACTACACAAAATCTCAACCGAATCATGGTTTGATAGGCTGCATACTCTTGCATCTTCCTCATCCGAGTAAACAATGACAAACAAATTCCACAATGACAATCACAATGACAAGAAAATATAAATAAATAGAGTAAACAAAATACCACTATAAGAAAAGCCTCGCCTTGTGAGCCACCAAGTTGTTGAACAACATTCATAAAATGTCGATGTAGATTAGGTGACCAACACCTTATACCCTTCCTCTTTTTTTGAGCTTGAGATGTATGCAGAGTCTTCTCGAGACACCAGACGATCGATGCAAGGTGCTCATCGGGTTTGTAAAATTTTTGTATCTAATCTATCTCAAGCTAGACTTTTGTGATGCCAACAAAATTATTATGTGTTTCTATGGTGATTTACCAAACATACTACCAGGAAAATGTTCATGTTGTTTAGTTTCCCCCTTTTTAGTGTCCTTTCTTCCTGAACCAAGTTACCATTTTGCTTAAATGGGCCTTCTCTACTACGCTTCCTTTGAAATGTAAACCTAGTAAGTCTGTCTAAAAATTAACAAATACAAACACAACAGGAAGAGCACAAAAAAAACTACCATGTAATCTCTTGGAATCCTTCTCCTTCATGATTACGCTAAGCAGGGCCTTTTTGGAAAAATATTATTAAAGGATTGTCTAGTAAGGGAACAATTTGGAAAGGGAAATGACTCTCTAGCTGGCAAACTACAACTGTCAAGGTCTATTCTACAATTGGCCAATTCTGAAAATTTCAGCAAATGTATAGTCTGTTAAGGAACATAACATGCCAAAAAATATCTTGCTGGCCTGGAAGAATGTGTATAAGGCTTGCAAAGGCTTGGGTCTATGTTATGGGGTATTGGATTAATAAGGCTTTAATGGAAAATATGGTCCAACATATTTGAAAGGAAGAAAAAAAGCTCCAAGGCAAACTACACAGGCACCATATCCCCAGAATGTCTGCTCGTTCATCTGTACTTCATTTGATACAACCTAAACATAATTAAGGATTATATTTTTTGGGATAGCAAGGATGGATCCAAGGTTAAGTTTGTGAGAACTCATGGAATTTGAAGATAACGCTCTTTAGCATGGAAGATTTAGCAAGTCCAAAGGGGCCCTTACAACAGCCCTTGGCCTCTATTTTTTGGAACTTTAGGTATGAAGCTGAAGATGGAAACCTTTAAGGAGAGAAATAGGAAAATATTGGAGGAATTTAGAACCCATATCAATAGAGATGCAACAAAACACTCAAGAAAGATCCTATAAAATTTCAGAATTCCAACGAGGGGGGACAAAATGACTGAAAATGGAGAGCTTCCAAGGCTGAATTGTACACAGTAAAGAGAGGTCATGAAAGAAGAGGCAACTTGAACAAAACCTGGAAGAAGGTTTGGGTGAAGGAGGAATTGACTAAAGCAAAGACTTTCTTACAACTATCCACTGAAAAACAACCTAACACAAGATCAACTCCTGAGGAAAATGCTTCCTTGGCCCTTCTTAATGACCCCTTTTCCTCTACTCCTTATGTGTGCGTACCCCTGCCATATTTGAAGTCATTTTATAGAGAAACATGACCTCAGCTAGAGATTTCCTACCTTGTTACCAAATCTCTTTCAAAACTGGCATATGATATCACAATCCTCAAAGCTTAAAACAATTTGGAAACATGTCGCCAACTATGGAAACCTAGTAAGTCTGTCTAAAATTAACAAATACAAACACAACAGGAAGACAACAAAACAAACTACCATGTAATCTCTTGGAATCCTTCTCCTTCATGATCATGCTAAGAAGGGCCTTTTTGGAAAAATATTATTAAAGGATTGTCTAGTAAAGGAACAATTTGGAAAGGGAAATGACTCTCTAGCTGGCAAACTACAACTGTCAAAGTCTATTCTACAATTGGCCAATTCTGAAAATATCAGCAAATGTGTAGTCCGTTAAGGAACACAACAGACCAAGAAATATTATCTTGCTGGCCTGGAAGAATGTGTATAAGGCTTGCAGAGGCTTGGGTCTATGATATGGGGGATTGGATTAATAAGTCTTTAATGCAAAAGATGGTCCAACATATTTGCAAGGAAGAAAAAAAGCTTTAAGGCAAACTACACAGGCACCATATCCCCAGAATGTCTGGCTCTATTTTTTCGAACTTTAGGTATGAAGCTGAAGATGGACACCTTTAAGGAGAGAAACAGGAAAAGATTGGAGGAATTTAGAACCCAGATCAATAAAGATGCAACAAAACACTCAAGAAAGATCCTAGAAAATTTCAGAATTCCAACGAGGGGGGACAGAATGGCTGAAAATGGAGAGCTTCAAATAATGAATTGTACATAGTAAAGAGAGGTCATGAAAGAAGGGGCAACTTCAAAAAAACCTGGAAGAAGGTTTGGGTGAAGGAGTACTTGACTAAAGAAAAGACGTTCTTACATCTATCCACTGAAAAACAACCTAAAACAGGATCAGCTCCTGAGGAAAATGCTTCCTTGGCCCTTATTAATGCCCCCTTTTCCTCTGCTCCTTATGTGTGAGTACCCCTACCATATTTGAAGTCATTTTATAGAGAAAAATGACCTCAGCTAGAGCTTTCCTACCTTGTTACCAGATCTCTTTCAAAACTGGCATATGATATCAAAATCCATAAAGCTTAAAGCAATTTGGAAACATGTCGCCAGCTATGGAAGTTTGGTTATAAAGAAATAAAAGTATTTTCAGATATCATTCTATCAGGCAGCCCATGAGAAATACTAGTAGCATGTGTGGGGACATTTATAATTGAAATAGTAAAAGCCACCCTGTCTAGAGAGAAAAAATCCCCCAACAGATGACTGTTGACTTTAAAAACCAAGGGAGCTTGAATCCTCCATCCCTAACAAAGGAAGTGGGACCCATCATACATAGTCAAACTAAGAGACAAGGAGGATAGTTAAGACACAATAGACCTATGGGAAACTGTAACAAGCTAGCCAAGATAGAGGCATGATCAAGGGATTTAAAGTGGCTTTTCAAATAGGATTTCCTCATCTGAATTGGAAGAGTACTTTTCCATAATCATCAGAGCCTAAAGTAGTCAACGGGCTTATTTTTCACCTCAGCCATCCTTTGTTTCTCTCAAAATTCTGGTTCAATATATGACGAGTACCTTGTGATTGAATATTATGAGCACCAAGCATCATGGTGAAGAAAACACTAGAGAGAAAGCAAAGAGGCCATGGAGAGGGGGATGGAGATTTGAACCCCTACCTGTGATCCCTCAAAACCACCAAGGCAATAGACCCCCCTCATTATCAGATATTTGTGTCTGACAGCAATCGCAGTTCAAAATGATGTGGAAGGGCAGCTGCATGAAAGGAGGATACAAAACACAATAATTATGTAAAGGGTGGCTGCTAGAAGAGAAATTGTAGGAAGAGCCAAAAGCAAGGGGGAGCATGGATTATCTAATGTTTGATTCAGGATCAAGGAGGAGCCCCACACAAATGTACCATATCCAAACCATGATCTTGTTCCTGAACACAATATTGAGTAGCTTCTGGGCGAATATTTGCTGCAGGCCAAAGTAGCAAAGGAAGATCGATATTTTCAAGTTTCTCATTACTGTCTATAACCTCTTTATCCATCTTTAGCATATATGCATGACCGACCATATCCTTTACAGTTCTGAAACCCATATCAGAAAAAGTTCACAATCCTTTCTGTTAAATCTTCAAATAGGATAAATCTGTTATTGCAGCTTATAATTTGCAGTATGCACTGTTTCTAGCCTAGAAGAAGTCATTATCATGCTCAACAGTGAAGAAACTAAGTTTGAACACACAGTTTTGTGTTAGGTGGGCTAGGTGTAGATTAAGGGTGCTTATGTCTGAGATTAGGTGTGGCACCATCCTTATAGGCTAGGTTGTTGCATTTATTATGTTGTTGGTTTACCTTAAGAGGGACTTGAAACCCTAAATTGCTTCAAACTTCGTGAACCTTGTGTATTGATTTGCTTTAAGGACACTTTAAACAATGTCACAAGATGTAATCCTCATCACCAATGATAAGAGATGAGAAATTAAGTGTTATATGACTTAGTTTCAGAGCATATAGATCATCAAACAATGGTGCAATAAACTTCAGTACTTGATCATATAAAATACGTAGATAAGCAGTGAGAACCAGAGCCAAGTTTTTGTCAATGACAAATATGAGTATGTTGTTGAATTATAAAGTGGGTTTTTGAGCTCATTGTTGCATTTTATTGCATTAGAAGGTGTTTAAGACTTCACTGTGCAAAAAAAACATTGAAATACTCAAGGTGTAACATGCCACATTTCAGACCTTGCTACAGAGTGAGTAAAATGACATACAAGAAATAAATCACATGCGTTGAGGTGTTAAATGAATAACCAGGAAGTTGGTCATACCATGGATCATGCAATATCCACCAAAAATAAAATTATATCCGAAGGCTTGAATTTAACCCTAGAAATCAATCTCAAATGGCATGAATTGTTCCACTTGTTATTAAGTAGGTTGTTCACCATATTTTCACATTGATTAGTCTTATTTGAGTGTGTAGATCATAAAGATATCTCGATTCTCAATGTTGAAACAAGTCATTGTAAGTTGACCTCAAATGAGAAATATATATTCAAGTTTCCCAAGCATGACAACTCAATTAAGTGCTTGTGTTAGATCCAAGATAAGTAAATGGGTGAAATAAAAATATAGCAAATGAAATAACCTTGGATTTAGTGACCTAGATTTAGAGATACAGCAAGAAAAACCCTCCAAAGAATTCAGAGAAATATTCCTTTATCTAATGAATCATCAATAGGGTAGTGCAACCATGAACCCATTACATCTTCAAGAATGGAACTAGAATTAGTTAATGACTCCAGAGTATTATCCTATCCACAAGAGAAGGTTTCCAAGGTAACACAACATCATCATTTTATAGTGTTTTGACAGTTGAGTTGGTAAAGGACGCTTGACCACTTTGTTCACAACCTGACCATTTTCCACAGGAATTCTTCGACATCATGCTCTACATCGTGGATCTCTTATGTAGTTGTAGTGTATGCAGTAAAAATCAAGTGAGTATTTCTCTGGACCAATTATCTCCTTTACAATTGAAGTCCATGACATTGTAAGGCTGAAATTTTCCCAATGTCCTGGCAATACATGAAATATTACAAAAATCTAGGCATAAATGATGTTTACTTCAACGGAGGAGGAGGTTGTTGCCCTCATCAAGAAATGTGGAAGAAATTTGAGAAATCAATAAGAAACAGAGCCCACTTAGTAAATAAGGGGATTTCTGTCTTTAGTCATCTGTAAAGACCAACAATGACACATCCATAGCTCATGCATGCCAAACGATGAGAGTAAACGTCGAATATAGTCCCTATGCAAGATATTTATGTACTAAAAACTTTGTCCAAAGCCTAAGATGATTATATAATATAGATACTACATTTGTAAAATGTCCCATTTGAGAAACCCAACTCAACTCCTAGGATCGTAGTCTGAAAAACATAATGCAAAGCATAATAGGAAACACAAAAGAGTTGTCAGAATTTTTTCCAAAGAAATCAGCACTGCTATGGATCAGGCCTATGCTTAACAATTCCAAAATGCCGTCTAGATTCTGGTTGGCAATGATATTGAAAATATCATACTTTTCAACATAACAACCAAAAGTTATTAACCATATTTGTTAGATGGACTCGAGTGGTTAGGTTGAACCCATAGTGTCTGTCAAACAGCTTAAATGACTGACAATATGCACACCAAATGGATGAATTTATGAGGATGAAAATGCAAATATTTAGTTAGTTGTATGATGTACACAGGCTCCAATTTATTTGGTATACTAATCAGCAACAAATGAAACTGATCAAGATGAAAATATTAGTGTTGGATGAATCCTCTATGATGTTTTGTATTATCATCCAATTATATCTGTCTTTATGCTTTCAAACAACACATTACAACATAAATTTATTTCTTCTCGAGGTAAACCTGTTAACGTGACCAAAGCGTATTCCATTACACATGCAACAGGTAACATTCATTCAAAGATTATTCTAAATCACCTGCTAACAATATGTTACTTTAAAATAGTTCAAACACTAGGGTTATATCGTCTGGCCATCAGTGATGAGACTGTATAAAATCCAGGAAGCTGGATAGAACACTCGAAGAATATATATGTGGGAGTCTTTTTGAACAAAAATTATATTTATAGCTAGCCTATATGTATTAGATAGCCTTGAGACTTAGAAGATGCTGCTATATTTGATTTTCTTTATGACAAATGTTGTAGGCACCTAAAGAATGTAATTATCCATTCCACTATGAATGGAAATTACGATTTTTCTCACTGGAGGAAAAGAAATAGTCTCGTGATGAACACCTAGGAAGCTAGCATATCTCCAGATTCCAAGGACGTTATTGCTGAAAACATTAGCATACTGACAGTGTGACACCAAGATGGAAAAATACTGACATTATATGAGGAAGAAAAAGTAGAAATCCACTTCATAATGTCTTGGTTTCCATGCAGTGATGTCATGCAGGAAAAAATATACAATAGCTAAAGGATAACAAAATGGAATAAGAGGGAAAACATGCTACTAGACATGATGGTGACACAGTCACCATCATCAGACTGAGAGACCATAATGCATCTTACGTCAAGATTTTATCTAGATTCTCTATGAAGACATCCAAAATACCTCTAGCAGATAATTCCAATGTTTTTGCTGGAATTTATAATCTAAAACACTTGAAATCCATAAAAAATATGAACTACTGTTAACAAAAAAAATTATGTTAAAGCAAGGCAAGCTATGTTGAATTTTGTAGCTATGGTCAATCTTCATAATTTATATTTAAGCCCTTGTAATGTATAATTTAAATGTAAGACATGTTCATGTCATCTCCAGTGAAGAGACAAACCCATTGGTGAACATAGAACACTATATAAAGGCATTCAACCTCCTCCACAAAGGCACCATTCGATACACACAAGAAAGACAGTTTCTGGGCATTCAAGTGAAGGAGAAGAAGGATGAAGGACAAGAAGGATGAATTCATCTCTCTCTCTCTCTCTTGAACTTGCACATGTAAATTTCTGAGCAGTTTCTGGGCAGGCCAAGTTTTCTGGGGATATTTTGAAGGCCGAAATTTGGCCTAGGTCAGAGCAAAGAGGGCCGAAGTTTGAATGGCAGAAGTTTGACTTGACTTGACTAGAGGGCTGCTTGACCAGGTTCGACCATAGCTTGTTGATTAGTTTGTACTAAATGATGAATGAGGCAAACGAGGTGGTATTTATGTAGCTCTTGCATTGCTCTTGAGAAGCATCCCTGCTGATGTGCAGTTTAGTTTACAACACAATGCCCCCTCACAGAAAGAAACTCTTTCCTGCCCAGTGCCAACATAAATTCTAAGTTTTGACAGTGTTAAGGGAAGGGCACCTTTTAATTGAAATCGCCTATTTTAGTTGGATTCAAGTGCTCATTAATTAAACTAAGCACCACAGATGATTTTTTTGATAGACAGAAACTTTTTGTATTATAATGGGCCATTGCTACAAGAATTTCATATAAACCTGTCTAGCTTTTCTGTTTACAGAAATAACTTTTCTGTTTGGTTCATTTGACAATAGAATTTTCTTTTGATTAATATTTCAAAATTCTGTGATGGGGATACTGCCAGGAGCTTTCCTTTTAAGTCTGTCATACAAAGTAAACATAGTTCCATTACATGCTTTGATAATGCTAAGTTATTACTGTTTTGATTTCTTAGGGATATCTGGACAAAATTTCCCCCATCAAATCCTAGAGTTTGTCAAGTTAAATGACTTGACAGAAAAAAACAAGAATAACTAATATAGACAAGTCAAGAGTTACTAAGCTTCACCAGATGGTTCTATTAATATAACTCGTATTAATATTGATTTTTTCCTACTCTGTAAGAGAAATGGGGATCATTTTATTTTGTATGCATGACCAAAATTTAAATCTGCAATGAACAGGGGAAGATAAGCGGTGAGACCCAGAAGTTTGCTGCAGAAGGGCATCAATGACATGACAAGGAGAACATAAAGAGAATAGGGCATATTGAGTGAAATTTTTAGCCAAGGCGAAGGTGCCGAAGTAGAGGAAGGAGATCTCAGCAGCTCCACTCTCTATTTTGTTCTTAACAAATGTTATCCCCCTCATTCATGGTTCAAAACTAAGAATCCTAGTTTGAACTAACATATCCTGGTTTGAAACGTTTGGACTTATGTATTAATGATGAACCTAAATATCTAGGTTTGAATCATTGATATAAATATAAGTATTGCAGATATTATTATTTTTAATAACAAGGTAGTTTGAATTGGAAAAAATGGTGTTGAACCACAATGAAGGTACATCCATAGCATTCTGTAGCACTATGTAGCATAATATTTTGTAACTAAACATGTTCGATCATGTTTATTGTCTCTATCCTACTGTAAGGCTCAAGAGTCCAAAAAAATCCATAAGGATACATTTTATGGAATAGGCATATATGTGATAGAAATTGAAAAAAATTCAACAAAATTTAAACCAAGGTGGATTCTTAATCATCTATGATAATAAAATTATCTATTAAGGATACCTGGTTGAGGTCTGTCAACCAATCCAATTGAAGCAGCTTGGACTAAATTTACTAAAGACACCTAACGATCTCTTCCCCGTGGTTCTCCCTATTCCACAGCCTGTGCATTTTTCATTTAGAGTTGGAGATGCTAGATTTCCATACTCACATCTTGAATCTGCTGGTAGTGAGTGGAGATGATATTAGTTAGCACATCCACCTAATCCGAAAAATAATCAAGCTTCCTACTCAACACCACTATCTCCATTCTAATATCCTCATCTACCACCCGCTCTTTCTTTCATGCATTGTATTTCTTGCCTTTTTTGACTTCCATGCCTCCCAGAACATGTACAGAGTTTATGAGCTTCCAGCCCCTGTCAAAATTTCCTCTGAAATTCCTGTTAATGATCGTGCCAATTAATTTTATGACCCTTCTTTCCTTATAGCATTTTGGAAAAAAATCTAGCAAAATATAACAAAGAGGTCCCCTGAGAAAGTTACCTGCCTGAGTGCCTTGAATTCCCAACTGATTGATGTGTGAGTCGAGGAGGTAATATAATACTTAAATTATCTAATCCCCCATGACCTTGCCTCTGTGGTCCCGCTTTGTACTGAAGATTTCCCACTGCCAGCTTGCATGGGGTGATTGCTTCTAGAGATGGGCCAAACCTGGCTATACCATGCCATTCACACAAGGAAATGCATCTCTTCACCTATTAAGGTATTCCAATTGCAGACATGATTGTTTTATAACTCTCATGGATTCCCAAGACTTGGAAACATTTTCCTCTGACTTACTTATCACAATATGGCAGTTCAACTTAACCCTATCACTGTTTTCACAAGACTGTGTGATTGCCACGTTCCAGGCATACGAAAACTTGAAAGCGATACTTCCATGCTTTTTAATTTAGTAGAAATATCCATTGAATTATGGTATTAATGCCTCCCTCATTATTCCTTTAATATGCATGGTTTCAGGTGCTAGTGATAAGGCTTGGTTGGCCATCCTATCAGCTATATTGTTGAGATATCTTAGAACATGATTTACTTGTGTGATTCGAAATATGGATAGATTTTCCATGATTCTTGTGTGGAGATGTCGCAGCTAAGAGTCTGAAGAAAAATTTCTCAACACAAGATGACATATGGTGTTATTGGAGTCTCCTATTATAATGAGGGACCCGATTGGAGAAGAAGTAGCCAGAATAAGGCCTTGAAGGATTAGAGGTTTTTCCTAGATTCCAAGAGTAGCCTAATTCAATTTGTCCTTCGGGACCAAAAATAACCTTCCCCCATCACCTGCCACCCCTATAAGTAGTGCAGATATTCTTGAAGATCGTGTCATAAATAATGGCTTCTGCAAATTTTGTAATTGAAAAGCACAATTTTTTTTGGGGGAGGTATACAGTTTATGCATTTCAGAGTATTGCATAAGAGATGATCTAGTTAATCTTAAAACGATACTTTGTTTGGGAATAGTATTTAACACTTTATGTGTTTCATAGAATGAATAGAGACCATTCGACTGTAGTAAAATATCTAAAGATCATCTAATCCATCTAGCAGACAGGTTGCAATTGATATGAGTTTGGTTTACAAACAAAATGAGGCTGGTAGCATCAACTAACAAACTAATCGTAAGAAAAATAAGTATCAGTTGAATTCAAACTAGTATCTTCGTCTTTTTGAATGTCTATATACCTTATGAATCTATTTATGGATTGTTGCAATGATAGAATATGCATAATATTATATGTTTGAAAATTGGACTACTATGGCACAAATGTCTGTACAACTGTCTATTTACAGTCTCAAACTGAATGCTAACTGGCTAAACTATGATTTCTATAATTTAACCTAACAGTTTTTGAATTCTGAAATATATGACGAACTTTTAGTAACTTTCCATTCTAGATTTTAAAAATATATCTAACAAAGAAGCACTGTAACTCCCTGTCATTGTAGATCACACTTTTGGATTAAAGAAAATTTGAACACAGTAAGTGAAATTCCCTTCTCAAAGTTTGAAATAGTTTAGAAGAGAAAATTGGCATTTGTAACCTACAAATGTTAGACAAGTCTCGATTTGTCAACTCTCATATATGATACTTAGCTTAGAGAAAGATATGTGTACAAACATGCCCACGCACACATATGGCACACATATGGCACGCGTGAAAAAGCTAGATATAGCTTAGTGGGCATCAACGATTTTGGTTTTCCTGAGTACAGAGTGGTGCGACATTTTTCCTATACATGATGCTTCAACAAGCTAGATATTACATATGGACCCACTTCCACATGGCCAATAACCCTCGGCCCATAAGGGGTGAACCAAAAATCAGCCTACTTATGTAGCCAAACCGGCCCGCGACGCTTGGGCATATGCTCTCGAGAGATTGGAATCGAGTGGGAAACTAGAAAAGTGACTTCCTTCACTAATAAACTAAAACCCTGTGGGAAGAAGTGAAATTTTCAAAGGAAGTCTTAACAGTGAGAAAATAATAAAATCAAATTTGAAATTCAAGAGAGCAAAGACATGGGAATGGGAGACTTGTGTACCAAATATTGTGCTCTGGATAGAGGCTTAAGAAGAACATTATAAGATTTTATCACGTGAGTAGACTACTGAGCAGAATGCTCCTTCTCTTGCTGGTCCCAAATAGATGAGAATGAAAAAAAAATTACTCAAAGTCTCATAATGAAAACACAAGATTAGTGCAGAAGTCACAGAAAGTTGCAACCCACCAATGTATTACAACAATAGGAATATGCAAAAGGAAAAATAGAATTGACCTCAGAGTTGCACTGAAATAAATCAGGATGCAATTTCTTTTGCCAATCTTTGCACTTTCTTTCTAGATCATTTGTGTGTACATCATACTCTGGCTGCTTGCAGAGAAGCATGCCCACATAATAAATTTCAGTCCTGCTTGCAATAAAATTTTACCCGGACTAAATAGAAAACTTATCCAATGGGATTAGTAATATATTAATAAATATTCATATATCTGTGTGTGTGGGGTTCCCCATAAAAACAAATTTTCATATTCATTTTAGCGTCTAGAGTTTTACAGAATGAATATCTAAAAATAGTTCACTGAAGAATCCAGAGGTTGAACACTCTTGCATGATGGACACAACAGAAATGGCCTAGCAGCTCCCTCTGTGCCACATTCCCAACATTTAATGATGGCACCTTCAGCGTTTTCTGAGGAGGGAAATCTCCAAAAGTTGGTTGAGTGATGAAGAAGGCCACTGGGGCAATTGGGCATGCAATTTTTTTTGTAAAAAATATATGAGCATCTAGAAAGGGTCAAATTAGATAAGCACTGAGACCCAGAAGTTTGGTGCAGAAGGGTATCAAAGGCATGAAAATGAGAATGTAAAGAGAATAAGGCATCTTGAGTGAAAGTTGCAACCAAGGGGAAGGCACCAAAGCAAAGGAAGGAGATCCCAACAGCTTCACTCTCTATTTTGCAGTTAACGAATGTTATCTACCTAGTTTGCAAGCCAATTCTCATGGTTCAAAACTAAGAATCCTAGTTTGAAACGAAGATATCCTGGTTTGAAATGTTTGGACTTCTTTCTAGACGATGAACCTAAATATCTAGGTTTGAATCATTGATATAAATATAAGTATTGCATATATTCTTTTTTTTTTAAATAACAAGGTAGTTTGAATTGGAAAAATGGTGTTGAACCATAGAGAAGGTACATCCATAGCTTTTTGTAGCAAAATGTAGCATAATATTTTGTAACTAAACTAATTCGATCATGTTGATTGTCTCTATCCTACTACATGGCTCTAGAGTCCAAAAAAATCCACAAGGATACAATTTATGGAATAGGCGTAATATGTAATAGAAATTGACATGCATTCAACAAAATTTAAACCAAGGTGGATTCTTAATCATCTATGATAATAAAATTATCTATTGAGGCTACCTGGTTGAGGTCTGTCAGGAAATCCAATTGAAGCATCTTGGACTAAATTTACTGAAGACACCTGACAATCTCTTCCTCGTGCTTCTCCCTATTACATAGCCTGTGCATTTTTGATTTGGAGTTGGAGATGCTGGATTTCCATACTCACATCTTGAATCTGCTAGAAGTGAGTGGAGAGAATATTAGTTAGCACATCCACCTAAGCTGACAAATAATCAAGCTTCCTACTCAACGCCACTATCTCCATTCTAATATCCTCATCCACCACCCGCTCTTTCTCTCCTGCACTGCATTTCTTTCCTTTTTTGTCTTCCATGCCTCCCAGAATATGTACATAGTTTATGAGCTTCCATCCCTTGTCCAAATTGCCTCTGAAATTCCTGTTAACGATTGTGCCAATTACCTTGATGACCCTACTTTCCACTACCAGCTTGCATGGGGTGACTACTTCTAGGGATGGCCCATGCCATTCACACAAGGAAACTCCTCTCTTCACCTATTAAGTTATTACAGTTGCATACATGATTGTTTGGTACCTCTCATGGATTCCCAAGACTTGGAAACATTTTACTCTGACTTACTTATCACAATATGGAAGTTCAACTTAACTCTATCATTGTTGTCACAAGACAGTGTGTGATTGCCACGTTCCAGGCATGTAGAAAGTAATACTTCCATGCTTTTTAATTGAGTAGACATATCCATTGAATTATGTTATCATTTCCTCCCTCCATTATTCCTTTAATATGCATGATTTCAGGTTCTAGTGATAAGGCTTGGTTGGTCATCCTATTAGCTATAGCGTTGAGGTCTCTTAGAACATGATTTACTTGTGTGATTGGTAATATGGATAGATTTCCCATTATTCTTGTGTGGAGATGTCACAGCTAAGAGTCTGAAGAAAAATTTCTCAACACAAGATGACATATGGTGTTATTGGAGTATCCTATTATAATGAGGGACCTGATTGGAGAAGAAGCAGCCAGAATAAGGCCTTGAAGGATTAGAAGCTTTTCCTAGATTCCAAGAGTAGCCTAATTCAATCTGTCCTTCGGGGCCGAAAATAACCTTCCCCCCTCACTTGCCACCCTTATAAGCATTTCAGATATTCTTGAAAAGGTGTCATAAAGAATGGCTTCTGCAAAAGTTGTAATCTGAAAGCACAATTTTGTTTGAGGGAGATATACAGTTTATGCATTTCAAAGTATTGCATAAGAGATGATCTAGTTAATCTAAAAACAATACTTTGTTTAGGAATAGTATTTATCAGTTTTTATGTTTCATATAATGCATAGAGACCATTCAATTGTAGTAAATATCTAAATATCATATAATCCATCTAGCAGACAGGTTTCAATTGAGATTAGTTTTGTTTGCAAACAAACGAGGTTGGTAGCATCAACTAACAAACTAATGGTATGAAAAATAAGTATCAGTTGATTTCAAACTAGCCTCTTGATATTTTTGAATGTTTATATACCTTATGAATCTCTTTATGGATTGCTGCAATGATAGAATATGCATAATATTCTATGTTTGAAAATTGGACTACTATGGCACAAATGTTTGGACTCTGTACAATTGACTATTTACAGTGTCAAACTGAATGCTAACTGGCTAAACTATGATTTATATCATTTAACCTGACAGTTTTTGGGCTCTGAAATATATGAAAAAATTTCAATAATTTTCAATTCTATATTTTACAAATATATCTAACAAAGAAGCATTGTAACGCCTTATCAAGTAGATCACAATTTTGGATTAAAGAAAATGTCAACGCAGTAAGTGAAATTCCCTTCTCAAAGTTTGAAATAGTTTAGAACAAAAAATCGGCATTTGTAACCTACAAATGTTAGACAAGTCTCGATTTGTCAACTCTCATATATGATACTTAGCTTAGAAAAATATATGTGCACAAACATGCCCACGCACGAATATGGCACGCATGAAAAAGCTAGATCCGACTTCGTTGGCATCAACGATTTTGGTTTTCCTGAGTACACAATGGTGCAACATTTTTCCTTGTGCGTGACACTTCAACAAGCTAGATATTACATATGGCCCCACTACCACATGGCTAATAGCCCTCGACACATAAGGGGTAAACCACAAAGCGACCTACTTATGTAGGAAAACCGGTCCGCGATGCTTGGGCATATGCTCTCGGGGGATTGGAAAGCAGTGGGAAACTAGGAAAGGGACTGCCTTCACTACTAAACTAAAACCCTGTGGGAAGTAGAGAAATTTTGAAAGGAAGTCTTAACAATGAGAAAATAATAAAATAAAATTTTAAATTCAAGAGAGCATAGCGTGAATGTTGGTCCTATGTGACATTAAAGAAAGCCTTGGTGAGAGGGATAAGGATTCAAATGCATAATGATTTACAATTGTTTGTGGTTAATGGATTTTATGTTAGGGATAATACCCTTTTATGCCAAAATCATTGTGAGAATTCCATCAGAATTGTAGGTGGGTTTTGGCTATGAGCCAAGGTTAAATATTGGTAATTCAGTTTATGTGATTATGCAAGATTATGAGTGCATTTATTGGTGGAATTTATAGAAAGATTATTAAGTGATACAGAGAAAAATTGCAAAAACAGAGAAAGTCATGTTGTCCCAAAATTCATTTCATATTTTGAAATTTTTCATAACTTGTAATGGCATACCTCAAGTTTGACACGTGCAACACAACCTCACCTTTACTGTCTTTCACAACAATCCAAATACATATGTGCCACTTGGATCCAACGACAATTCACTTGCTAGGTATTACCCACATTTGAAGGTTGAAGCACACTAATCCAAGTTGATTCCCTATTCTATTAGACTTTTTCCCTTCTCTAACAAATATAGAAGAGTTGAAATCTCCCACAAATTGTGACACATAATTTTTTAATGCACCAACCTAGAAAAGTGGGAAATAAATAGTCTTCTATGCTACTCTGTCTTCACATTTTCCTTTTCAATTCAACTCCTAATATTTTCTTGCCCCTCTTTGCATGAAATCTAGTCTCAATTCTACAAAATATCTAATAAAAAGCACCATATACTCTACAAATTACTCCTAAATTTAGCTCCAGAAAGAGACTTAGCACATAATTGATGAATGCAACAACCTAGCAAAGCAGGAAATACATAGTGTTCTACACTACTTGTCTCCACATTTTCCCTTTGAATTCAACTTTAACAAACAAATCTATATATCAAAAATATTGAATTATTAAGCAATGTGCTACAGGACATATGGATATCTCTATTAGATATCAGGTAAAATAATTAATGTTAGATATTTTCTCTAACTTTTGAGATATAGACATGAATCTAAGCACAACTGCAATTATTTTCAGCATATTCCAATGAACCAAAAGCTCTTATAGTCCATCAAGGATTTGATGTACTAAAAGAAAAAGGTGTTTGAGAGGTGATAGTGATCAACAACTCAATGGTGGTTATCTAATCCCTCCTTAAAATTCCCCCTAATTACAAACCTAAATCTTGCCAAAAAATATTAAAGTCGAAATGTTGAAGTCAACTAAAAGGCCAGTGTACTAAAAGACAAATGTGTTTGAAAGGTGATAGTGATCAAAAACTACATGGCAGTTATCTAATCCCTCCTTCAAACTCCCCCTACTTACAAACCTAAAGCTTGCCAAAATATGTTAACTTCTAAATGTTGAGGTGTTTTGTGTGTAAAGGAGGGTGTAAGAGACTGGAGCTCCATGTGCCCACTCACATGAAGTAGCAAAGTGTTAATACAAGAAACCCTTCCCAAGATACCTATCATATCATGAGGAAAATGTGGAGGACAGGGCTTAAATGACCTCACCTTCTAATCTTATGCATATTTATTTGATTCATTCTCTAAAGAACTATATTTTGGTGGAAATGTATCCTACATGTGGGATTAATTGATCCATCCAAAGGGTGAACATTGGTCTTATGTTACGTTAAAGAAATCCTTGGTGAGAGGGATAAGTATTCGAATGTATAATGATTTGCAATTGTTTGTGGGTAATGGATTTGATGTTAGGGATAACACCCTTTTATTCCATAATCATTGTGAGAATTCCATCAGAATTGCAGCTGGGCTTTGGCTATGAGCCAGGGTTAAATATTGGTAACTCAGTTTTATGTGCTTCTGTAGGATTATGGGTGCATTGATTGGTGGAATTTCTGGAAAGATTATTAAGCGTTTCCTGGCTTAGAGGGAATGGGAGGATGAACTTCAGGCCTCCATGACCATTTTTAGAGGGAACTAGTTGGAAATGGCCTCAAATATGGAGTCTATAAATGATGGTTGGGTGTAAATTTGTTCACTTCAACCTCCCTCTAGAGGTTGAGTTAGCTCCCACTCTCAACTTAAGCAACACCTCCGTAGACTCTACCTCATTTTCCATACATCATTCCAAGGATACACCCTAAATGCCCATATCTCAAAGCTGTTGGAAGGCCTCACTAAAGACAAAAATGTGGCTATCTACTTGGATACTAGCTCTACAACAATGAAATATGAAGACCTAGAGGCTAACAATTCATGTGGACCTAGTAACTAAAGCCCAAAATGGGCATTACATTTTTAATTTTATTTTAGTAGCTGAGTGTGTTTGTTGAGTACCGTTTACATTATTCCAGTGTGTTAAGTAGTATGGCTGTGGACTTCTAAGAGGTACATATGGATAGGCCTCCATAGTATTTTTTTTGCTACTTCAACCTTCATCCTTAGTTGGGAATTCTAGGTCATGGTTTCCTAGGACTATATATTTTTTGTAAACTTAAGCTGTATGGTATGGCCATAGATTTTTTAATATAAACTCTACCTCCCGACTTTGAAAAAAAAACATACAAATATAATTAGCGTAACATAGAAAAAAATGAAATTTTCTATATCCCTCAACAATGAACAAGGATCGTGTTTTTTTGCTTTTGTTGGGGGTTAAGTTTTAGGTTAAGCTTTTGAACAATGTCATTCAATAATACAAATCGCACCCAACCCATTATACATGGACTACAAGCTTGCTTGGTTATCCATGAGTTTCCAACAATAACAACTTCAAGCAAAGGTCAATATATACTTCAAAGGCATCCAAAAGTAATGGAATTTATCAGTGAAACTACTATACTTACTACCCAAAAACAGTTGCAAAATGCCCCCCACTCAATACCAACATAAAATAGAGGCGTACAAAAACAATTTGACTAGATAGAATAAAGAATGCTTCTCACTGCCTGATACGTGAGGCTAGATACTTCAAGAAAGTGACAAAATCCAAAAATTACGCTAAAAAGTGTTTGAATTAACCTTAAATATCACTAACAGAACCTTACTACTACTAACAGAAACCTATGAAAAATCATATACTAATGTATCCAAACTTGAATTTGATTATCTTGTCATGTGAAATGGTCCTTACTTGGGCAAACTTTTGCCTACTAAAACAAGGTGACCAGAAGATCCATCTTAACCTTAGATCTATTAAACACCAAGATGCATTAAAAGGACATATGCAAACATTTTTCTTCTTAAAATATCAAGGGCTGGGATGGATCTATGCTGTTTTTCTTATATTTTTCTCCTTTTGAAAACATTAGAATTTTATTTTCCTTGTAAATACATATCCCATGTTACTCTGGGCACTTCCCCTCATTCTGAGGATGACACCCAAGGTAAACTAGCTAGCAAAATTTTGGTACCTACCCCAGGTAGGTAGGACATTGAGTGAGGCCCACCAATATCAAGAATTTATCAGAGGCCACCAACCCAGGGACTTGATCTTAAGAGCTCCTACTTGCCACAACACTCAACCACTAGCTAACACACCAGGCTCCCTCTCCACTTTCTTTTGGTATCCAGATTTCTAGCTCTTTTCATGAGGGGTTTTTTCAGACATAGATTGGTGGGTGAGTTTAGATTCGATAGCAGTATCAATCTCAATGGGATGGCTT
This sequence comes from Pinus albicaulis, assembly GCA_034641835.2. Lineage (NCBI taxonomy): Eukaryota > Viridiplantae > Streptophyta > Pinopsida > Pinales > Pinaceae > Pinus > Pinus albicaulis. Next base: position 1,413,033,653 of record CM076577.1, on the reverse strand, counting down.
AGATCCAACACCCGAAACTGTCACTAATTATACATCGTATGTAATTCAGAAGGCACACCAAACCAACTACCTTCTTCCATGTTGTCCAAATACTTCTGAGAATGAATGGATTTCTTGCTTGCCTGACAAAAGGAGAGCTCTTTGTACTGCCAGAAAATAGGCTTATGTTGGAATCACTAAAAGCACCAATAATTTTTGCCAGCATTAGACATCAGATATTGTTGACCTTTTTTACATTTTATTTTATTAGTGTGAAACATGTACGGATCACATATATTCTACCCTAGGTTGTAAGAGAACCTTACTTTTCTCTATGCAAACACAATGAATGACACAAACCATAATTTTATGAACTCGTAAGAAATAATATTGCATTCAGAGTTTACGGATTCATAATTTTGAATTCCTTCTTGTCCTCACACTACAGACAATTATTTCTAACAGGTCTAATGATAAAATTTATTCTATTTTTCAAAAATCAATAGAAAAAATATTTATTAAAAATCTCAGAGGGATATGGGGGTGAGGCTTACCTTTGGATTTACATTAGGTGCAACAACGAGCGTAGCGTAGCTCGTGGTGCAGGTTCGATTGTACAACAATCACCACTGTGTGAAACACCCACAACTTCTCTAATTGAGAGGGTATTGGGAGTGAAGCTACCAATTCCATCCCATCAACGGAGTATTAAATCCCATTAACACTCAGCAAAGAAATATCTCCTCAACAACGGAAATTTAAAATGAATATAGAGGGAAGAATTAAAAAATATGGAGGGAATAAACAAAGAGGGTTTTGTTATAATTTATATTTATATATTTAATTGTTAAAAACTAAATTAGAGTGAGAAATTTTCTGCATGAACACCAAATTTTCACTCTATTTTTTCTATTTATGATAAAGTTATTAATTATGTTAATATATGTTGTGGTTAACCATTTTAATAGCGACTTTTACATTGGTTTAGTAGTGATTATATAAAAGTGTTATAATTTCAGTATTATAAATGGATTGATGGACACCCTTTTAAGGGGGTCGTTGAATCCATCTAACTAAATTTTAACATTGAAGACGAGGGTCTCTAAATTTTAACACTTCAAATGGACTCGGAGACCTCTTTGTCTCTAAATTTAACACTACATATGGATTCAAAGAAGGGGGTCTTTGAATCCATCTGTAGTGTTAAAACTTTAGAAGCAAAAGTGTTTTCATAATTTTAACATTTTAGATGGATTCAGAGACTCATTTTTCTCTTAATTTTAACACTGCAGTTGGATTTAGAGACCCTTGTAGTGAAATGTAACACTTCAGCATCAAAATTGCAATTTTCCATTTATGGAGTGATACAATTAAAAATTACTAACATAAATAATTAATTCGTATACTTGTCGTAATTTTTATTTGGTCATGTTTTTATTCTTGGACTAAAATAGTCATTTACGTTAAACATTATTAATTTTTTCACTTATTATCTAGTCATATATTTTAATCGTAGACTAAATTAGTCATTTAAGTTAGTCGTTTTTAGCTTAGTCACTTATTTTCTAGTCGTATATTTTATCCCTAGACTAAATTAGTTGTTTAAGTTAGTCATTTTTAGTTCGGTCACTTAAAATTGCTCAAATTTAGTAGTAATTCACTTGAAATAATTGTGGTGACTAACTTTTTTAGTTACCTAGTCACTAATTTCATCATTTTCTACTAGTGTTCATGACTCCATTCTGACCAATAAACTTATAACCATTCGAGTCCAAAACTCCCAAAGAAATCAAATTTTTCTTTAATTTAGGTACATGCCTAACATTAGATAATGTTTTAAATGTATCATCATACGTTTTAATTTTTACATTTCCCATCCCAACAGTCTGACAAGATGCATTATTCCCCATAAACACAAAACTACCATTTACAACTTCATATGAAGTAAACCAATTTCTATGCGGACTCATGTGATGAGAAGCAACATCTTCTAACATCCAAATTTCAAAATTTTGAGAGACATTACAAACAAGTAAAGCTTCCGTAGTTAAAACTTCATCAATCATACCTAAATCAACCTGATTTTCTTCCTTATTCTATTTTTTAGACTCCTCTTTCCAACAGTCTTTCTTGAGGTGTCCAATTTTGTTGCAGTACCATCACTTGGCTTTACACTTCTTATCACCCTTTGGTTTTGATATGGAAGAACCCCTTGATTTCTCACCTCTTTCCTTTGACCTGCCTCTGGTTACCATGGTTTCTGGTGTAGATGTTTCAATACTGGATTTCATTCGTACTTCTTCAGATAACAAAGCTCCCACAATTGATTCAAATTTCAAAGATCGACAGTACTCAGACTGATTGAAGTTACAAAGTGGTCCCATGACTCGATCAGAGAACAAAACAAGATTATAGCCTTGTCTTCTTCCTAAATTTTAACTTCCATATCTGACAACTGGAAAATAAGTGTATTAAAAACATTTAAATGTTTTGCAACTTTTGTACCTTCCTTCATCTGAAGACTGTACAATTGCCTTTTCAAATAAATTCTATTTGTCAATGACTTGGTCATATACAAAGTTTCCAATTTTTTCCAAAAACTTGCAGTTGTACTCTCTTCAACAATATTCAAGAGAAATTCATTTTCCAGGCATAACCTATTGGTACTAAGGGCTTGGGCATCCAAGTCCTCCCAGTCCGAATCTGTCATGCTTGCATGTTTTTTCTTCACCCCGTCTAATGCTTTGTGAAACCCTTATGATCCGGATTTATGCAGGAACGCAACAGAATACACATATAACCAGAAATACAAATATGCTACAGAAATAACACTTGATTTCCTTAATATCAAATAACTGAAATTTGTTTACAGAAAGAATGGAAATAAACTAGCTAGGGCACTGGTATCTTATCTTTGAGAAGAGATGTGGTAGCTACATGCCTCTGAACTGTGTTACAATGAGGCTTGAGTGCCTATTTATTATTGAGAAACAATGGAAAACAATAAACATCCAAAAACCTAACCCTAGGAGACGAAGTTCCAAAACTATGGGCCCAGTTTGGGTAAATTGGTACATCAACTTCCCGGGGACGTAACTTTGGCATACGATCTTCGTTTGATGCGCTCAATACCTTGTTAGAAAGATCTATCTGAGAACTAAAAATTTCAAGTGAAAAAGTTGATTCGCAATCCCATGTTGCTCTCGGTTTTCCCAAAAAATGTCGTTTAGGGCCTCAAAATGGCTCTAGAAGTTCAGCTTCCAAAAAGCTGCTAAAAATAGTAAAGTGTGCTATAATTAAGGAAACTGAAAAATTGAAAGAAACAATGGTGGGGTCCCAAGTGGAATAGGTGGTTGGCCACCAATATCCACCTGGTTCATTCCTCACCCCTTAGGAATAAATGGTCCCCATTGCGTTGAGTTCCTCCATGAGATGAGGAAACTTCTACTGAACTTGGTCCCTGGTGAACCACTTGCTTGGTGCAGGAGTTGGCCATCTTTGACAACCCCATACAGTTGGATCTTCTACTGGAAAGTGTTCTAGATTTGCATGTCCATGATACAATCTGTGGTGGCCTGTTCCATGCAGTCTGGGTTTAACTCTATATGTGTGAGTTGTTCTGCAATGTTGGAGGTGTCCAATAGAGGTGGGAAGTAGGCTCGAAGGCGGTCCACATTGAATTTTGGGTGCATACCAAGGAATGGTGGAATACTAAGCTCGAAGGCATTGGTACTTATAGCCTTAGTGATGGTGTATGGCCCATATCGGAGTGGGTGAAGCTTGCGATGAGGTCCAGTGAGGCGCTCCTTCTGAAAATGTAGCCACACTTGTCACCCACCTAGAAGTTTTGTGGCACCCGATGTTGATCATGTCGTTGCTTGTAATTAGCATTGGCGTTGTCCAATATTTCATGAACCTATTGGTGTATGTGCTGAATGTGCTCGATGAAGTTGTTCGCTTTGTCAGTTTCAGATTAGACATGAGCCGAATCAGTCTGAGTAGCTACAAATGGCATTGCTACGCCAATGGGACATAGTTGCCGGAATCCCAAGCCCACCTGAAAGGGGCTATGACCAGTTGAGTTGTGGAGAGCCTGTTTATAACCATGTTGTACATAGGGGAGGCTATCATCCCATGTGTGTGGATGTTTGGAATTGTACATGTGCAGTATGTGTACAATCATCCTGTTGATGGCCTCTGTTTGGCCATCCGTTTGGGGATGGAAAGTTGTAGACTTGGTGAGATTGGTGTCCAGCATTGACCAGAGGCTGGACCAAAATGTGATGAGGAACCTGTTGTCCCAATCTGAGATGATAGATTGTGGGATCCCAAAGTGCACCCACATTTTTTCAAAGAAGATTTTAGCAGTGGCTTTTGGGTGATATTCTTCTTGCAGGCCGCCATAATGGCCATCTTCGAGAATCTGTCGACAACCACGAAAACACATTTGTTTCCATGCTTATTAGAAGGAAGGCCCAAACATGTAATCCATGGAGATGGATTTCCAAGGTCGACTAGGCGTAGGTAGCCGAGTATAGAGGCCTTGCTTCTTGATGGTCGGTTTGGAAATGGTGCAAGCAATGTAGGATCTGATGTACTTCTCGACATCCTCTCGAAGGTTTGGCCAATAGAAATACTTCTATAATACTGCCACTATTTTCTCAACCCCGAAATGTCCCGCGACTCGACTATATTGTGCTTCCCAAATCATCTTGGCACGCTCACTTGAAGGAACACAAAGGTGTCCCAGGTGACATAGCAATGCATCTTGGAGGTGAAAATTTTGAAATTGTGTACCCTCCAAGAGTGTCTTGTATATGTGGCCGAATTCTAGATTTCTCTTGTAGAGAAGTGGCCAATCAGAAGTCTCGTGCCCACAAGAGTTGAGAACGGTGGTTAGCTCCATGATCGGTGGTCGACTGAGGCAATCTCCAACATTATTGGTGTTTCCCTTCTTATACTTGATGTTCAAATGAAACTGTTGTAGATATGTGGATCACTTCTGATGGCGATTTTTATGCAAATTCCCTTATGTTTGTATGAACTATAGGGGTCGGTGGTCTGTGTGGATGACCGTTTCCTTCCCCAAAATGTAATGCTTCCATTGTCGACAAGCTTGTGCAACGGAATTCATTTCTTTTTCATAAGTGGGATACTTGCGGACTGTGTCAGACAATGTCCCACTGTGATATGCCACTGGATTCCCTTGTTGAGTAAGAAATGCCCCAATAGTATATTTAGAGGCATATGTCTCGATCTCAAATGGTTGTTGCAAGTATGGTAATGTGAGCACTGGAGCAGAGCAGAGGCGATGTTTCAATTCTACGAACGCCTTTTGTTGAGATTCCGACCAAAATAATTTTTCTTCTGCTCCTCCCTTGGTGACTTGACCCAAGGGACAAGTGATATGAGAGAATCCCAACATGAGCCTGTGGTAGAAATTAGTAAGACCCAGAAATCTGTGAAGCACTGTTAGAGTGGTTGGGGTTGGTCAATCCCGAATGACTTGGATCTTGGTTGGATCCACATGCACCCCCCATTCATTAACATGTATCCCATATATTGAACCTGGGTAATGCCAAAAGTGCACCTCTCCAAATTGGCACATAACTTGTGTTGCTGTAGTGTTTGGAAGACCTGTCGGATGTGGTGGAGGTGCTCTTCCCAAGTCTGGCTGAAGATCAGAATGTCATCCAAGTACACTACTACAAATGAGTTGGTGAATGGCCGCAACATGTTTTCCATCAACCTCATGAAGGTTACAAGAGCATTTGTCAACCCGAAAGGCATGACCAACCATTCGAAAAGGCCCTCCTTGGCTTTGAAGGCAGTCTTCCACACATCGGAGGGTTCGATTGGTACCTGGTGATACCCAAACTTCAAGTCGATCTTGCTAAAATATTTTTTCCCTTTGAGTTGGTCCAGAAGGTCATCAATCCGTGGGATCAGGTACCTATTCCATACAGTGAAATTGTTCAGCACCTGTCAATACAGAGTCTCCAAGTCCCATCCTTCTTCTGTACCAACACGATTGGGCTCCCGCAGGGCGATGAAATCGACCGAATGTGACCTTTCTGCAGCAGCTCTTGAATCTGCCTCTTGATTTCATCGTTCTCGATAACATAATGCTGATAGATTGGTCCATTGGGAAACAACACACCTGGGGTTAGATAAATGGGGTGCTTGACCTGACAGTGTATAGGCACCCCTGTGGGTGAGGTGAAGATGTCCCCGTACTCCTCCATGACCTTGTCCATTTTTTGTTTTCGTGCGGAGGAGCCCTGTCTGGACGTCGTGGCCAAAGTCTTATTCTTTCCCTGGGGGCAGATCATCAAGAAAACAAATTTCTCGGTTTTGGAAATGAGCTTACTGCATTGTTTTGCAGTAACCAAAGAGATAGCGGCAGGCGATGGTACCTCTGGTGTCCTGTACAACTTATTGCCCAAAGTAACAATAACAATGCAATACCGGGACTCATACATAGCATATCGCTTCCACAAGTATGGTTGGCCTAATAATACATCAAAAACATCAAGAGGATCAATGTCACATAATACCTCATCTGTGAAGGGCTTGATGTTGTAGGGAAGGCGACACTGCTGGCTGACGCGGAGATCCCGTCCTTGGTGAAGCCACCCGATGGTGTACGAATGTGGGTGTGTTATGGTTGAAAATCCCAACTGCTTCATGACCTCAGCTGAAATGAGGTTCTTTGGGCTCCCATTATCGACAATGAACTGTAGCGAGGAACCCTTTACCCACATCTGGGAGTGGAAGAGACGCTCCTCTTCCTCTGTATCTTTGTAGTGGCAACAGTGGCATTGGGCTCTACATCAATAATTTTCTTCCCTTTGGAATTCCTCTTGTCAGGTTCTGATTCAGAGCCAAAGCATGCATCTGATTTAGAATCCCTCATCTCGGCCACTAATGACTGCTTAGCCCGACACTCACTTGTGTTGTGAGTGGAGCTCTTATGGAAATCACACCACTTTCTCGTGTCCTTCTTTCGCTTCACGATGTTGTTCTTTTATTGCGGCTTCAACAAGTTGTCTTGGGCTGCCATGCCTTGGCTTTGTCCTTTGTTCTACAGTTTGGGGGAACCTTTCCCTTGCTTGTGATTCACAGATCCAAAGTCTCGTTTCTTTTGTTTGAATTTTTTCTTAATCTTGGTAGCATACCAGTATGCCGTACCAAGTGAGGAGACGTCAAGGAGCTCCGTTTCCTCCTGAATGTATCTATGTAGACAACTATTGTACTTCAACACCAAATATTTCCCTGAATATTTGATACCCAACTTTGTGTACAGGGTATAGAACAAATTCGTCAGCTCATGCACATCTTGATCCCTTTGTCGCCGCAGTGTAGTCCGTTGTATGCACTTGTCCTCATAGCTCCCCACGGGATAATATTGTTCCTTTATGACATATCGGAAAGAATTCCAAGTGGGTACGACCGAGAACAAATAGGGTTTCATCTCTTCCTTTTTCTCACAGTAGGTTTCCCACCAGTCCTTGACATGGGGGTAGCTTTGAGGAGTGCAAAAAAATCTTCTCCTGGTCGGAAAAGTCATGAACCAAGAAATATACTTCTAATAGATTCAACCATATATCTATGGTGTCTGCATCTATTTGGCCCTCAAATATGAAAATGTCAAAGTTTACTTGTACCTTAAAGGGAGTCGTGCCTCCAGATTGGTTGTTGGATGTAGATGTGTCGCCAGTGGGCGGTCGTTGAAGGATCTAGGAAAAGTTATCCATCATCACATTCCTTTGTTTTTCGAGGCCCTCCTCGAGCAATATTTTGATAGGATCTTCTGCTCCCTCATCTTTCTTTTCACCCCCCATGGGTAGGCGTCGGGGTTTGTGACGCTGCTCTTGTAAAGTTTCAACCAGAACGAGCCCTATCTCCTTATACCCCGAGCTCGTTGGGGACATGCAAAGAAGGATCGAGAAAGAGAAAACCACTATGATACCACTGATTTGGATTTATGCAGAAATGCAACAGAATACACATATAACCATAAATACAAATATGTAGCAGAAATAACACTTCATTTCCTTAATATCAAATAACTGAAATTTGTTTAAAGATAGAAGGGAAATAAAATAGTTAGGGTGCTGATAGCTTATCTCTGAGAAGAGATGTGGTGGCTACAGGCCTCTGAACTGTGTTACAATGAGGCTTGAGGACCTATTTATTATTGAGAAATAATGTAAAACCCTAAACATCCAAAAACCTAACCCTAGGAGATGAAGCGCCAAAACTACGGGCCCCGTTTGGGTAAATTGGTACACCAAATTCCCGGGGACGTAACTTTGGCATAAGAACTTCGTTTGACGTGCTCAATACCTCGTTAGAAACATCTATCTGAGGACTACAACTTTTGAGTGAGCAACATCAATCCATGGATTGTTGTTTCTCCCGGTTTTCCAAAAAAAACGTCGTTTAGGGCCTCAAAATGGCTCTGGAAGTTCAAGACCCGAAAAAATGATAAAAATAGTAAATTGTGCTATAATTAAGGAAACTAAAAAACTGAAATAAACAATGGCGGGGACCCAAGTGGAATAGGAGGGTGGCCACCAATATCCACCTGGATCACATTGTTTCACCAGCAAGTCTCTAACTTTTAATTTCCACAATGCGAAATTGTTCTTCCCGGTGAACTTCTCCACCTTGAACTTTGAATTCGTCACTTTGGCCATTTCTTCCTAAAAATCTTCCTATTTTCTGGTAGTGTTTCAAGTTTCCCTTCTTCAGCTAGGGTTTTTTTTTCCTTCTTGTTTTAAATTTCTAGAATTTCACAAAAAAAATATTTCAAACCCTATTCAAAATTTTCTACTCAAATCCTTCAAGTTCAAAATTTCAGAAATAAAATTTCCCCTTCAAAAAAATAATAATAGGAACAATTTTATGCAGAAAAACCCTCCTCTTCTACCAGATAAAAAACCCTCCTTCAATTCTTTCTTCCTTCTTAAAAAAAAAGTAATTCAGTTTTCTAAAAAATAATTATGTTTTCTAAAAAAAAGGTAGATAAACTATGTGACTCTCTTCAACTTCTTCATAAAACAAGAATTCTTTAATCCTCAGAAAACAAGAATTCTAAAAACATTTTTTTTTTAAACAATAAATTTCTTAAAAAAAATTGTACTTGAATTTATGAATGCCTCTTGGGATTCTCGACTTTCTGCGACTAAATATGTCCATCCCAACTAGTGTAACCCTCTGCACTAACGAAAAACTCTTGGGCGTCTTGGTGGCAGAGAGAACACGACAGAGATTCCTGAATGCACCTTCTCGGTGGCTTTGCACTTCCTGCACTGTCGGCTTATGGTTCACTTCCTCAAGCGGTGGCAAACTCTTTGATCTGGCGTTCACAAAGAAAATCTTCAAGGGTCAAGAGATTTTCTTTGAGAGGGACCTCCTTTGACTGACACTAACTAGCTGTAATATTCCTAATTAGCGACAGCTAATTGGAATATTCGATTTTGTTCAGTTTTGCCGTCTATAGTTTATTAATAAATAAAAAGTGAGTGAAGAGGGTCTAACTCACTTAAGTGGAATAAAACACCTTCCTAGTAGCACAACGTTGTGACTTAAGGGGGAGCCAAGGGGGGCCAAGCACCACGTAGAGAGGGGGCCCACGTATGCTCTAGAAGCTACTGCGCAGATGAGGATGAGCACGTGACAAGAGAGGGAGCCTACATTGAGGAGATGGGCCTTAGGGTTGGAGGAAGGCCAACGTTATAAAAGAGGGAGGATCCTTCTCATTTGATTCATTCTGCTGTTGATGATATTGAGTTGGTCGTTTTGACTTCTTGAGCACGCTAGTTGTTTAGCCTGTCTGCAGCACTGTTTAGTGCATTGAGTGTCTCCGGTCGAAGATCTCGCACTTAGCCCCGGGGGACTTCGAGTGCCTGCTCGGGCAAGGTTATTTCTTCAACATTTTGTAGGAGGTTTTGGTGTTTGGGTTTTCTGTGGAGCTGAGCATTCATAGAGACTGCGCAATCACTGAGAGGGAGGACATAGTCCATCTTGGAGGTGTTCCGGATCAGAAGTTTTTGCAGGAGATTGAGCCGAGATTTTGAGCAGAGGATCAGCCTTTGCCTTTGGGAGGATTTTGGTGGAGTTTGAGGTGGTATTTCAGTCATTCTCATTTAGCACCTGCGCAGCCTTGGAGGCCAGCGTAATTCCCCAAGGGGGATTTTATGGAGGTTTTCGGAGGTCAGCCATTTCTGATATGGTTTCTGGGTTTTGCCGAGATTGATGAGTAGAGGAGGATTCCAGATTTTCAGCTCATTCCGACAAGGGGAACAACCCCTAGTCTTCAGTCCATTCCAGCAGTAGCAGCTACACGGCAGTTTTCCAGCAGCTGGGACGCAGTTCAGAGAGCAGCCATTTCCTGTATATTCTGAGAGTATTTCTTCACTTGCCTTGAGCAAGTCTAGGTGCCATCACTCTGATCACCTATTATACTTCATTATATTTCTCAGTTTAATAAAATGGCTTAGAATTCTCTCTCTTTGTTTCTAGATGATTTGTCATATATTGCTTCTATGTTATCATATGTCTGCTGCACTATTATTTATATATATTTCTGAGCATTCTAGTTCTATACCACTTGGTGTGTTATCTTACACTCTTAGACAGAGTCTGGAAAGGGCCAGGTAGCCTCCGGATTTCATCCTCTTTTCAGAGGCGACATATCCGGTAAATGCCCTCCCATTCCATCTCTGGTTGGAGTTTGTCGTGTTTTAGAGATATCCCCTAAACGGGATATTACAGTGGTATCAAAGCATAGTTTTGGCTCAACCTGTGGTATATGACACCGAGGAAGAGACCATATATTTTTTACAAAGGAAAGAAATACAGAGACCGTGAGCGTAGGTTGGAGAACACCTACGAAGAGGGAGACTGTGTTCGGGTGGTGGACACAGAGCAGGAGAGAGAGCTTGTGATAGACGCAAAGTAGGAGGAGCCAGTATTAGATTCAGAGCAGAGAGGGCCGATGGTAGATGACACAGAGGCCAAACAGTTTGGGGAGGCACTCCTCAAATCAGTGCAGGACTTAGCTAGACAGACTGAGGTGATGGGTCAAAGATTCACCGCTGTAGAAGCTAGACAGCGTGAGACCTCATGGGTTTTCCAGGTAGGAGAGGGATCAGGTACATCCCATCATTTGCTGGAGCATGGTGTTGCTCAACGTGATACTCCTCAGCCGATGGCTTTACGTGCACCTACCTGCTCTACCATGCCCACTTTCTTGGGAGCAGACACAGGGGCAAGAGCCCAACAGGAGGCAGAGCCTGAACACATGGGTGAGTATTTTGCAGAGTATCAGGCCTATGGGCAAGAGTTCAGGGATGCTCTCTCATTCCAGGATTTTGTTCAGCTCCAGCGGGACAGTAGACCCCGCGACCATCATAGAGGGCACCGACATTATCATGATGGAGATACCCACTACACATCTAGCAAATTCCATTTGCCTACGTTTGATGGCTCATCAAATAGTTCAGCAAAGTCTTGGGTGGAGAAGCTGGACATCTATTTCCAGCTTAACCAAATGTCAGAGACGGAGGCCATCAAGGTGGTGACATTACATTTGGATGGTGAGGCCCAGGACTGGTGGTTCCATGGGATGGTCACACTCAGAAATTCTACAGTGACGACATATGCCAAGTTTACCAGGAGGTTGATGGAGCGATTTGACTGGAGGGATCTGGAACAACACTTTGTTGAGCTGACGAGGCTCAAGCAGAATGGGAGCCCAGAGACATATATTGCAGATTTCTTGAGGGTTTCAGTGATGGTGCCAGATCTATCTGCAGCATGGATGATCTATATGTTTGTGGAGGGGTTAGCAAAGCCACTTCGGGGTCTAGTCAGATATACTAGACCAGCTACACTTCATGATGCTATCAGCAGGACCCGAGACTTACAGGATGCATTGCCCAGGACTCGGACACCTTATCCCCAGAGACAGGGTTTCCAGCCTAAGGGGATGGATGTGAGGATTCTGCCTCCAAAGGGGAATCTGGGACGGGCACAGATAGATGATGATGCCAGGAGGGAGTTGAGGAAGAAGCGGATGTGCTTCACTTGTCAGGAGTCATGGGCACCAGGGCATAGGTGTGCTGCTGGCAAAGCACACTTCATTGAGGTCTTCTCCGATGATAGCGGGGAAGAGGATGAGGAGGCAAGAGATAGTCAGACGACCCAGGATCAGTTGCCACCTCCACCTCCAGGGACAGGAGGTGCAACTTTTGCACCCATAGGAGGGACCCTTGCAGCCTTGCGAGGAGTTCCCAAGTATTTGACGTTGCGCGTACGAGGGACAGTACGTGGCCAACGAGTGTCAGTTTTGGTTGACAGTGGGGCAACCCACAACTTCATTAATGCACAGATGGTCGAGCGGAGAGGTATACCGATCGAGAGCTTTGACGGATTTTCAGTTTTGGTCCCAGGAGCCCAGACGATGCAGTGTGCCTGGTATGTTCCAGAGTTGGCAGTGACGATGGGTACCTACACCGTGACCGATCACTTTTTCATGGTCAACATACCAGATACCAATGTGGTATTGGGTTTTCAGTGGTTGATTACTCTGGGGAAGGTCACCATGGATTGGGAGGCCTTAGAGATGGAGTAGTATGATAAGAAGACCGGGAAGCATGAGAACCGCGGGATGCACACTTACCCACCTAAGACAGTTTCGGCACACCGGATGGAGGCAGATTTCCAGAAGGAAGACATAGAGTGGGCAGTTGAGTTGCGGGCATCATAGGAAGAGACCACAAGTCAGGCAGTTCATCCTGACATACCAGCCATCCTTGACAGGTATGATGCAGTTTTTGGGGATATACCACCAGGTCGGCCACCAGACCGAGGGTTAGAGCACACCATTGAGCTTGAGCTGGGCATTCAGGCGGTGATTACTACCCCCCATAGGCATCCCAAAGCCTATTGGGATGAGATTGAGCGGGCCATCCAGGAGTTGCTGGCTCTTGGGCACATCAAACTGAGCACGAGTCCATTTGCTTCTTCCGTGGTGTTGGTGAAGAAGAAGGATGACACTTTGAGGATGTGCATTGACTATAGGGCCCTGAACAAGAAGACCTTGAAGAACAGGTATCCTATACCTAGGATCGATGAGTTGATGGATGAGCTGAGAGGAGCCAAGTTCTTCTCGAAGATTGATTTGAGATCAAGGTACCATCAGATTTGCGTGAGGGAATAGGACATTCCTAAGACTGCCTTCAGGTGTCATTATGGGCACTTTGAGTTTTTGGTTATGCCTTTTGGGCTAACCAATGCACCAGCTACTTTTCTTGCATGAACCATATCTTCCGTAGTCATCTGAGGAAGTTTGTATTGGTCTTCTTCGATGACATACTCATATATAGCAGGACTTGGGAGGAGCATCTCTAGCATATAGAGGCAGTACTACACATCTTGGAAGAGAAACAGTTCTATGATAAGCTCTCCAAGTGTGCATTTGGGATGACGGAGATGTTTATTTGGGTCACATTATTGGAATGGACGGAACGAGGATCCATGAGGAGAAAATCAGGGCCATCAAAGATTGGCCGGAGCCGAGGAACGTGATGGAAATTCGAGGGTTCATTGGCATATGTACTTACTACAGGAATTTCACCAAAGGTTTCTCACAACTTGCTACACCCCTTACAGATTTGACGAAGAAGGGGGCATACAGTTGGTCGGATACAGCGCAGCGAGCCTTTGATAGGCTCAAGGAGGTGATGAGTAGCTACCCAGTGCTTGCATTGCCGGATTTTACGCAGCCATTTGTCTTGGAGTGTGATGCGTCGGGAGAGGGGATCGACGCAGTATTGATGCAGGGGGGACACCCTATAGCCTTTGAGAGCTGGAAGCTCCTTATGCATGAGAGGTTGTATTCTATATACGACAAGGAGATGTTGGCCATTATGCATGCCTTGGCCAAATTCCAGTAGTATTTGGTAGGGAACAGGTTCAGGGTGAGGACTAATCACAACAACATCAGGTTCTTTTTGGAGCAAAAGCAGCTACAGGAGAGGCAGCAGAAGTGGATCAGTAAGATCCAAGAATATGAATTTGACATTGAGTATGTCAAGGGTAATAATAACGTGGTAGCAGATGCCCTTTCACGTAGACCAACCACGTTATCTCTTATGAGCTTGGATACAGATTGGAGGGTTCGAATTTTAGTGGAGTACTCCAAGGACAGATTTTCATGTGAGGTGTTGGATGGACAGGTGGTGGATGACAGGTACAGGGTGGTTGATGAGATCATCTACTACAGGGACAGGATCTTCTTGACTGAGGGATCTTAGCTTAAGAAGAAGATACTCCAGGCATCACATGATTCTCCATTGGCAGGCCATCAGGGGTTTACCAAAACCTACAGGGCCATTAGAGAGAGGCTCTCATGGAAGGGCCTCAAGGAGGACGTACTCCAGCACATCGGGGAGTGTGATGTTTGTCAGAGGAACACGGGGGAGATGAGGCATCTTGCAGGATTGTTGCAGCCTCTTCCCATTCCGGAGGGGAAACGGGAGAGCATATCAATGGACTTCATCACAGGGTTGCCCATGGTGCAGGGCAAGGATTGTATCTTTTTCATCGTGGATCGACTGACGAAGTATGCACATTTTTTCGCCATATCCGCGCACTACACAGTAGCACAGGTGGCCGAGTTGTTCTTCAGGGAGGTTTTCATGTTAAAATGTATTCCCAAGACCATCATCAATGATAGGGACAACTGCTTCATGGGCGGATTTTGGTAGGAGCTTTTTCGGTTAGTGGGGACGGAGTTGACACTGAGTACCAGTTATCACCGACAGACAGATGGACAGACGAAGATAGTTAACAAGTGGCTGGAGGGCTACTTGCGTAACTATGTTAGTGGGAAGGAGCGTGCATGGCTGAAGTGGTTGCATCTGGGGGAGTACTGATATAATGTTGAAAATGCAGCAAGATGATGGAGCTTAGTGAAATGAAGTCGCCTTCACTAAGTGGGCCCGCAGGCGATTTTTGGCGCAAAGTCTATTTTTAGACTATGTCTATTTTTAGACATATGGAGCATGGTCCAGGGGTTGCAATATGTTATTCTTGGAGTATTGGTCATGTTGGTAAAAATAGATGGACCTCTATTTTTGGACCTATAGGTCGAAGTCTATTTTTAGACTGCCTATCCTAAAAATAGGAAAGTCAAATATTATTTACCCTTAATAATATTTGGACTCTAAACTTCAGTTTACTCTCTTGGAGCACTTCAGTTCGAGCTACAGAAGTGGCTCATGCATCTGACAGAGGAATTACGCTATTCCTAGGGGTTTGGTGAGCTCATACATGGTTGACTTCAGTTAGGACTTCAGTGGCAGAAGTTTGGTGGAGTTGATGAGACAGTTGGTGGAGTTGTGTTCGGTTTAACTTAGTTGAACTAGTTGAGATTAGTTTAACTAGCTAATATACTAGTAATGAGTGGAGTGAATTAAATATTATTTAATTCACTAATTATTAACTCATATTCAATTCAAGAACACATCAGTTCACTACAGTGCATGGACAGTTCAGTGGAGACCAGTGAAAGAGGTAGATGAAAGGGTTGAGATAACTATCAGTTGTGACATCAGTTGTGCATGATATTTGCACCACACTTGGAGGAATTTCCCATGATGATTGCATTGTCAAGCCAAGGAGATTTGAACCTTGGATCTCTCATTAGACCAGCCTTGATTGCACAATAGAGGCAGGCAATTAGTGGATGTGTTTTGAACCTGTGACTTGTTCAAAACCAAGCTAGTTTGTGTGTAACTTCATGAGACAGTACTGAGTACTTGTGAGGAGTATTGTACTGAGTTTGTTACATGTTTTCTCCATTATAATATACACAATAGCTGCGGGGTTTTCAGCTATAAGCTTTCTCCATACATACTGTGTAATGTGTGTGATGTTTTGATGATCTTTTGATCGCATACTGCTTGTTTTATTTCCGCATGTGTGATGATCTGAGTAGAAGAGATTATGTGTTGCATATGAATTCGAATTGATATGTGATCATGATCATCTCGGTGGATAAGTATCATTATTCAGAAAATTTCTACATGGTATCAGAGCTATTGAAGCAGAGATTGATCATCACAGTGATTACAAACTTATTTTGGTAGACAGAGTCGGCATGCGGGCCAGGTAGCCTCTGGATCCATCCTTTCCTTTGAAAGGTGATATATCCAGTAAATGCCCCTGCAGTCGATCTCTGTGCTAGAAATAATTTGTTCTCACAGATCAAGAGCGGTTGAGCTTTGAGCTTGGAATTCGAATTTTGCAGCAATTTTGTTTTCTTGGTGCCGGAGTTGAAAATATCTTTCAACGGTTTGCGACTCGAATATGCTCTTGAAGGCAGTTCGAATTATGTTGCATGGAAGGATCGCATGGAGGCAGTATTAGAAGATAATGGACTGAAGGAGTTCATAGATACGGATTTCCAAAAGCCCACTGATCCTGCTGAAGTCGAAGCTTGGAAAAAGAAGATGGCGAAATGTCGAAGGATTCTGTTGGAGGGCGTCAAGGATCATATTGTATCCAGCCTACATGGAAAAGCTTCTCCATATATAATGTGGAAAGCTTTGACGGATCTATTTCAGAGTAAGAGCGACCAAAGCAAGTTGGCGATCAAAGATAAGCTCAGAAACATCAAGATGGAGAAAGGCGACAGTATCTCCAAGTACCTCACGAAGTTCACTCAATGCAGAGATGAGCTGGGAAGTGTGGGGGTGACTGTCGAAGATGAGGACATGGTCGACCTGGCTCTCCTTGGTCTTCCGAAGGCTTGGAACTCATATCAAGATAGTGTCAATGGTCAGGAGAAGCTGCCGGGATGGGAGCGCCTTTGGGCGGATCTCATGCAGGAGGAGATAAGGAGGACTACTCGTGATGGATCTTCATCAAAGGGAGATGATGAAGAAAATTGCGCTTTGGTGGCCAAAGAAAAGAAGGGGAAGGGTAAGAAAACCTCTCATTCTGGTGCAAAGGGCAAGAAGCAGGATATGGCGAAAGTGAAGTGTTTTCACTGCCATGATCACGGACATTATGCTACCAATTGTCCAAAGAAGAAGAAGAAAAAGCAAGCGGGAAGATCTGCAGATGGAGAAGCTTTGGCTTCACAGTTCGAGCTTGACTTTTCACTGATCGCATGCTTGGTTTCAAGTGTGATGGGATCGGTGTGGTTCTTGGATAGTGGTGCGTCATTTCATATGACGGGAGATCGGGATTTGTTCTCAGATCTGGAGGACAAAGATCTGGGCGTGCACATCGAGATGGGCGATGATGGTAGATACAGTGCGACTGGTATCAGTACCATATCCTTTCAGAGGGAGTCTGGTAAACCCTTCGTGTTGAAGGATGTCATGCATGTACTTGGATTGAAGAAGAACTTGATCTCTGTGGCGATGTTGGAAGATAAGGGGTATGATGTGGTCTTCAGCGAAGGAAAAGCCTTCCTGCGCAGTAAGACTACTGGAGAGACCCGGAAGATAGGGGTTCGAACCAAGAACCTTTATCAGTTGCAGGTAGATGGCTGCGCAGAAATGGCATGCAAGGCGGGAGAAGTGGTGAGCCGGGATGATGAGGGCGAACTGTGGCACAGGAGATTGGGCCACCTTCACCATGGAGCTTTGAAGATACTGCAGCAGATTTCTACTGGGCTTCCTAAGGGCACTCTTGTGCAGTCAGATCAGTGCAAGGGGTGTACCTTGGGAAAATTTGTGAAAGCCACCTTTCACGAGAAGGATAGTCGCACCACGACGATCCTTGAGAGAGTTCACACAGACGTGTGTGGTCCTTTCTCTGTAGCTTCGACAGCAAAGCACAAGTACTATGTGATCTTTGTTGATGATTTCTCTCGGAAGTGATGGATCTTCTTCATGCAGAAGAAGAGCGAGACATTTTCAAAGTTCTGTGAATTCAAGGCGCTGGTAGAGAAGGAATCGGGGAAGCATGTGAAGGCTCTTAGGAGCGACAATGGTGGTGAATTCATCTCAGCTGAATTCAAAGACTTTTGCAGCGCAGAAGGGATTCGGAGAGAGCTCATCGCACCCCATAACCCACAGCAGAACGGGGTGGCTGAGCGGAAGAACAGAACGATCGTGGGTGCTGCACGGGCGATGTTGCATGATCAGGGCCTACCCCTTCACTTGTGGGCTGAGGCATGCAATACAGCAGTGTATGTGCAGAACCGTTGTCCTCACAAGGTTCTTGGCATGAGTACACCAGAGGAGGCTTATTCTGGCAAGAGGCCTGATATTTCCCATTTGCGGATTTTCGGATCTCCTGTCTCCATGCATGTGACGAAGGATGCGAGAAGGAAGCTGGATCCAACTGCTGAAGTTGGAATATTTGTGGGGTACACTGATACACCTCACAACTATCGGGTGTATGTGCCAGACAGTCGCAAGACTGTTGTGCGACGGGATATAAAATTTCAGGAGGAGAAAGCCATGCGGTGTTCGCTTGAGAGGGAGCTACACTTGCATGCAGATGAGGAGCTGTTAGTTCCTAAGGAGGAGCTTCCGGATGTGGATCAGCCACAAGAGGAGGTTCAGGAGGTGGAAGAAACCACCCATGCAGCGCCAACCATCAGAGGGCGCATGCGCACTACAGAAGCTGAGCGATTGGCTCGAGATGCAGAGAAGGTTGTAGGACCACCTACAGCACAGCGCAGACAGAGGCAGTCACCGGATCGGTACACTGGATACATGGCTCTTGTGATTCAATGTGTCGTGACGGAGCCATCCTCTTTTGAGGAAGCTGTGGAGGAACCCGCATGGGTAGATGCCATGATCGAAGAATATGATTCGATCGTCAGAAACAGTGCATGGGAGATTGTCCCAAGACCGGAGGGGAAATCAATGGTGGGTTCGCGATGGATCTACAAAGTGAAGTAGGCGGCTGACGGGAGTGTGGAGAAGTACAAGGCGAGATTTTTCGCCCGTGGCTTCTCACAGATCGAGGGGATCGATTATGAGGAGACTTTTGCACCTGTCGCAAGGTACTCTTCCATACGGACGATCCTTTCTCTCTCAGCGTAGATGGGATGGCACATCCATCAGATGGATGTGAAGACTGCGTTCCTCAATGGAGTTATTGAGGAGGAGGTGTACATAGAGCAGCCTGAAGGTTTCGAGATCTTCAGCAGTGAGTCGCATGTGTGCCGACTCAAGAGAGCACTGTACGGGATGAAGCAAGCACCTCGTGCTTGGTACAATCGGATAGACAGCTACTTCACCGGGCTTGGATTCTCCAAGAGTGAGGCGGATCCTAACCTGTACCAGATTGTGGTGGAGGGGAAGCTGTTGATCATCGTACTGTATGTAGATGATCTGATTTTGACGGGTGATGAGTGGTTGATACTTTCATGCAAGGAGGATCTTGCACGAGAGTTTGAGATGAAGGACCTGGGCATCCTTCATTATTTCCTGGGATTGGAGATTTGGCAGCGCAGTGGAGGACTATTTGTTTCTCAGGGCAAGTATGCCCGGGAGATTCTGGAGAGGTTCAACATGCATGGCTGCAAGCTTGTTGACACTCCTCTTCCTGGTGGTTGGAGGAAGGAGGATGCTACTTTAGCGGAGGTAGTGGATGCCACTGTCTATCGACAGTTGGTGGGGTCGCGTATGTATCTGGTCAATACACGACCCGATATATGCTATGCTGTTAATCAGCTTTCGCAAGCTATGGTTAAGCCTACCAAGCTCTTCTAGAAGGCAGGCAAACATGTATTGCGCTATCTTAGTGGCACATCGGGATATGGTCTATGGTTTAGACAGGAGGATGGAGCGAAGCTTTCCGGCTTCACTGATGCAGATTGGGCAAGGAGCCCAACGGACCGAAAGAGCACATCTGGAGGATTTTTCAGCATTGGGTCGACAGCAGTTTCCTGGTATAGTAGAAGTAGAGATCCGTGGCACTCAGTTCAGCAGAGGCTGAGTACATGGCAGCAAGCTTGGCTGCATGCGAGGCTATTTGGATGAGGAAGATCCTTGTTGGATTGTTCGGGTTGCATTTGGAGCCTACAATGATTTACTGTGATAACCAGAGTTGCATTAAACTCTCGGCTAATCCAATATTTCATGATAGATCCAAACACATTGACATCAGGTACCATCATATCAGAGATTGTGTTCAGCGGAGAATCATGATGCTTTCATATGTTCCCATGGAGGATCAGGATGCCGGCATCTTGACGAAGGCGCTCACTAGGAGCAAGTTCGAATTCCACAGAGGCAGGATAGGGGTTGCAGATAATCCATATCTTGCTGAGAGGGAGTGTTGAAAATGCAGCAAGATGATGGAGCTTAGTGAAATGAAGTCGCCTTCACTAAGTGGGCCCGCAGACAAATTCTAGCGCAAAGTCTATTTTTAGACTATGTCTATTTTTAGACATATGGAGCATGGTCCAGGGGTTGCAGTATGTTATTCTTGGAGTATTGGTCATGTTGGTAAAAATATATGGACCTCTATTTTTGGACCTATAGGTCAAAGTCTATTTTTAGACTACCTATCCTAAAAATAGGGAAGTCAAATATTATTTACCCTTAATAATATTTGGACTCTAAACTTCAGTTTACTCTCTTGGAGCACTTCAGTTCGAGCTACAGAAGTGGCTCATGCATCTGACAGAGGAATTGCGCTATTCCTAGGGGTTTGGTGAGCTTATGCATGGTTGACTTCAGTTAGGACTTCAGTGGCAGAAGTTTGGTGGAGTTGATGAGACAGTTGGTGGAGTTGTGTTTGGTTTAACTTAGTTGAACTAGTTGAGATTAGTTTAACTAGATAATCAACTAGTAATGAGTGGAGTGAATTAAATATTATTTAATTCACTAATTATTAACTCATTATTCAACTCAAGAACACATCAGTTCACTACAGTGCATGGACAGTTCAGTGAAGACCAATGAAAGAGGTAGATGAAAGGGTTGAGATAGCTATCAGTTGTGACATTAGTTGTGCATGAGATTTGCACCACACTTGGAGGAAATTGCCCATGAGGATTGCGCTGTCAAGCCAAGGAGATTCGAACCTTGGATCTCTCATTAGACCAACCTTGATTGCGCAATAGAGGCAGGCAATTAGTGGATGTGTTTTGAACCTGTGACTTGTTCAAAACCAAGCTAGTTTGTGTGTAACTTTATGAGATAGTACTGAGTACTTGTGAGGAGTATTGTGCTATGTACTGTTACATGTTTTCTCCATTATAATATACACAATAGATGAGGGGTTTTCAGATATAAGCTTTCCCCATACATACTGTGTAATGTGTGTGATGTTTTGATGATCTTTTGATCGCATACCGCTTGTTTTATTTCCGCATGTGTGATGATCTGAGTAGAAGAGATTATGTGTTGCATATGAATTCGAATTGATATGTGATCAGGATAATATTGGTGGATAAATATCATTATTCAGCAAATTTCTACATATAACACGACACATCACATGTCCATTGGTATGTCACCATTTTATGCTTTGTATGGGTATCATTCCTTATCTTTTGTTGATGTGATGTTCGGTGCTAGAAAGGCTCCTAGAGCCAAGATTTGGATCCAAGAGAGTCAGGACATTCTCTGAGCTCTCAAGGATAATATGGCTACAACACAAAACCAGCAGAAGCTGTATGCCGACAGAGGTCGGGTGGAGAGACAGTTTGAGGTAGGGGACTTGGTCTACCTACGATTACAGCCATACCGACAGTCGTCACTGAAGCAGAAGGGAGCTGAGAAGCTCAAGCCCCGCTTTTACGGGCCATACAGGGTGATACACAGGATTGGGCAGGTTGCGTATGAGTTGGAGCTGCCCCAAGGCAGGAAGATCCACAACTTTTTTCACGTATCATGCCTGAAGAAGGCGTTGGGGCAGCAGGTGAGAGTGACAGATGAGCTACCGCCTATGGATGATGAGGGGCATTTGGTGTTGCAGCCAGAGGCTATTATTGATACCAGGGAGAGGCAGCTACAGAGCAGGACATTCCGGGAATTCTTGGTGAGGTGGAAGAATGTGCCAGATGAGGATGCTAATTGGGAGAGTGAGAATATTTTGCAGCATCCATCACTTCAGTTGCTTGAGGACAAGCAACATTTTACCAGGGGAGACTATAATATTCCTAATTAGCGACAGCTAATTGGAATATTTGATTTTGTTCAGTTTTTCCGTCTATAGTTTATTAATAAATAAAAAGTGAGTGAAGAGGGTCTAACTCACTTAAGTGGAATAAAAAACCTTCCTAGTAGCACAACATTGTGACTTAAGGGGGAGCCAAGGGGGACCAAGCACCACGTAGAGAGGGGGTCCACGTATGCTCTAGAAGCTACTGCGCAGACGAGGATGAGCACGTGGCAAGAGAGGGAGGCTACGATGAGGAGATGGGCCTTAGGTTTGGAGGAAGGCCAACGTTATAAAAGAGGGAGGAGCCTTCTCATTTGATTCATTTTGTTGTTGATGATATTGAGCTGGTCGTTTTGACTTCTTGAGCACGCTGGCTGTTTATCCTGTCTGCAACACTGTTTAGTGCATTGAGTGTCTTTGGTCGGAGATCTCGCCCTTAGCCCCGGGGGACTTCGAGTGCCTGCTCGGGAAAGGTTACTTCTTCAAAATTTTGTAGGATATTTCGGTGTTTGGGTTTGCTACAGAGCTGAGCATTAATAGAGACTGCGCAGTCACTAAGAGGGAGGACGCAGTCCATCTTGGAGGTGTTCCGAATCGAGAGTTTTTGCAGGAGATTGAGCCGAGATTTTGAGCAGAGGATCAGCCTTTGCCTTTGGGAGGATTTTGGTGGAGTTTGAGGCGGTATTTCAGTCATTCTCATTTAGACCCTGCGCAGAGCCTTGGAGGCTAGAGTAATTCCCTAAGGGGGTGTTTTACGGAGGTTTTCAGAGGTCGTCCATTTCTGATATGTTTTATGGGTTTTGCCGATATTGATGAGTAGAGGAGGATTCCAGATTTTCAGCTCATTCCGGCAAGGGGATCAGCCCCTAGTATTCAGTCCATTCCAGCAGTAGCAGCTACACGACAGTTTTCCAGCAGCTGGGACGCAGTTTAGAGAGCAGCTATTTCCTGTATATTCTGAGAGTATTTCTTCACTTGCCTTGAGCAAGTCTAGGTGCCATCACTATGATCACCTATTTTACTTCATTATATTTCTCAGTTTAATAAAATGGCTTAGTATTCTCTCTCTATGTTTCTGGATGATTTGTCGTATATTGCTTCTATGTTATCATATGTCTGTTGCACTGTTATTTATATATATTTCCGAGCATTCTAGTTCTATACCACTTGGTGTGTTATCTTACACTCTTAGAAAGAGTTTGGAAAGGGCCAGGTAGCCTCCGGATTTCGTCCTCTTTTCAGAGGCGGCATATCCGATAAATGCCCTCCCTGTCCATCTCTAGTTGGAGTTTGCCGTGTTTTAGAGATATCCACGAAATGGGATATTACACTAGTTGCTCGATCTGCAGACTTGGTTGGGCTATTACTTTGACGGGTTTGATTTAGATAAAAAACCATGTGCCCTTAGTATTCACGTGTTTTTTCAATAAATAGAAAAACAAAACAAAAAAACAAATGACACATTCATTGATTCTCCAACAATTTGAAATTCTCTCGGATTTCCTGGTGGTAGGGCCTTAATCTCTGACAAAAAGGGACAGTTTTTATTTTTCTCAACGCAATCCTAATTCCACTCTGATACCACTAATGGGCTCGTGAACAGATTAATGAAGAAAGAAATTCACACGTAACTAAATGGAAACTGAAACAAACGCAAGTAAATGCACAATGATTTATGTGGTAAAACATTGACAGGGTGTCAAGCTCCACGGGACAAGGGATTGGAAAATCTATTAATCAATAATGATTCTCCATAGTTACAAGCCTCTCGGGCCATCCCGATTAATATGGGCTATTTCATTACATAATTACTTCTTCGTTATAAAACCGATTGATCGGTAAATTACATTAATTACAAGATTAGTTGTCATATTTCAACAGTAGAGACCAGGAAACGCTAAGCATGGAGACAATGATCGTTAAGCATGGAGACCAGAGAGCGTTAAGCGTAGATATATAGCTTCATTATAAATGCATCTAGTAAATGCCCTTACACTGGAAAACAAAAGAATAATTTCTAGAACAACAAATATCCCAGCTAACACCAATTGGAAAAGAACGAAAATCACTTACCTCTTGATCCTAAAACTAGGATTTGAAAGCTTTTGGCAGTGCCACACCTTCCCATTTACCTGTGCCATTCAGAAATGTTAATGATGTTCCTCATGCCTCCTTCGAGAAGTCACATCCCACAAACAAGTGTGCAATATTATCCTCATGTTCTCGGCATAACATACAAATACTTGGCCCCTGTTTTTCCCTCTGCAAATAGTCCCAAGTAGGAACCTTGTTGGAGAGGGGTAATCAGAAGAAAATTTTCATGGCACTGTTTGAGCTTCCATATGATATGCGACCACCATTCCCTTTCCATCCTAACATTCTCAGCAAACATAGACGCATACCCCAACTTAGAAGTGTAGCGACTTGTAGCTAGGTTTTTCGACCAAATTAGCTCGTCCTCGCCTGCCTAAAGTTTTATGGAGCTATTTATAAGAGTCTATGAATAAGCATTCCATTCCTGCACCCAAACTCCTATCAATCCCAATTCCTGCACTATCTTCCACAATTGTCTCCACACATTATCATGAACAGGTGACAAAATATCATGAACGTAATTGCATAAGTTTGATTTCATAACTCAGGTGTTGCAGCTTGACATTAAGATATCTAGGTCTGGGGCATCTTGGTGTGTACGGAAAGGCAATACTAATATTTTTCTTATTTTTTCCTTGAATTCGATTAATATCGGGTGGAGCAATACATAAGACTTCTATCTGGATCGAATTCGTAACCACATCATTCATTATGTAATAGAGGAGACTCATCCTCCATTAAAAGCCATATCTCAGGTTGGTTGGTTTCGAGGTATAACAGAGAAATTTTCCTATCTATATATGTAACTGGTGTCTATCCCTTGAATACAGGTTTATTCCCCTAATATTTATTCCTGTCAAAGCCTGACCATAATTCACTCAGGACCAAAGCCTTCCTTGACCTCAGGACCTAGTGGTAAATTGAATTCAAATGGTCACTGAGACAAGGTAATTTTCTTATTAGCTGTTACTTTCAACCTGTTGTGGCAAATGCATGAAAATAACTAGCACTTTCGACCTGCTATGGAACATGCATGATATACTATTTGTTGGCATTCATGCCTTAGAAATATCCAAACGTAATATTTTCTTCCATTTCAACCTGCAAATACTCAAAGTGTTACTTTAGAACTTTTACGTGTGTTTGTATGCTAGCAAGTGTTACTTGGATATTTTGACACTTGTCCATATCCTAAGGTGAAGATCGTTTATCATATTGGTCATCGGTGTTGTGT
Organism: Pinus albicaulis; assembly: GCA_034641835.2. Lineage (NCBI taxonomy): Eukaryota > Viridiplantae > Streptophyta > Pinopsida > Pinales > Pinaceae > Pinus > Pinus albicaulis. The sequence goes on along the minus strand of CM076577.1, from coordinate 1,413,008,191 downwards.
GGTGAGAAGACTACTGTTGGTGTTCAGGTAGGGATGATTTATTCGCCCTAATCCGACATTAATTTTATCAATCCGGGAGCGTATCCTTTCAAGGAAACGTGCAAGGTATATGCAGAAACAAACACATAATCCGTTCAACCTAGGGTCTATGGTTAAGATTCAAAACATTGCCGTGAAGTAAAATCCAATGTTGGACATTCAAAACAATCTTAACAGTAAGAAATAATAGAAACAACCATAACAAGAAATAATCCACACACATACATAGACGCAACACCTTATTAGAAGAGCGGGCCCAACTCTCTGATCAGGGGCTGTGTTAATCACAGAACGCTTGAAGAAAGAAGAACCAAAGGTATTTTATTAATCTGTAAAAATGTGATTACAATCTTCTTTCGGGAACCCCCAATTACAGGAACAATGTCCATTTTATACACAGTACAAGGGAATAATATATTTCCCTGAAACATGATAGTCGCGCATTCAGAAATGGACTTTGGTTGGAACAGCACGAACAACAGATATCCTGGATAAAGCAAGGGCCAAGAATAGGTCCAGGGAATCGTGATTCCAGCTACGTGATCTCCCTTTAGCTGGTCGTTACTGATTCTGTTGCAAAATGCTGGAGCAAGGGTTCCTGTTTTCCAATCTGCATTCAAACACAGATCTTAGTGCCGCAATTAGGTAAAACTCCGCGACTTTACTTCATTAATTAAAATATTCCAATTGGACAAGTCAGGGGTATTTACCTCATGAGTTTAACATGGAAAATATAGGTAATTAAACAAAAATGGGTCAGAAAGGATGGCAAAAATGGGCAGAGAGATAGCCAAATTCGGTGCCCAACATCTCCCCCCAACTAGCCTTTTGCATGCCCTCATGCAGTTCGCCGCCTCCGTAGGTTTGGGTTCTGCAAACTGTGAGCTTCATGAAGCCCAGCAAGATCATATTCTAAAGCCATCTCTGTCCCAGGAACTCGAAATCCATTTGAAAGGGGGACTACCTTCCACCAATCTGCTGGAACATTGTAAGCAGGGGTATAAACTTCTGCAAGAAACCAAATAACAAGGTACTGGAACCGAAGCCCCATCCACCGAATCCCACATGTTTGGACGCATGCCACATATATGGGTACCCTAGCAAGTGCTCATGCAAAATTAGGCACCCCAAAAGGTTCTCTATTCCGGACAGCTGTTGGTGACATCATCCATCTTTTCTGACAACAATCGAGGGCCTCTTTCTGAGAAACAGTTAATTGATTAATACAAAGATCAAGGCACCACCTTTGTGTCCTTAGCATTCTTTCTTTATTCTCCTCAAATTTCAAAAAGGCATGTTGCTTATTGTAAACTGTGTCTGACCTCCCATGTTCCCCCCTTACTATAAACGTCTTTGTGACTTTATTGGACTCAAAAGTATCACAAGCCTTTTACCAATGAATTTGATTGAAAGCATAAGAGGTGAGGGCCCTCAGATGGATGTCTCCTACATATGGGACTGGATTAAAGTCTCTGTCCAACCGTAACAAATACCTAGGCAGATAAAACTCTCACATCAAATGCTGAGTTGGCACATCATGATATCTCATGATCCGGAGGAATTGTACGCCATCCTCAATATCATAATTGACCTCATTCTTAATACTTTCCATGCAAAATAAAAGAAAATGCTCATGTAAAAATAAAGAATAGCAAGAATTAGGGGGACGACATGCCATCACCTCTTGCACCAATTTGAACATTTGTTCCTTATCATTATTCAGCTCGGCCACTTGCTTTTCCAGCTGCTCCATCTTGAGCTGCTTCTTTGCATGCCTTAACTTCATAATATCTATACGCTCCACATATCTGAAGATGGTTGTGGAGGCTTTTTCTTTAGTTCTTTTGATCTCCTTTTGATACCGGGCCATAGTATATTTCCATGTTTGTAACTCGGCCGTTAAGGCATACTCTCTGGCCTCGAACATACGTTCAATTGGCTCTGTCTCAGTTTCTGCTTCGACCTTGTCAACCTTGGGTCTCTTGGCTTGCCGCTTATACTTATTTATTTGCTTCTTCATTCTGTGCACTCTTCTTCTCAAACTCCTTTCTTCCATTTTTAACCGCATGGTTTCCTTGAACTGATGTTGGTATCTTTGTTTGATAGGGGGTCTTCGCAGCTTGCACAACTCTACTTCCTCTTTCTTAACCTATATTCCCTCAGCTTCGGCAGCTGGAGGTGAATCCCTCGGAACTGCCCCTGTCGGGCCGACAGTCGGTCCAATTCTCGCTACCTGTTCTTCTTCCATTCTTGTTTTACTCTTTTTATGCCTTCATGTGCCATTGGTGCATTCATCGGGACCACTACGCTTGGTCCCTCCTCTCCACCAATGGTTGTTCTCTCATCAGGTACATTCTCCTCAAACAATGGTGTCCCGGTAAGATGCCCTTCTGCTGATGTGCCTGCTGGGGTCTCTTCCAGTTGTAGCCTTCGTTTTAGATTTAAAGCCATAGGAATTACAACACTTTCTTCTTCTCTTTGCTGTGGGGAACGGGTTACCCACGCTCCCTTAGGCAAAAAGACAGGAAACTGGAACAAAATTTTCTCCATTCAGTTCTGAGGTCGACGCTAGTTCTTATGGAGCAGCGTCGACCTCACTCCTTGGTTCTCCCGCCATTTCCCTTGTAGCCTCTGTAGTCGGAGTGGTCATGAATGCTTCCTCCACAGGTTCCATATTAACAGGGGATCCCTGTGGAGTGGCCTTTGTCCCCATTGCACTGTCTGTCTGCTCAACTGGCTCCGTGGACTGGGCTGGTTCTTGTGGAGCAGCCTCGGCCAAAGTGCCAATAGGAATTTCTACCGCTTCCATCGATTCAGCTTGCGTTTGGAAAGCAGAATCTTCTCCACACTCCTTGGTCTCCATTTCCATTTCCTCAGGCTCTTCCTAATCAACATAATCATCCTCATCATCTCCCTGCACGGCTTCGTCCTCTTCTTTTTCCTCCTGCATAGCTTCCAGTTCCTTTGCCCTAGCAGCCATGGCAGCTTCTATTTCTTCCTCTGTAGAGTTTCGAAACCATTCCCACGGAATCAGAATCTTATCAATGGCATTCAACACTAACAACCACACCATACCATGGTGGGAAAGGAGTGCCAACACCTGCCGCGCCTCCCGGGCCGAGTTCATCATCAAATTCAGGCTTCTTAGAAGAAAATAGGGCGCATTCATTGAAAAGGCTTCCGCTTGGGGAAACCGCAAGTGTGCCAATATGTGCAAGTGGTATTTAAAAACAGTGGAATATCTTCCCTCTCATGTTATATATTTAATCACATCCTCTGCAACTTCTCCCCATGCTCACGGTAATGAATTTCTATTGTATCCTCGAACCTTCTGCGCGATGCTCTCTCCGGCTTGGAGAAAAGTTTCGGGGAGTTCTGGAAGAGGGGTTCTTCTAGAAAACCAGCGTTCTCCACCCTGTGGCAGTCCAGTGACCTCTGCAATAGTTTCCTTTGTGACTGGAATTTCAATTCCATGAACCCGAGAAACTCCTTCCTCCAGATTTAATGCAAATTCCATTGTAATTTCTTCATCCCAGCCATTCAAATTGTCAAAGTAAACTTCCCAACCTGCATTTTTGAATACCCGCCATACTTCCCAATTGCTTCAGATTCTTGTTCAATCATCGGGCTCATGGTGCACAGATCGACCACCCATTGCTGCAGAGGCGGAAGTGGCACGATGACTACATTTAGCTGGAAAGGGAGAGTGACAGGGTTCCGAATTGTTGGTAATTGTAATAACGTCATGGCCACTTTCGAATATAATGGATAAAACAATACAGGTACGTTTGGACTTAATTGACAGATTGGAGGAGCACTGTTAGATATTCTACGATTTAATGTGGAATGTTTGAGAGGTGACTGATCTGACTTTTATGCATACGAGTACACATCCCAACTCAACGGTATAATTACAGAGTACTTTAAGATCATTAAATTTGATTTGGTGGGAGTCATATGTCATAAGTACCTTTACTAAGTACGTGATCAGTCATTATGATGGTACCCTCCCTCCAACTTAAATAACGGTCGTCCTCGACACGTTTTAACCATCCTTTTGGAATATTTAATTAAATCCATAAAATCAATGGAGATGTACCTGCGGACTTACCTTAAGGTGGAGTAACAGCAGAAATGTCTGTCGTGAACAGTGAGTAATGGCAACAGTGAGTAACAACAGCTACAGAGTAACAGCAGTTGCAGAGTAACAGCAGTTGCGGAGTAACATTAGCTATGGAGTAACAGAAGTTTCAGAGTAATGGCAGCTACGGAGTAACAACAGTTTCGGAGTAACAGCAGTGGCAGTGTAGCAGCAACTTCAGAGTAACAGCATTGACGGTGTAGCAGCAACTTCGGAGTAACAGCATTGACGGTGTAACAACAACTTCAGAGTAACAACATCAACAGTGTAGTAGCAACTTCAGTGTAACAGCAGCGGTATTGTAGTAAAAACATCAACGGTGTAACAACAACTTCAGAGTAATAGCATCAGCAATCTAGCAGCAACTTCGGAGTAACATCATCGAATGTTACTTTCCTCCTGGCCATAATTCTTTTATTATTTCTGCAAAACACAAACAAGTGAGTAATAACCACATTTTTTTTTTTTTTTAAATGGAGAGTGAGAGTGTCTTCTATTGCAATAACCATTAGATCAGTTGAATCTGAAAGGGTTTTAACAAAGGCATCTTTAGAAGCTAGATGATGATATAATTTTAGACGGTGTCCATTCACCACAAATGTGGTTTGATTCTCATCAATTGTAATTAATCTAACTGTTTCATTGTCGAACACTGCATCCACTTGATATGGTCCCATCCAGTGAGTGCAGAGTTTGCCTTTAAAATCCTTGAATCTGGAGTCATACAGTAACGCCCAATCCCATTCATGAAACACCTTAGTTTTGATGAATTTGTCATGCCATTTCATTCTTTGCTGTTGAACAACAGTAGTTTTCTAGACAGCTACTAATCAAATCTCATCTAACTCATTTAGCTGTTCCATTCGATGCTTTTGTGCTTCTGATAAATATAAACCTACTTCCAGAGCTGTTCTGAGTGTGCTAATTTCGAATTCTACCGAAAACAGGGGAGATTTCCCATAAACTAATTCAAACGGAGAAAATCCCATTGTATTCTACCATGTTGTTCTATAGGCCCATAAACTGGAAGTTTTTGTGCCCAATCCCAGCGATGACTTGCTACTGTCTTGGTCAAGATATTTTCCAATACCTTGTTTGAAATCTCTACTTTCCCATTCCCTGTGGATGATAGGGGGTTGTTACTCTGTGTTTGACCCCATATTTCTACATCAATTTCTCTATCATATGAGATGTGAACTGTGATCCTCCGTCTGATACAATTTCTCTTGGAGTCCCGTACTAAGACAATATTTCTTCAAAAAGGAAGTCTGATACTACTTGCTCTGTTGCTCTTGTGACTGCCCTAGCTTCCACCCATTTGGTTACATAAACAGTACAAACTAGGATGTAGGATTTCTGATGAGAAGGTGGGTTAAAGGGTCCAAAAAAATCAATGGCCCATTTCTCGAATGGTTCAAGGACTATCTGGGGTTGGAGAGGCATTTCATCTGCTTTCCCAAGTTGTCCCATCCTCTGACAGCTATCACACCTTCGAATATAATCCCGAGCATCACGGAAGATGGAGGGCCAATAGTATCCCATCTGCAGCACTTTATGACCTATCCATTTATCTGCAAAATGTCCTCCACAGGGTCCATCATGTGCAGCCTTTAGTATCTCATAAATATCATCTCTCGCCACACAACTCCAAATCTGCTGGTCAATCCCTGTATGGAAAAGATATCCTGCCATCCATGAATATCGGTCACTCTTGTGAATGATCTTCCTTTGCTCCTTATAGGACAAGTGATGAGGCACCTCACCTGTAGCAAGATAATTAGCAATATCTGCATACCACGAAGTGTTAGCAGAAACTGCAAAAATATGCTCATCTGGGAAATTATCTTCAACTGGTGTATTCTTACCATCATGTTCTAACCTAGATAAGAAATCTGCAACCACATTATCCTTCCCTGGTTTATCTACTATAGTAATATCAAATTCCTGTAGTAGTAACAACCACCTTGTAACACGACCAGGGGTAACCGGTTTGTTCATCAAATACCTGATGGCTGCATGATCAGTATGCACAAAAGTAGAATACCCGGTAATATAATGCCGGAAATTATTGATGGCGTAAAAAACAACAAGGAACTCATTTTCAGTCACTATGTAGTTTAATTCAGCAGGAGCCAAATTTTTACTAACATAGTAGACTGCATAAGGTACTCTATCTTCCTATTGTCCCAGTACTGCACCAATTGTTGTTTGAGAAGCATCTGTGTGAATGTGGGAAGTTAATGCCCAGTCTGGTCCTCTAAGAATCGGAGCACTGCAGACTATTTCTTTAATTCTCGTGAAGGCTGCATCACAGTCATTTGACCACACAAATTCTGAATCTTTTGTCAATAATTGAAATAATGGGTGTGCAACTTTTGCAAAATTTTCTATGAAACACCTATAATAACCAGCACAGCCAATGAAACTACGTACCTGTGTGGGTGTTTTAGGTGTTGGAAAGTGCAGAATTACCTTTATCTTTGCTGGGTCCATTCTGATTCCTTCAACCAAGAGAAAATTTCCCAGAACAATTCCTTTTTCCATCATCATGTGACATTTTACTGTACTCAGGGAAACACGCGCTTGTATACATCTTTCAAGAAATTTTTCTAAAATTTTCAACCCCTCTAAGAATGAGTCCCCATATGGAGTGAAGTCATCCATATAAATTTCAACACCATCATCTATCAGATCAGAGAAGATTCCCAAAATTGTCCTCTGGAATGTTGTAGGGGCGTTACATAGGCCAAAAGGAAGGACCCGGTATGCAAATGTTCCCTAGGGACATGTGAAAGTGGTCTTGTCCTGATCCTCGGGAGCAATCTGGATTTGTTTATATCCACTAAACCCATCCAGAAATGAGAAAAATTTCTTACCAGCCAATGTGTCTAAGACTTGATCAATAAATTTAACTCTCGGTAATCCACGTAGATTCACCATTTACCGTTCTTCTTAGGGACCATTACCAGTGATGAAACCCATTGGCTATCTGATATAGGGTAGATAAAACCCACATCCAGTAGTTTCTAAAGCTCTTCTTTCACAATGTTTTTTAATGCCGGATTCATCCTTCTCTGAGTCTGTCTTATATGACGACAATCTTCTTTGATGTATATGTGATGGGTGCATAGGTTATCAGGGATCCCCTTCATGTCTGAATAATCTCAGGCGAAAGCTTCCTTATACTTCTGAAGAAAATCCATCAACTGCTTCCTCTGGGACTCTGACAGCCCTGGATTGATATTCAAAGTTTTCCCTGGTTCTATCTCCACTTGGACACTTTCCTGAGGTGCATCAACATCTTCTTCCAATTCTTCCGCTATTTCAATATCCTCCTGAGTTTCACAGCTAAGGAGGGATTCTAAGACTTGTTGGTTTGACTCTAAAACAGAACAAGGATCATTCATGAAGGAAGTGATCACATCATCTTCTGATTCCATCTTCAACTGAAGGGCCTGCTCGATAGTAAGAATCGGTCTCACTTCTTCCTCTTCTTCAACTTCCACCATAGATACAACCTTCTTGCAACCTACTGACTTTTTAGGTGCATCTGGTTCTGTCGGTGGGTATAGCACCAGGTTCTTGGTGTTATGGCCATTAGAGATCACCATATTTCCAGATCGGCATCCAATATAAGCATCTGCAGTCACCAGACATGGCCTACCCAAAATCAAAGGGTGACCACCTACTGAAGATTGTGTATGCAACACCAGGAAATTGACAGGATAATGCCATGCATCTATTGAAATTGTCATGTCCTCCAACTTCCCCACAGGCTTGACTGTGGATATATCTACCAATTCCAACACCGTGGGTGTATGCTTCAAATTTTGAAGGCCTAATGTATGCATGGTTTCAGTAGTGATGACATTGATGACAGCGCCCAGGTCTACCAGCACATTTGGAATATCCACTCCATTAATCTGTACTGTCAGAACCGGGTTCCCCGGATCTCCATATTTCACTGGTATTGATTTTCCCATCATGAAGTCCGATAATTTTCCCATAACATGTATAGTGAGGGGGTCCTTAGTTTTCTTTGCAGGTTTCTTTGAACAATATTCCCTAAGAGTCTTTGCATAAATTGGCACGTCCTTCATAGCTTGTAGCAAGGGGATTTTAACAAATAAATTTTGCAATTCTCCTAATAAATCAAATTCAACTTGTGGGCTTGGTTTACTCATAATCATTCTCTCTAGGTAGGGTGGTTCAGATTGAGGTTGTTTTATAGGAGGCGCCTGGCTTTTAACAATTTGTTTTGGTTCTCTATTGGCCGACTGCGCCTCTCTTTCTTCATTATCAAGTTGTTCAATGATAACTGGAGGGGGTTGGGTATCAAATGTTCGACCTGATCGTAAATTCATTTCATACAGTTTTGCAGTAGAGATACTATATGAAGGCAGGGTAAGAACATCAGCTTGATGAGCTCCTTTATTAATGGGATTAGGGTTAGGCTACATTGGAAGCTGAGGATGAACGGGTTGATTACCAGGAGGCACATTGGAAGGTAATTAGAGTTGCTGCTATGGCATCTGTTGAGAAAACTGCCCTAAAGAGGGTCCTCGCCAAGTTGGAGCCCATGGTGAGCTCATACTGGCTTGAGGGTTCCATTGCTGCCATAATGGGTACTGGTATTGCGGCCACATAGGGGGACAAGGCATAGTTTGAGGATTCAAGTTATAACTATTAAAATACTGAGATGGATTTGGGTACATACCTTGATTCCCCATTGGTGGTCGAAGTTGCCATGGCTTCCTGGTGCCCATGAGGTACAGTTGCTCCGTGTCCTCCCCTGCTCCTTGAAACATCGCTTTCAGGCCCGACAAGGAAGAGCATGAGCTTGTTACATGATGTAGCTCACAGATGTCACATTTTTCTATGGACTTTAATGGGCATTCCCTTTCCAGGTGATTCTTTTTTCACTTCGGGAAAAATATTTCCATGGTCCTATCCAGTTCCAGTTGCTTCTGTTTTAATTGAAAAGTGTCCATTTGTGTTGACAGGGTACTGAGAATATCCGTCTTTAAGTTGTCTAGCAGGTTCCCAACTTCTGCTTTCGTAACACCCCTGTCGAATCCTTTTACTGAACGGATCCCTGATCTGTTTCTCACAAGCCCCCTCGAGCACTGGACACACAAGTCGCAAATACCTTCAAAGGTCTCCTTAGAAATGTCTCCCTTTCCCACAATATTCAATAATTCCATTGAGTCCTCTCGAAAGGATCGAAGGAGAATAGCCTTCAAGATTTCCTTATCCAAATTGGAATGACCTGACCTCTGCAAGAGGTATTTAAACCTCTCCACACAATCTTCCAAAATTTCGTCTTCTTTCTGTGTGAACTTGAGAAGCTCCTCCTTGACGTTCCGGGATTTGCAGTAATCCTGGTATTTTTCCAGAAAATTTGTTTGCATATCATCCCATGTGGAAATGGATTTTCCCCCAAGGCCCATAAACCATCGCAAAGCCGTCCCTTTTAGTGTAGAAGGGAAAATCTTTAACTTCTAGGAATCTGTCGTGTAATCATAGCCCCAACACACTATGTCAAACTCAAATAGAAACATGTCGGGATCCTCTGAAACAAGCCCATGAAAGTTTGGTAATGCTGCTAATGGGATAGGCTTTGTAGGTGCACCAGCTCCCAAATTCCCAATGGGAAATTCGATAGTGGAGGTTGCGGGAGCCATAAATATCTTCCAATAATCATTGGAGATTTCAATAGGCTCTGTAGAGGATGGCTGAGGACTCCTAACTATCGAAACGCGAGTTACCTTAGTGGCGCTTCCCCGGTCTCCTGGTGATACCAATATCTCCTCGTTTCTTTTTCCTGTATCCTGATAGTTCAATGCCTCGTCTACAACTTCCTTTCCTTTATTAAAGCAGTCTGACTCTGACGATGTTCTACTTGCAATTTCTTCTTCTGCTAATACCAGCACAAGGTCCTCTCGATCTGGTCCACTACTAACTATCTCTTCTATTGGTGGAGGACCCTGTTGTACCAGATCACCCAGGGATATTGTGGCCTACATAGGCTGATCCACTGATTTTCCCTCAGACTTCACTCTCCTAGCCCCTGGCCTTGGAGCTGCGTGGGAAGATGCTTTGGATTCTGACTTTTATATGATCTGCTGAATGTAAGTTTTTCTCCCCAAATCTGGTCTTCCCCTATTTGGGGCTCTCGCTCCACCCCTCTTATTTGGTTCTTTGTTCATACAAAAATTGGTGTAATGGAAGATCTGTGTATGAACCTACAATGCTTCAATCTTGAAGTAAGGTGTCAAAGGACAATTCCTTCCACAAGATAAAAGAATTCAAAAGAGAAATATAGTGAAACAAAAAGTTAGGGTTTCAGGCCCAGAGCAGGGTGTCAAAAACTCCTCCCTCCTTGGGACAAGAACCAAAACCACACAACCCACAAAAAAAAGACCTAATACTCCCAGATCTGAAGCAGGGTGTCAAAAAGACTCCTCCCTCCCCAGGACAAGAAGATGGCCCAAAAACTCAAAACAAAAACAAAAATAAACAAACAAAAACCAAAACCTATGCTCAAGACCTGAAGCAGAGTGAAGAAGCTTGTTCTCTCCCCAGGACGAGAGATTGACCCTCTGGTTGGTCCGAATCATTGCTTGCACCTTGTTAGCCTCCCCGGAAATGGCACCAAAATGTTGGTGTTCAGGTAGGGATGATTTATCCACCCTAATCCGACATTAATTTTATCAATTTGGGAGCGTATCCTTTCAAGGCAACGTGCAAGGTATATGCAAGAACAAATACATAATCCGTTCAACCTAGGGTTTATGGTTAAGATTCAAAACATTTTCGTGAAGTAAAATCCAGTGCTGGATATTCAAAACAATCTTAACAGTAAGAAATAATAGCAACAACCATAACAAGAAATAATCCACACACATACACAGACGCAGCACCTGATTAGAAGAGCGGGCCCAGCTCTCTGATAAGGGGCTGCATTAATCATGGAACACTTGAAGATAGAAGAACCAAAGGTATTTTATTAATCTGTAAAAATGCGATTACAATCGCCTTTCGGGAACCCCCAATTACAGGAACAATGTCCATTTTATACACGATACAAGGGAATAACAGATTTCCCTGAAACATGATAACCGCGCATTCAGAAATGGACTTTGGTTGGAACGGCACGAACAGAAGATATCTTGGATAAAGCAAGGGCAGAGAATAGGCCCAGGGAATCGTGATTCCAGCTGCGCGATATCCCTTTAGCTGGCCATTACCGATTCTGTTGCAAACTGCTGGAGCAAGGGTTCTTGTTTTCAAATCTGCATTCAAACACAGATCTTAGTTCCGCAATTAGGTAAAAATCCACAACTTTACTTCATTAATTAAAATATTCCAATTGGACAAGTCAGGGGTATTTACCTCATGAGTTTAACATGGCAAATATAGGTAATTAAACAAAAAGGGGTCAGAAAGGATGGCAAAAATGGGCAGAGAGATAGCCAGATTCAGTGCCCAACAACTACTTTGAGCAATGCGCTGAAGAGCCTACTAATAAGCCCATGGATATCAATATCCTCTTTCACCCTTGAGTCGAAGGAGCGGATCATGCACGAGTTATTGACAATTGGTGGTTGTTTGCATCAGAAGGTGATGGGTTGCCTGTATCTTTAAAACCTATGTTTTTGGTGGGGGTTATGCTTCAATGGGTTCCAGGTAAGCAAGGTAAACCATTGAATCAACCACTAATCTAAAGGCACCAGGTGGGGGCGCAGGTACTAAGGTTTGGGGTTTGGTTTTCTATTCACAACTACACTCCTGCTGCCTCACGAAACTTAGTTATTGAACCAAACACTTTTTAGAGGCCTGCAACCAGTAAACAAAACCCTTTCGCCAAGACCAGCTAGGTGGGAGGTGCCTACTGATGGGCCTCTAAATTAGACATTAAATAAGGCCCATATAACCTTTCTTAAGCCCATATACCTTCCTTATGCACACACACACAGATATATATATATATATATATATATATATATATATTATCTCTCCTTCTACACTTAATAATGTTTTCTTATGCTTCAATATTTTCTTAGGAAGGTTTAAAGGTAATTTCATATTTGTGCCTAATATTGATTATTTTTGTAGACTATTGTGAGAATATTTGGAAGATTATGCGGATTTGGAGAAGGAGGTGATTTAGGGACTTGCTCCCTACCAATGGAAGATTAATATTGGAGAATAAATTAGCACAATATCAGGAAATTAGGGATAAATATTGGAGAGATTCAAGGGGGTTGTCCACCCTCCTTAACTATTAAAGGCATCCAAGAAAACTGAAGACGAAGTGCACTCAATCTATGTTTACTTGGAGTCAAGTGGACTCAATCACTATTTTCAAGGGAGTTATTGGTAGCTGCCCTGTAGAATAAATAGAGTAGAGCTAGAGCTAGGAAGGATGCTTGGTCAACTTCCATTCCATTCCATTTTCATTCCATTCCATCCCATGCCATTCATTTTCCGTTCTATTAGGATTTTTCTATTTAATACCTTCGGGATGTAAAAATACTATATTTTCTTTGTAATGCAATGAGTAGTCAAATATTGTTTTACTGATCTAGTTTCAGGGAGCGAGGCTCGTGAGTTAGGGCCCAATCTATGTGCCTTAGCTTCTATGCCTGTTACCATTCTTTCCTTTCTGTCATTTAGCTATTTTGTTTCTGTACATTAGATATTTTTTGTTTCTAACATTTAGTTAATATTGCTTTTGATATTTTCAAGTTTCTATTTCGAATTGTTGCTGTAGGTTTTCATTTTCTTAATAGAATGAAGGATAAAACTCTAAAAGTCATGGATCTAGACTTGCCTTCTCATATATGTCAATAGAGCTTGAGGGGGGTAGGCTTTCCCATGGGCCAAAAAATTGATTTTTTTTCACTGTTTTTATCAACATTCTTTTATGTTTTCCCATGCATGAATCTGTAGGTTTGTTTGCAGGAAGTAGTATTAAAGTTCCGGAGATGTTCACCCTCGCCTTCCCGCTTCATTTTCCATCTCTGTGTTACGCTTCCAAACACCTCTGTTACGCTCCATTTCCCTCGTTATTTTCTCTTCCTATTAGCTTCCGCACCCTTTTTATTCATAAAAACCATTATCACATATTAACCATTGCAAAACCCCTTCCCTTTCCTTTGTCATTCTTCAACATCTCATCGATTTTCCCTTTTCACCTCACCTTTACCTTTTTAACGCAAAAACGCTTGAAAATATTTAAAGTTTGACCTCTGCCCATTTCTTCTGGATTCTGACTTTTATATGATCTGCTGAATGTAAGTTTTTCTCCCCAAATCTGGTCTTCCCCTATTTGGGGCTCTCGCTCCACCCCTCTTATTTGGTTCTTTGTTCATACAAAAATTGGTGTAATGGAAGATCTGTGTATGAACCTACAATGCTTCAATCTTGAAGTAAGGTGTCAAGGGACAATTCCTTCCACAAGATAAAAGAATTCAAAAGAGAAATATAGTGAAACAAAAAGCTAGGGTTTCAGGCCCAGAGCAGGGTGTCAAAAACTCCTCCCTCCCTGGGACAAGAACCAAAACCACACAACCCACAAAAAAAGACCTAATACTCCCAGATATGAAGCAGGGTGTCAAAAAGACTCCTCCCTCCCCAGGACAAGAAGATGGCCCAAAAACTCAAAACAAAAACAAAATTAAACAAACAAAAACTAAAACCTATGCTCAAGACCTGAAGCAGAGTGAAGAAGCTTGTTCTCTCCCCAGGACGAGAGATTGACCCTCTGGTTGGTCCGAATCATTGCTTGCACCTTGTTAGCCTCCCCAGCAATGGCACCAAAATGTTGGTGTTCAGGTAGGGATGATTTATCCACCCTAATCCGACATTAATTTTATCAATTTGGGAGCGTATCCTTTCAAGGCAATGTGCAAGGTATATGCAAGAACAAATACATAATCCGTTCAACCTAGGGTTTATGGTTAAGATTCAAAACATTTTCGTGAAGTAAAATCCAGTGCTGGATATTCAAAACAATCTTAACAGTAAGAAATAATAGCAACAACCATAACAAGAAATAATCCACACACATACACAGACGCAGCACCTGATCAGAAGAGCGGGCCTAGCTCTTTGATCAGGGGCTGCATTAATCATGGAACACTTGAAGATAGAAGAACCAAAGGTATTTTATTAATCTGTAAAAATGCGATTACAATCGCCTTTCGGGAACCCCCAATTACAGGAACAATGTCCATTTTATACACGTCTGTAGGGAATAAAGAATTTCTTGAACCATGATGGCAGCGCATTCGGTAATGGACACGGTTGGAACGGCACGAACGGAAGATATCTGGATAAAGCAAGAGGCAAAGAATAGGCCCCGGGGAATCGTGACTCCGGTACACGCGATATCCCTTTAGGCGGCCAAATGCAGGTGCATTACCAAAAGCTCTTTGGAGCGAGGTTCTTTTTCAAATCTGCATTCAAACACAGATCTTAGTTCCGCAATTAGGTAAAAATCCACAACTTTACTTCATTAATTAAAATATTCCAATTGGACAAGTCAGGGGTATTTACCTCATGAGTTTAACATGGCAAATATAGGTAATTAAACAAAAAGGGGTCAGAAAGGATGGCAAAAATGGGCAGAGAGATAGCCAGATTCAGTGCCCAACAACTACTTTGAGCAATGCGCTGAAGAGCCTACTAATAAGCCCATGGATATCAATATCCTCGTTCACCCTTGAGTCGAAGGAGCGGATCATGCACGAGTTATTGACAATTGGTGGTTGTTTGCATCAGAAGGTGATGGGTTGCCTGTATCTTTAAAACCTATGTTTTTGGTGGGGGTTATGCTTCAATGGGTTCCAGGTAAGCAAGGTAAACCATTGAATCAACCACTGATCTAAAGGCACCAGGTGGGGGCGCAGGTACTAAGGTTTGGGGTTTGGTTTTCTATTCACAACTACACTCCTGCTGCCTCACGAAACTTAGTTATTGAACCAAACACTTTTTAGAGGCCTGCAACCAGTAAACAAAACCCTTTCGCCAAGACCAGCTAGGTGGGAGGTGCCTACTGATGGGCCTCTAAATTAGACATAAAATAAGGCCCATATAACCTTTCTTAAGCCCATATACCTTCCTTATGCACACACACACAGATATATATATATATATATATATATATATATATATATATATATATATATATATATATATATATATATATATATATATATATATATATATATATATATTATCTCTCCTTCTACACTTAATAATGTTTTCTTATGCTTCAATATTTTCTTAGGAAGGTTTAAAGGTAATTTCATATTTGTGCCTAATATTGATTATTTTTGTAGACTATTGTGAGAATATTTGGAAGATTATGCGGATTTGGAGAAGGAGGTGATTTAGGGACTTTCTCCCTACCAATGGAAGATTAATATTGGAGAATAAATTAGCACAATATCAGGAAATTAGGGATAAATATTGGAGAGATTCAAGGGGGTTGTCCACCCTCCTTAACTATCAAAGGCATCCAAGAAAACTGAAGACGAAGTGCACTCAATCTATGTTTACTTGGAGTCAAGTGGACTCAATCACTATTTTCAAGGGAGTTATTGGTAGCTGCCCTGTAGAATAAATAGAGTAGAGCTAGAGCTAGGAAGGATGCTTGGTCAACTTCCATTCCATTCCATTTTCATTCCATTCCATCCCATGCCATTCATTTTCCGTTCTATTAGGATTTTTCTATTTAATACCTTCGGGATGTAAAAATACTATATTTTTTTTGTAATGCAATGAGTAGTCAAATATTTTTTTACTGATCTAGTTTCAGGGAGCGAGGCTCGTGAGTTAGGGCCCAATCTATGTGCCTTAGCTTCTATGCATGTTACCATTCTCTCCTTTCTGTCTTTTAGCTATTTTGTTTCTGTACATTAGATATTTTTTGTTTCTAACATTTAGTTAATCTTGCTTTTGATAGTTTCAAGTTTCTATTTCGAATTGTTGCTGTAGGTTTTCATTTTCTTAATAGAATGAAGGATAAAACTCTAAAAGTCATGGATCTAGACTTGCCTTCTCATATATGTCAATAGAGCTTGAGGGGGGTAGGCTTTCCCATGGGCCAAAAAATTGATTTTTTTTCACTGTTTTTATCAGCATTCTTTTATGTTTTCCCATGCATGAATCTGTAGGTTTGTTTGCAGGAAGTAGTATTAAAGTTCCGGAGATGTTCACCCTCGCCTTCCTGCTTCATTTTCCATCTCTGTGTTACGCTTCCAAACACCTCTGTTACGCTCCATTTCCCTCGTTATTTTCTCTTCCTATTAGCTTCCACACCCTTTTTATTCATACAAACCATTATCACATATTAACCATTGCAAAACCCCTTCCCTTTCCTTTGTCATTCTTCAACATCTCATCGATTTTCCCTTTTCACCTCACCTTTACCTTTTTAACGCAAAAATGCTTGAAAATATTTAAAGTTTGACCTCTGCCCTTTTCTTCTCGATTCTCCCGCTACTGTACATCATAATCACACTTCGCAATGTTTTCTTTTTTCTTCTTTTAAGACTTACCGCTCCAATCTACCGATTGCGCACCGCCGCCGGTCCCACCGCCACGTCACCTGTCGCATTTCACACTTAGCACTGTTTAATTAGTTTTCGTTAACATTTACCACTTCCAACAACCGATTGCAATATTGCGATATCACATATCGCACTTCGCAACATTTACCACATCGAAAATCGCAATGTTTACCCCGTCGCACTTCGCAGATTTTACCTTTTCACAAATCATACTTCGCTCCTGCTCCCGAACGGTATTCTCGCTTCTCCGCCATCACATTTTTCAAAATATTTCACTCCAAAGCCTTTTTCGCTATAATGAATTTTTAATAAGGTTTAAACCCCCTCTTTCCACTTCTAAGCCTCATTTCATGCGTCAAGCCCTCCATTAGCCTCTTTAGCCCTTTTTTTTCCTCCAAATTGCGGGCAACACCTCTTCAAATTAGAATTAGGTCTTGAATAGCTACATAGATAGGAACATGATAGATAGAGTAGGGTGTGTTTAGCCGATTGGCCAAGTTAAGTGTGGTTTAAGTTAGTTTCCTTTCTATAATTAAAATTAGTTTCCTTTCTGCAATTTAATTTAGTTTCCTTTCTGCCATTTCTTTTCAAAAATTTAGATTAGTTTCCTTCCTATCATTTCTTTTCAACAATTTAATTTAGTTTCCTTTTTGTCATTTCCTTTCTGCAACTTAGTTTAGTTTCATTGAAGTGTGACAGACTTCACTGAGAACCCTTAGAAATAGCACCTTTTCATAAAGCAGAAGAGGATGACATGAACATAATGCATCTGCTGTGTATATAGCACTGTCACCTCCAAGTTTGTATGAACCCTAGGTTGAAAAGTAAAGTAGGGCAACCCCTTGGAGTTGCAGCACTATTGGTGCAATACCAGGGCTCACCAATTTTTGGCGTTGTTGCTGGAAAGGTGTCTAGTAGATGCTTTGATTTTGTTTTTAACATTCTTTTCTACTTTCATTTCTTTTCATGCCATTTCATAAATATTATAAAAAATACAAAAAGATATTATTTTCATGCCTCATAGGAGTAGGGATACTCATAATTTTTATTTATTTTTAATACTTCTCGAATACCAACCCTCCCACTTGACCACGTGGTGCAATAAGAACCACATCACCATACCCTTTTGAAGGTAGAAGAGATGGATGGATATGATGACAATGAATAATATCTTATTGGGTTTCCCATTCAAGATATGGACACCAATGCACATATGAAGAATATTCCTCCATCTTTCTTCCCAACTTCCATGGTATGGTGACAGAGGATCCAAAAACATTTATCTTTGAATTTGAGATACTTTGTAGGTCTTATGGCTACTTATCACACACTCAAAAATTGAGATTGTTTTTTCCTGCAACATTGAAGGATAGATATCTTAAATGGTTCATGAGTGTAGGTACTAATTCAATGAAATCATGGAATGATATGCAAAAGATATTTCTAGAAAAATACAAAGATCATGATCTTAGAGAATAAATTTTTAGAATGAACCAAGAATAATATGAGAGCCTTGAGGATCTAATAGAGAAGTTCATGTATAATGTTAAGAGGGAAAAATTGCATCATCTAAGATTTGACACACTAAAAACCCTCTTACTTAGAACAATTAGGGATGAGTAGATTGATCTCCTTAATCTCATGAGTAAAGGAGATGTATATCTATCAATTGCATTTGAAGAAATTTTTGAAACATGCAAGCGCATATGAAGAGGAAGGGAAAGAGTAAGTAAGTCAGCATCAACATTGGTAAGGAAAGATGAACTTGGAAATTTGCTTGACAACTTTAAAACAGAAATTCTTAGCAATATAAGTGAACAAGTAGAAATGCTAAGAATGCAAAATGAGAAAAAAAAGATGTTGATATTTTTGTTATCCATGCAGAATCATATGCTACTAAATGTTGTTCACCATTCCCCAGGTTTAAAGAAGTTTACAGGGAAGACAATGGAGCAAGGCAATCACCAAAGAAGCTATGTTATGTAGCTCCAAGGAGACCCTGGCAGCCTATTCAACTTGATATGATGCAAGGACTCACTTCACAATTTAAAGCTTATTCACATCCATCTAAAAATAATTGGGACACACTCCCTCCTTGACAACCTTGGCCATCTCAACCCCAAAACCAATCTTGGAAACATGGTTGGAAAGGTCCTTATTGGGAAAATCCTCAACATCCTTCATATTTCCCTCAATATTCTCCATACCCGACTCCATGCTATCCCTACCATCCACCTCCACCACAACCACAACCTCAACCACATCCATCTCATATATCCACCCCCACTTAACTACCTGTACCCCCATAAAATGAAGTATCTCAGCTCACTTACAATGCTAAGGTACAACACTACCAAACATATCCTCTTGATCTAAATGGTTTTGCATATTGTTCAAGAAAGGTATTGCAAAGAAGAGATTTTCTTAATGTCATTGAAGGACAACATCAAGAATAAGAAGATCCAAATGAGGAGATCAAAATATCGAGGGCTGCAATTGATGAAGAGCAGATATCAGAATCAAATTTTGAGAAATTTCCCTCATGTTTAGCAACCTTTCCTCCATGTGTTCAATAGAATAATCAACAAAAAGAGGAAGGATTGACTGCCATAATAGACGAGGACATCCAAGGTGATCCAAATCAACAAGTGAACCAGGGGAATCACAACTACATTGACATATGGTTCCAAACAGTCATTAAGTTGCAGCAACACACTCTTCTCCAACAATACTTGATACAATCCCAGTCAAAGAAACTCATCTCTCATATTTAGGTACATGTCAAAGCATGTATTCCAAGTGTGCGCATGATTTTATCTGTTATATTGATGTGTACATGGCTCCATTGGCAGTATTCCTATACTTCAAAAAGGTTTTGTTTTTTTTAAGTAGAGTAGGAAAGAGAAAAAGAAGAAAAAAGAAACAAGAATAAAAGGGAAAGAATAAAATGTTAGGTGAAAACCTCTTTTTAAGGCATCTGAGATTGACCCACTAATTGAAAACCTCCATGAGGCGGTCATTGGGTTGAAAAAAAAAGAGAAAACTAAAATATCCTAGGTGAAAGCCTCCTTTGAGGTGCCTAGGCAGACCTTCTAGTTGAAAACCTCATTGAGGCATCTAGTAGGCCTTAAAAAAAAATATCCATATATCTCTCTCTAATGAATGCAGGTGCTCTCCAACCTTTGCAAGCAGAAAAATAGCAAGTTGGCACAAAAGAAAATTCGGTCAACACCCTAGTTAAAGGTAGTCAAATTTGGACTTCCTCCTCCTGTGCTCAGAAGGTCCAAAAGGACCTCAAGTAGATTATCACATGCAACTTTAGAACCACCGAACCATATCAGAAGCTTCATTATCACCTGCAAAAAAAAAATCAATGGTAAGGCTCAGGTATGCAATCATCTAACCCTTTATTCGAATCAATTTTAGCTTAATAAAACAATAAAAAGTGTGAGAAGGAAACTTTTCTATATAGCCAAAATCAATAGCAGAGCAACCTCAGCCTTATCTAGCAACTAGCCTCACTTTTTCCACCAAGAAAAGGAACAAGACAAAAGTAAAAAGGACTTGAGAAAGTGGGCAATAAGAAGTTCATTGTAATAGAAGACAAGGAATGGCAAGGGATAACCAAGGGTGAATTCAGTTCACAGAAAAAAGAACTGTGATTTTAATTTGCATGCAATAAAAATAAAAAATAAAAAATAAAATAAAAATAAAAAAGAAGAAGAAGAAGAAGAAGAAAAGAGAGAAAAAAAGAAAGAAAAAATCAAATAAAAGGTGGATCCACCACCTCTTGGCATGCAAAACATATTTGATTAAGGCATCTGAGGACCTCCATGAAGTGCCTACAAAAAGAATATCAAGAAGATTAGCAGGAGAAGCAGTGCATGGGCCAATAAACAGAAAATGAAATAAGCTAGTATGCAGGAAAAACCACAAGGTAGGGAGGATGAATAGGTTGCTCAAAGGATGAGCAACAGTTTTAGTAGGGGGGTGATGATGGGCCTCTAAATTAGACATAAAATAAGGCCCATATAAACTTTCTTAAGCCCATCTACCTTGCTTATGCACATGAATATATATATTAAATCTCGCCTTCTACACTTAATAATGTTTTCTTATGCTTCAATATTTTCTTAGGAAGGTTTAAAGGTAATTGCATATTTGTGCCTAGTATTGGTTATTTTTGTAGAATATTGTGAGAATACTTGGCAGATTATGTAGATTTGGAGAAGGAGATGATTTAGGTAATTTCTCCCTACCACTAGAAGACCAATATTGGAGAATAAATGAGTACAATATCAGGAAATTAGGGAGAAATATTGGAGAGATTCAAGGGGGTTTTCCACCCTCCTTAACTATCAAAGGTAGCCAAGAAAACTGAAGATGAAGTGCACTCAATCTATGTTTACTTGGAGTCAAGTGGAATCAATCACTATTTTCAAGGGAGCTATTGGTAGCTTCCATGTAGAATAAATATATCAGAGCTAGAGCTAGGAAGGATGCTTGGTCGACTTCCATTCCATTCCGGTCCAGCCATTCGATGCATTCCATTCCATTCCATCCCATGGCATTCATTTTCCATTCTATTAGGATTTTGTTGTTTAAGACCTTTGAGATGTAATAATACTGTATTTTTTTTGTAATGCAATGAGTAGTCAGATGTTGTTTTACTGATCTAGTTTCAGTGAGCAAGGCTCGTGGGTTAGGGCCCAATCCATGTGCCTCAACTTCTCTTCCAGTTACAATTCTTTCCTTTCTGTCATTTAGCTAGTTTGTTTATGTCCATTAATTATTTTGTGTTTCTGTCATTTAGTTAATTTTGCTTCTGATATTTTCAAGTTGTTGTTTCGTATTGCATTGTAGGTTTTCATTTTCTAATAGAATGAAGGATAAAACTCTAAAATTAGTGGATCTAGACTTCCCTTCTCATCTCTTTCAATAGAGTTCGAGGGGGTTAGGCTTTCCAACAGGCCAAAAAATTGATTTATGTTCACTATTTTTATCATGCATTCTTTTTTGTTTTCCCGTGCATGAATCTACAGGTTTGTTTGCAGGAAGCAGTATTAAAGTTCAAGAGAAGTTCACCCTCGCCTTCTCGCTTCATTTTCCATCTCTATGTTACGCTTCCAAACAAGTTTGTTATGCTCCATTTCCCTCCTTTTCTCTTCCTATCCGCACCCTTTTTATTCATAGAAACCATTAAAGTTTTGCCTGTGATATTTTACCTTGGACTTTCCCAATTATCACATCTCGGCCATCGCAAAACCCTTCCCTTTCCTTTGCCATTCTTCAACATCTCATCGATTTTCCCTTTTCACCTCACCTTTAAATTTTTAACGCAAAAATGCTTGAAAATATTTAAAGTTTGACCTCTGCCCTATTCTTCTCAGTTCTCCCGCTACCTTACATATGTTGGCAATACAATGCAGAGTGTTTTCCTTGATGGCAACCCACTTGATGAAGATGATGGCAACCTACTTGACGAAGTTTTTCTTGACTTGATGAGCTTGCTAAATAATGTAAATCTGATGTATCTACAATTAGTACAGAAGGTAATGATGAAAGGAATTTCAGCATGTGCTAGAACATTGATGAAAAGTGTGTGTCTCAAGGCACACGCGGGTTTGTCTAGGCTAAGTAGCGTATGCACGCAGGAATTAACGTCACAAGTCGCGTATGCTCAAATGCGCTCTAAATATGTAAAACAAGGGGTAAATACCATGGTTTTGACCCATTGTATTAAGCGCTGGATTTTCTATGAGATCCCGTCCAGGAATACCATTGGAAGTTTTGTGGTTTTGGCTCATGGTATTGATAAAGGGTAACCCTATATAAGGAGAAGAAATTCATTGTGCAAGGGTGTGCATGTGTCTGGGCTTTGATGAATACTTCACTCTGAAGTATATATGTATGGTTGAAACCTGTTCCTAATTGATAGATCTGAATCTATGATGCACCTATGAACATGATGAAGGCTCAAGATCTCTAGATCTAGAAATGGTGAATGTCAAGGATGATCTGAAAAGAAGTGAAGAAGACCTGGCGCAATCCTATTGAAGAGATTGAAGAAATCTGGGTAAGTTTATAGATCTGGTCTGTACTGCAAATTTTATCTTTTATAGATCTATACGCAGGTTCGTTTCATGAAAAGCGCGTGTATACGCGGGTATGTGGAAAGAAAAGCGCGTATGCGCAGTTAGGGTTTTCTTTGGAAAATGTACTGAAGTATACGCGGGTTCATCTTCTGGAAAGCGCGTATATACGCAGGTCTGATTAAATAAAAGCGCGTATGATTTCTGATCTAATGGTTGCTGAAGGTTGAATGTGTTTCTGCATATCTATTCTGAAGTCTGGGTTATATCTGATATTCTGGTTACAGTGGTCTCACTGTTCTGTTTGAAGCAATGAATAAGGTATGATTGTTGATAAGTGAAGGGTTGTGTTTGATCCAGTTTGAAAATTGATGAAACGTGGTCTGCAGTGGTTCTGAGGGTCAAAGCCTTCAGTAAGGGGGTTGTAGCTCCCTTCCAGGAGAGGCTGGTAAACGAGTTCAGGGGGTCGTAGCTCCCTTCCACGAGAGGTTGGTAAATGAGAGCAGGGGGTTGTAGCTCCCTTCCAGGATAGGCTGGTAAACGAGAGAAGGTTGTAGCCTTTTACAGGTGGGTGCTTGCGTGCTGGTTTGAGTCTGCACCAGTACATGATTGTAAGAAATTTTCTTAATAATAAATTTTGAAGGCTGAAACGACGGCAGCGGTGGGTTTCTCCCAAATTGGGTTTCCACCTAAAAATCCTGGTGTTCATGTGTGTTGCATATGTGTGATGATTATTCTGTTCTATCTGCACCTATTTACTGCTTTTGAAATTAGATCTCTGGACATACGCGAGTTCTGTAAAGGATATCTGCGTATATACGCTAGTTGCCTTCAGTAAAGTAGCGTATGGGTTTTTAGAAAGGAAAAAGTAAAATTTTGATTGTCTGCACTAAATACTGATTCACCCCCCCTCTCAGTATTTTTCCCAACAATTGGTATCAGAGCAGGTCCTTCTGAAAAAGCTTAGCCGCTAGAAGGAAGATCAAGCAAGATGAACTATCAAGAAGGAACAGCATCTATCAAGCCTCCGCTCTTCAATGGAAGCAATTTAATCTTCTGGAAAATGAGGATGAGATCCTTTCTTCAGTCTATGGGAGTAGATGTATGGGCCATTGTTGAACAAGGATATCAATATCCAGCTGCTACACCAACAGATCCAACTGAAAGGAAGAATTATGAATCAAATGCAAAAGCGGTCAATGCTATAACAGGAAGTCTAACAGAATCAGAATTTTTCAAATTCATGCAGCTGAATACAACAAAAGAAATATGTGACAAAATCATTCTGAGTTATGAAGGTGATGCAAAGTTAAAAAGTGCAAAACTCCAAACTCTCAGAATTGAATATGAAAATTTAAAGATGCATAGTGATGAGAGTATTGCCAGTTTCTTTTTACGTCCTGATGATGTTGTAAATCATATGAAGAATCTGGGAGAAAAAATAACCGAAACTACTTTGGTTGAGAAAATTTTGAGATCGCTAACGGCAAAATTTGAGTCAAAAGTCTCTGCTCTTGAAGAAAAACAGGATCTTCAAAATCTTACTGTGGTGCAACTTCATGGCATACTGACTGCATATGAAATGAGAAGAGGAGGACCATCTGAAGTCAAAGAAGCTGTTTTTAGAGCTTCTACAAAAGGGAAAGAAGTACAATAAGCAGAAGAATCAGGATATATTTCGGAAGAAGATGAGGCAAATTTTGTAAAGAAACTTCAACTTGGTACAGGACGGTTTGGAGGTAAGCTTCCTTTCAAATGTTTTAATTGTGGAAGAGTTGGTCATTATGCTGCTAAGTGTCCTCACAAAGAAACACCTGCAAAAGGAAAGGAAGTAGCTAGAAATAAGAACCGGTCTGGCACTAGAAGAAGTTACTATACTCATGATGACAGTGATGGGGTATCTGATAGTGAGGACGAATGTGAACAAGATCTTAGACTTCTCTTGGATTTTGAATCTAAAGAAGAAAATGATACTTTTGTGGATGCTCTAGAGGACAATGATTTTCTTGATGAGAAAAATCAACTCAAAATACGCTTAGAAGAATATAAAATTCTCTTAGAAGAAAGGAAAATAACCATTGAGACTCTGGAAAAGCAGGTTGAAGAGGCAAAGAAACACAATGATAAATTAGAATGTGAAGTGGTAAGTATAAGAAAAGAATTTGAGAAAGAAAAGACTCTGAATTTTAGATTTGCTAAAGGATCTGAAACCTTAGATGAGATTATAAAGGTACAATGTTCTCCTCTTATAAAGACAGGTCTTGGATATATTGGAGAATCTCCTCAAGCTTCAGCACCAAATTATCTAAAAGCAGCTACAGCTGGTTTACAAAATTCTACCACTCAGCAAGGGAATAAAGAATCTCTACAGGTAAAGCATGATCATCTTAATGCAAGGAACACTAACAGGAATATCTTTCAAAGAAGCCCCAATCAACTGGTAAATTCAAGTAGAAGATTTCATGATCGCAGAAATTTCTTCTTCAATGGACAATGTTTCTCATGTCACAATTTTTGCCATAAAGCTGCTCAATGTGTTGCATATAAAACCATCATGACAAGAGAAGCAAGAAAGAAAAGGGTTGATATTTAAACAAAGAAGAATACCTATAACAAATTTTCTCCTCTTCTAAATGAAGTTGAATGTGCTTATTGCAATAACTATGGGCATGAATAATCTGAATGCAGGAGCAAAGTTCAGCCAAAAGAGCATCTTCCTTCAAAATCCAAAATATGGAAAAAGAAGGAATCACAGGTTGAAAATTGTGGCATAGCATTATTTGCGGAAGGTGAAGAAAATCAATGGTACATTGATAGTGGATGCTCGAGACACATGAAAGGTGATAAACACAAACTTCGTGCATACAGTGCTCTAGAAAAGGAAAATAAAGTTACTTTTGGAAATGATACTCCTGTTGTAATTAAAGGAAAAGGATCTGTGTTTTTAAAATAAAAGGTGAAGGCCAATGATGTCATGTATGTGGATGGATTAAGGCATAATCTGTTAAGTGTAAGTCAAATGTGTGATCAAGGAACTAAAGTTGTCTTTAGTTCAAAAGAATGTGTGGTTCGTGATCTTGATACAGGTAAAACAATTATAAAAGGAAAAAGAACTCCAAGCAACCTGTATGTATTGAAGAATTGCAAATAAAAATGTTACTTGAGTAAATCTTTAGAAAACTGGCTATGGCATAGAAGGTTGGGGCATCTAAGCTTCTCTCAAATCAAAAAATCAAGCAAACTTAATGCTATTCGTGGTCTTCCCAATATTTCTCTACCTGAAAGTATCATGTGCAAATCCTGTCAATTCGGTAAGCAAACTAGGTTGCAATTCAATGCCAAGGAAGGATTGTCAAGTAAGCCTCTTGAACTCATTCATACTGACATATGTGGACCTATGAGGAAAAAGTCACCACGTGGTGAAGAATACTATATCTTATTCATTGATGATTTCTCTAGAATGTGTTGGATTGGGTTGATCAAACAAAAATATGAAGCATTTGAAAAATTTCAGATCTTCAAAGCGCTGGTTGAAAATGAATTAGATCTAAAAATCAAGTGTCTTAGATCTGATCAAGGAGGAGAATATCCATCAAATGAATTCTTTGAATTTTGTGAACAACATGGCATAAAAAGACAGTTTTCTGTAGCAGGCACTCCACAACAAAATGGCGTAGCAGAAAGAATGAATAGAACAATTCAACAAATGGCTAGAGCTATGCTTGATGATTCCAGAACACCTGACATTTTTTGGGGAGAAGCAGCTCACACAGCAGCAAATATTCTTAACAAGGCACATGTTTGGGTAAATAGTGACAAAACTCCATATGAACTCTGGTATGGTAATTCTCCCTCTGTGAAACATTTTAGAGTTTTTGGAAGTAAATGATTTATCAAAAATAATGATGAAAAGCTTGGCAAGTTTGAACCTAGATCAGATGAAGGAATACTTCTTGGTTACTCATCTACAAGCAGGGCATACAAATGTTACAATAAAAGGCTTCGAAAGATTGTTGAATGTATTGATGTTGTTATTGATGAGTCTCATGCAGTCCCTAAAGAAGAAAGACAAACAACATAAGAAGATGATGGTGAATTTTGTCCTTCTACATCAAATAGAAATGATATAGACAGTGGATCTAATGAAGAACCTGAAGATGATTTATCTAAAAAGGCTCCATCCAGATATGTTCAAAAGAATCATCCTAAATCTCAAATTTTGGGAGACAAGGAATCAGGTGTACAAACAAGGAGGACTCTTGTGGGATCTCCTAGCTATCTGGCATTTCTATCCACGATTGAACCACACAATGTCAATCAAGCTAGGAAAGATGAATGTTGGATTCAAGCCATGAATGAAGATCTTGATCAAATTGAAAAGAACCACACTTGGGAATTGGTACCAAGACCACATGATAAAAATGTCATTGGGACCAAATGGATATTCAAGAACAAGCTAAATGAGAATGGGGACGTTATAAGAAACAAAGCTAGACTGGTTTGCAAAAGGTATACTCAACAAGAAGGTATATACTTTGAAGAAACCTTTACTCCTGTAGCTAGACTTGAAGCCATAAGAATGTTTCTTGCTTTTTCAAGTTTTCAACAAATCAAATTTTATCAAATGGATGTCAAATCTGCTTTCCTCAATGGTGATCTAGAAGAAGAAGTTTATATAGAACAACCAGAAGGATTCATTTTGGGAAATGATGAAAATATTGTTTGTAGACTTAAAAAGGCTCTATATGGTCTCAAACAAGCTCCAAGGGCATGGTATTATCGTCTTGACAAATATCTTCATCAACAAGGATTTTCAAAGGGGTCTGCTGATAGTAACTTATACACAAAAATTGAAAATGATAAACTATTGATTGTGGTTGTATATGTTTATGATATCATTTTTGGAAGTAATGAAGAATCTATGAGTCGGAAATTTGCTTCTGTCATGCAGCAAGAATTTGAAATGTCTTTACTTGGGGAACTAACATTCTTCCTTGGATTGCAAGTGCATCAAACTACAGAAGGTATATTCTTATCTCAAGCAAAATACCTTAAGAAAATTCTAAAGAAGTATGGGATGGAAGAGTGCAAACCTGTAAGTACACCAATGGTAACCGGATGTAATCTCAGTTCTCATGATGATTCTCCCACGGTGAATCAACCAGAATACAGATCTATGATAGGAAGTCTTCTGTATCTCACTGGGACTAGACCGGATATTATGCATGCGGTTGGGATTGTTGGACGATTCCAAGCCAATCCAAAAGAGTCTCATCTTCAGGCTGTCAAAAGAATATTCAAATATCTACAAGGAACTCAAGACTTTGGACTATGGTATCCAAAGAATGTTGATCTTAATCTTCATGCTTACACTGATGCAGATTGGGCTGGAAATGTTGATGATCGGAAAAGCACAAGTGGTGGTGCATTCTATATGGGGCCTCAGTTGGTATCTTGGTTCAGCAAGAAGCAAATCTCTATTGCCTTATCTACAACAGAAGCAGAATATGTGGCTGCCGCATCATGTTGCACTCAACTTCTCTGGATGATGCAAACCTTACAAGAATTTCAAATCAAATGTTCACCTCCTATCTCCATTATGTGTGATAATACAAGTGTCATCAGTATTTCAAAGAATCATGTTATGCATTCCAAGACCAAGCACATTCCCATCAAGTATCACTTCTTACGTGAACAAGTGCTTGAACAAAAGGTGAAGTTGGAGTATGTTCCCTCCAAAGAACAAGTTGCTGATATATTTACCAAACCTATGCCCAGGGAAGCATTCAAATATCTCAGACAGAAGTTGGGAATGGTCTCTGCCTCTCAGAAGATCAGATCTTCTTAATTTAAGAAGATTAAATTGGATACGTGGGTTTCCTGAAAGACAGTCGTGTATATACGCGAGTTCATACATAGAAAGCCGCGTATGGGTGGTTGCTGACAAAGTTTCTGGGTCAGCATTCTTCAGCACAAGCTATGGTGCTGTTTGGTATCTCTGATACTGTATGGCTTCTCTGGTGATGTTTCAGCTCCTATATTTCTGTTTCATTCTCTGATATTGGGTGAAGATGCCTTGATGATTGGCTGTTGAAAGTGTTCAGGTTACTCAAGCTAAGGAGGAGTTTTGGTCATATGGAAAGGATGCACAGTTTCAGGGGGAGCATTAGCCTGGATGAGAATAATGCATTGTTGGCATTATGATGGTTCTGAAACTTGATCTCTCTCTTGAGGTCTTTTTGGTTTTGGTTGTGAAAAGTCATACTTGTAATTTGATGAAAAGGTCATGTTGAGACCCATGATGTAAATTGTAATATTCAGTCATGTAAGGACTTGTTAAAATGTGTAAACCCACTTGGTTGGGTATTTGAGTCACATATGTAAATCCACTTGGTTGTACCTTTGATGTAAGTATGAGTCTTGGTGATAGGAAGGTCATAGATTCATGTACTTCATTAAAAAATATGTTTGAAGATTTAGCATGAACTCAGGGGGAGCATGGTAACTTCAGTACACATCAGATCTGCAAAGCTCTTATGTCTACATGAGGAGAAAAACCTTCTGTTGGTTTTGATCTGCCCTTTGCCCTTGATGTAAAAGGGGGAGAGTAACATGGTGTTTGAATCAGGGGAGAATAATGGTTGTTCTTAATGTATCTATCTGTTATGGTGATCAAACACCATCGTGGTTTCCATCAAGTCCAAAGGGGGAGATTGTTGGCAATATGATGCAGAGTGTTGTCCCTGATGGCAAACCACTTGATGAAGATGATGGAAACATACTTGACAAAGTTGTTCTTGACTTGATGTGCTTGCTAAATAATGTAAATCTGATGTATCTACAATCAATACATAAGGTAATGATGAAAGGAATTTCAGCATGTGCCAGAACATTGATGAAAAGTGTGTGTCTCAAGGAATACGCGGGTTTGTCTAGGCTAAGTAGCGTATGCACGCGGGAATTAACGTCACAAGTCGCGTATGCTCAAATGCGCTCTAAATATGTAAAACAAGGGGTAAATACCATGGTTTTGGCCCATTGTATTAAGCGATAGATTGTCTATGAGATCCCGTCCAGGAATACCATTAGAAGTTTTGTGGTTTTGGCTCATGGTATTGATAAAGGGTAACCATATATAAGGAGAAGAAATTCATTGTGCAAGGGTGTGCATGTGTCTGCGCTTTGATGAATACTTCACTCTGAAGTATATTTGTATGGTTGAACCCTGTTCCTAATTAATAGATCTGAATCTATGATGCACCTATGAACATGATGAAGGCTCAAGATCTCTAGGTCTAGAAATGGTGAATGTCAAGGATGATTTGAAAAGAAGTGAAGAAGACCTGGCACAATCCTATTGAAAATATTGAAGAAATCTGGGTAAGTTCATAGATCTGGTCTGTACTGCAAAGTTTATCTTTTATAGATCTATACGCAGGTTCGTTTCATGAAAAGCGCGTGTATACGCGGGTCTGTGGAAGGAAAAGCGCGTATGCGTAGTTAGAGTTTTCCTTGGAAAATGCACTGAAGTATACACGGGTTCGTCTTCTGGAAAGCGCGTATATACACGGGTCTGATTGAATAAAAGCGCGTATGATTTCTGATCTAATGGTTACTGAAGGTTGAATGTGTTTCTGCATATATATTCTGAAGTCTGGGTTATATCTAATATTCTGGTTACAGTGGTCTCACTGTTCTGTTTGAAGCAATGAGCAAGGTATGATTGTTGATAAGTGAAGGGTTGTGTTGAAGCTGTTTGATCTAGTTTGAAAATTGATGAAACGTGGTCTGCAGTGGTGCTGAGGGTCGAAGCCTTCAGTCAGGGGGTTGTAGCTCCCTTCCAGGAGAGGCTGGTATACGAGTTCAGGGGGTCGTAGCTCCCTTCCAAGAGAGGTTGATAAATGAGAGTAGTGGGTTGTAGCTCCCTTCCAGGATAGGCTGGTAAACAAGAGAAGGTTTGTAGCCTTCTGCAAGTGGGTGCCCGTGTGCTTGTTTGAGTCTGCACCAGTACATGATTGTAAGAAGTTTTCTTAATAATAAATTTTGAAGGCTGAAATGATGGCAGCGGTGGTTTTCTCCCGAATTGGGTTTCCACCTAAAAATCCTGGTGTTCATGTGTGTTGCATATGTGTGATGATTATTCTTTTCTGTCTGCACCTGTTTACTATTTCTGAAATATCTGATGAATGATTAAAGCAATGATCTGAGTTAAGATTCAAACACATAATTAGATCTCTGGACATACGTGAGTTCTGTAAAGGATATTCACGTATATACGCTAGTTGCCTTCAGTAAAGTAGCGTATGGATTTTTAGAAAGGAAAAAGTAAAACTTTGATTGTCTGCACTAAATACTGATTCACCCCCCCTCTCAGTATTTTTCCCGACAAAGGAAAAATTTAGATGAATAAATTGACAAGTTGTGGATGTTAATGAAGAGAATGACCAAGAGAAGGTACAACAAGAGGAAAAGGACAACCAACAACAAAGTACAATTGACTAAGGACCTATGCATTAGCAAGGCAAGTGGAAAAAAACAACATAGGATTTGGAAGCCTAGATAAGTGAATATAACATCAACACTAGGAAAACAACATGTAGGGAAGAATGGACAACTACAACACAAGCTTGGGATCCTATAGGATTCAAGAACTAATGACACATGAATAGGAGTTCATGAAATTTTTCTACAATGGGAGTCTGATGCAGGAGCAGTAAAACTTCCAAAAGCCATCAAGCATTCTGAAGAAAAGCTCCAAAAGGGTTTTCAACATTGAAAAGTAATTTCAATTCCTTATTTTTAAATAATTTTTGTTTCTTTTAATTATTATACAATATTTTTAGAAAACGTATGGGTAGGAACGATTTTTTCCTCAAGGAAAAATAAATTCTACCTTGAACAGCATAAGAGATTTAGGGAATAAATCACGGAGCTAATTTTCTTTTAAAGTTGTATTTTATAAATTTAAAATTAAGAGAAAATAAAATGACATTCAAATAAATGGGAAATCGGGCCATAGAGAGAATGAATGCCTCTCACCATGTGTATGCACAAAACTAGTTTAATGAATAAGAGTTCATGCATTTACTATAACGGGCTGTGTTGGATATATGTTGTTATAAATTAATGTATAACGAAGACCATGCATTTATTCCATATTCGATTTAATCTAAGTCAAAGTTTAATTATCTATTCATTTCCAGTTGAAGAATCTCTTTTTTGTGCACACTAGAGGGTTTTGGTAAAATGAAGCTATTGTCAATGTTTTAGGAGTATAATTGACTAAGAGAAGGCACCGAACTATCATTAAATCATTGGAGGCATAAGGTTAACATGAAATTATGGAATGGGCTATTTTGATTCAACTAATCAACTCTTGCATCAGTTTGTTTGGACCATGAATATTAATTTGTAAAAGAATTAATAGGAGAGTCCAATCTCTATGATATGGAATCGCCTTGGAAGTGGTCAAGAGAAACAGACAGAGACAGAGAATTGAAGCCAATTGAGTTTCTCTATCTTGTGAGGATTGAGTTCCCACTGAAATAAGATTTTAGAGTCCAAATCTGCGTTGAGCTATATTGAAGCATGACCATATTAAGATGAGACAATCACCATGGATATTAAGTTTAAGTGAATGTTTTTGGTACAATTTTCGGCATAAATACTGGAAAATGTGTTTTTAAACTTGCGTTGGCAATTTAATTTGAATTATGGAAACATGTCGTTTTCTGTTTTGCTATATATTTCAATTAATGATCGAAATTGTGAATGTGAGAAACATTTCCAAAGAGGTCCGCTGTATAATTTCACTCCACAAAATCATGCAGAGTGTGGAATGGGCATATGAATGGGCTATATTTTAGGTTTTCTACTGTGGTTGAAGTGGTACCCACTGCCGGAGAAGTTTGCCTCTTGCAAGGTTCCATGGTCAAACCCACGAGGAGAAAGGGGTGCATGCGCATATAACCA
The DNA here is from genome assembly GCA_034641835.2 of Pinus albicaulis. Taxonomy (NCBI): domain Eukaryota; kingdom Viridiplantae; phylum Streptophyta; class Pinopsida; order Pinales; family Pinaceae; genus Pinus; species Pinus albicaulis. The sequence continues at coordinate 1,412,975,366 of CM076577.1, read as the reverse complement.
CGGAAGACACTATGAACGCCAAATGAGCCTCTGTCGTGGCTATATAATTAAGCATACTATCTACGCTGAATGGGTGTTTGCAGCAGCAACTACTTTGTGAATTTTAGTCTTCTTTTGCTAATCTCCTTCCGGGAAGCAACTACTTTGTGAATTTCTGGATTCTTTTGCTAATCTCCTTCCGGGAAGCAAAGTTTGTGCTGTGGCATGTGCTATATGCTCCTGCCTACTCCACATGAATATTCCTTTCATGGTTTCTCTGACATCCATCTCCTTATAGCCGCATTCCATATCAGTGGAAAACTCAAATAAAGATTTCGGTCATGGAGTTTCTATATTGAGTTCTGAGTGTCTTTTAAAACAATCTATTGATCGGAATGGCGAAGGGTTTGCTGATCCAATCACTTGCGGGCGTTGTACCATATAAGCTATTGGGGATCATTAAATATGTGTTGAAGAAGAGTTTTTCATGCAAGGAGAATTGCAAACGCCTCCAAAAAACCCTGGAAGGAATCACACCTGTATTACTTGAAAACTTTTCGAGTAGTGTAGAGTTGTCTCAACCTAGTGAGAAGGTGCTCAGTGAACTCTATCAGTAGCTACAGAAGGGTGAGAGGTTGGTTAAGGCCTGTTCCAAGGTAAGTCGCTTGAATATCTTCAGGAGCTATAAGTATGCAAATAAAATTGAAGGCTTGGATTTGTATATTGTCAATTTCACTCAGACGAAATGTTGGGCACATATCTGTTCTGAATTGCATAGCCTGTGAGTACAACAGGATCAACTTGTGACTATTGGGCATAGAATAGAGCATAAAATTGAGAATATTGACCTCAAAACGGAGGATAAACTTTAAGGGATTGGGCACAAAATTGAAGCAATAAGGGAATAATTTGACCTTAAGTTTATTGCAGATCAGATGTATCAATTGGAAATTGGTAAAAGGGCTTCCCAACCGAGCGTCCTAGAATTGTCAGATTTTAGAGTTGGTTTGAAGGGTTTGGTGTATGAGCTAAAAAAACGTCTCTTGTGCAATGATGCTCCACTGCTCGGAGTAATAGGCATGGGGGGCAGTGGAAAGACTATTGTGGCATTAGCCCTCTGCAATGATAATGAAGTCAAAGTTCATTTTAAGGAGATGATAGTTTTTGAAAGAGTTTCGCAATCACCAAACCTTAAGGGACTTCTTGAGAGAATGTGGGACAAGATTGTTCGCCAGAAAAGACCTGAATTTCATGACGTCGAAGATGCACATCAACACCTGCGACAAAGGCTTCGCCAAATGGAACCTCAACCAACTTTGGTGGTGCTGGATGATGTTTGGGAAATTGATCATCTTGAAAAGAATTTTTTTGAAGGAAAAGGGGTTAAAACTCTTGTTACAACTAGAAACAACAATGTTGTTAAATCTGATTACCGGTATGATTTGCCGTGTTTGATAAAGCAAGATGCCGTGTCCCTTTTCTTCTTTTCGGCATTTGATCGAAAGTCCATTCCAGAAACAGCAGATTACAACCTAGTCAAAGAGGTAATAGCAGAATGCAAAGGATTTCCACTTGCTCTTAAGGTGATTGGAAGGTCTCTCCATGGTCATCCACGTGCAGCATGGATAACTGCCAAGGACAAACAATATCTGAATATCACGAAACAGAAGTTCTGAAACGAATGGAAACAAGCATAGATATCTTGGAAGAAGAAGTCTGAGAATGCTTTCTGGACGTGGGAATATTTCCAGAGGCTAGAAAAATATATGCTGATCCATTGTTAGACTTGGGTGTTTATGTTCATAAGTTGAAATGGACAGCTCCTTACACAATCCTAATATAACTTGCGAGTCGAAATATTGTGACTTTGGTAAAAAATAAAAAAGGTACCCTAGGGAATCCTTATGGCTATAGTGGTGAGCTTTCCTTAATTTAGCATGATGCATTGCAAGACCGAGCTATCTATTGGACTGAGCAGGAGCCTATAATTGAAAGACACAAAAGGTTTATCGTGCCTCAGAAAGCTGATTCTATTCGCAAAATGTGGAAGAAGCATGGAGGGCGTGATTTCAATGCTGAGATTGTTTCCTTCCACACAGGTTCGATGGAGGAGAAGGATTGGTGTCAGATGAACTTCCCTAATGCCAAGGCACTTATCTTGAAATTTTTTGCAAGTGAATACTTTCTTCCACCATTCATGCAATCAATGGATAAATTAAAGGTTCTCATAATTGTAAATCACAATTCTAAGCGGGCTACTCTCAAAGGTATATCAATCCTCTCTTCATTAACGTAGCTAAAATTTATTCGGTTACAAAGAGTAAGTGTTCCTCCCCTCCAAGAATATTGTCATTCCTAGAAAAAAATAGAGAATTTATCCTTGGTTCTATGTGAGGGTTGTGGGAATACCACAGGATTACATATGGGGGTGGATTTAAATTTCCCCTGTCTTCTTGAGTTAGCTATCGATCACTGTAGTGATTTGAGGGAACTTCCTATGAGTATTTGTAGTTTTACTACCCTTAAATGGTTGCTTGTCACAAATTGCCACGATCTTCATAAGTTATCGGAAGATATAGGTAATCTCAGCTCACTGCAGATGCTGAAATTGTATGCATTCCCAAGTTTAAAAGAACTACCGTATTCAGTTTGCAAGCTAAGACAACTACAATTCCTTGATATTTCACTTTGTGGGTACCTAAAACAACTCCCAGATAAATTGGGCCAATTATCTAGTTTAAAAGAACTTGATATGAGGGAGTGCTCTCGTGTGAAGCAACTTCCCAAATTGGCTAGTGACTTAAGGTCTCTGGTTCATGTCATATGTGATGAGAAGATTCGGCATCAGTGGTTATCTATCAAGGCCTTTACCATTCCCAACCTCCGTGTGGAAGTTGCAGAATAACACTTCCATTTGGATTGGCTTGAATATTGATTGATTCATAATATATAGGATGGCACTTGCAGGGATTCTCTCTCTCTATGCATATCTCCTGAGCCAAGGTGAAAAACTGGGTGTCTAATAAACAGAGTTACATTGGAGCCTTGAACATTGCTGGTTGAAATTTGGAAAATAACAAAACCTCAGCATAATGAGGCTATGAGGTTTACTCAACAAGGAGCTCCAGGAGATCAACCCTACACAGTTGTTCACAGTGATAGAAACAATTTATTGTGTGCCTGGAAGACACTATCCTGCAGCATTGAGACTTTGTCAATTGGTACAAAGTATAACTTACTTTTATACATGATATTTTTCTGTCTAATCATGTTCGTAGTGCATAATATGATCAATTTTGTCCAACATCTGTGAACCTGGTAAACTTCCTGCAATTACTGAACTTTTGATGGCTTGGGCAGTAATAAACAACATGGCAACGTCATGCAGACTTTGGCTCATGGCATAATGGGTAAGATGGGAGAAATAGGCACAATCGTTTAATTTACCTGCAAGTTGGAAGGGCATATAGAGTTTGCACTTGTTATCATTGGAACATAACTAGTTGACAGGGTTTCTTCTAGAATGGATCTGGAAATTCAAGGATTTGCAAGTTCTCAGTTTCTCCAATAATTTGTTTTATGGAGAAATTCCCACCCAAGTATTTGAATTGAAAGTTCTTTGTAATACACCCGATCCATCAGAGGAAGGCTCTAACTTGTTATCATTGGAACATAACCAGTTGACAGGGTTTCTTCCAGAATGGATCTGAAAATTCAAGGATTTGCAAGTGCTCAGTTTCTCCAATAATTTGTTTTATGGAGAAATTCCCACTCAAGTATCTGAATTGAAAGTTCTTTGTACTACACCCGATCCATTAGAGGGAGGCTCTAAGGACGAAACTATGTGTGGATGTTTTGATGCGCTGTCTACTAATGGTTTCACTAGATCGGACAAAACTGATGCTATGTTCTGTGTTCAATTTCAAGGGTCAGGAACAAAATTTTCAACTTCAACTTCTTTATTTTTCTAAAGGTTTGATCAACTTGTCAAACAATAGGTTAACCGATAGAATTCCTTCACATTTTGGGTTGGTCAAAGGCCGAGTTTAAATATCTTCATTATTAATTCACAGGACACAGACACATCAAATATGGGGTCTAGACCAAAAAAATAAGTCAGATATTACTGCAAACGCAACATGCAACTCAGATTGAAGACATCGAAATAAAAAAAATTCAATAAGTTCGCTTGCAAAGCATTAAAATATGGGGTTTTCAGAAAATAGAAAAAGATTCAACTTGGTTATTTGCGAAGGTTCATTTTATAAATACCTTGGGCAGGCTATCGATGCAATCCATGAGAATCAATACCTGAATGAGATAGGTCCCCCATACCACAACATGTCATTACGAAAAAATTGGAATGTGACTATCTAGGCTTGGATACTCTTTGCTTGATACACTCTACTCGACTCTGCTTGGTCCACTTGGATACTGCACTTCGATACCCCGCTGTTACCATTTCATCATTGACCCATTATGCATTTAGTAAGGAAGTTCGAGAACCAAATTCATTCGATCCCAATCCATTCCCCCAGATTTCGTAGATCGAGAGTATATTCTTGCTCCATATTGATCTCAAGATATAGCATCGTCAGGGGGGTGAGTAGCATCTTGAATTTACTTCCTCCTCAGAGGCCAATCCGGCGTGCATCTCAACAGCTATGGCATCAACTACCTCAAACGATACAAGGGGTAGAGCATCCCTACAGAAAGCCCTCCAGAAGGTTCCACTTGCAGGCGGGAATAAAAATTTATCAAAATATAAAAATAGAATTGTTCGCTTCCTTAAAAGTATTCAAATTGAATTTTCAACCAATGTGCGAGCGAGGGTGGAATTGTTTGGAGGGGAACTGGAATTAATTTAAAATTAAAAATTAAAACAAAATTAAATTGCAATAATAATATTTAAAAAAATAATTATATATAATATTAAATTAAAAATTCAATATAAATAAATAAAATATTAAAATGCATATGAATTATTTAATATGTAAAACTTATAAACATAATTAATTAGTAGTTATAATTATTTATGTGATCATCTTTAAATTAAAAGACTCAAAATTAAATTTATCTAGTTTTTCCTTTTTTTAATATAGACATAAAAATGTATGATAAAATGCCCTCTTTTAAGGTTTGATAGTTATTCTTTTTTTTACTAAGCTTGCATCTATCATAATGAGGCCAATTGCCCAGATTTAGCATTATGAGAGTTGTTATAGTTGCTACAACACCACCCAAAATTTTGGGCATTTGTCTAACTTTGATGTTTTCCCCATTTGCACTTTACATGTTGCCCCCACACATCATGTGTTGCCTGAGATTTTGACATTATGACGACATTACAGTTTCAAAGGTGTGTCACTTCGGTGATGTGCCAAGAGACTACCTTCACTTCAAAACTTATCTTTCCCTAGTATGTATCACAACCAACAGAAGCATTGAATGTGGACAAGCAGCATTTCATTTTGGATCCCCTTATGTTGACTATACTAGAGTTTGGGAGAAACCATAATTTGGAAAGAAAGTGACCCCCTTTCTGTGTTTAACCTATGCCTCTAAGGGCATAGTCTCATTGACATCGCACACCATGGTGAGATTTATTGCATAGAATGTCACCCTAGGCCCTTGACTGGTCCTATGCCTCAGCATGTGCAATAGGGTTTGAGAGAATTATATATTTTTCTTGGCATCCTTGAAACCTTAGGCGTTGGTGATTGAAGGTCCAAACCTACCATGAATTAATCCTTACTCTCGAGGGTGATTATCATCTTCACCTTTTCATCTTATCTTGAAACTGTATCACTCATATGCATCAGGGTTTACAAGGTACCTCATATAGCATTAGTCCTCATTCCCTCTCATTTCATTAGGTTTTGGGCAAGTAGTTGTTGTTGGGAGTTATCTTGTCATCAACCTACATTTTCAAGGGTGTTTTCCCATTGGTCATATTGTGCATGTGCCCTTATTCTCTCCATTAATTTAGGGTTTGGATTATTATGGTCTTGTTCATATGTTATAAAATCCTAAGTTATCATAGCCATGAATCAAAGGTTAAAACCTTTTCCTCTTGAATTTCACTTTGGCACGTATTACTTGGGTTTCTCTCCACCAAGTTTTAAGGAATCATATCCATCATATCCATGTGCATAGGCATTATTTTCCCAAAATAAGGTTTGTTTATGTGTGAGAGAGTAAGCCTCCAAAGCTTGGAATTTCGCTTCATATGTTAATATTAGAAGGAATGTTTGAACATTCAAGTCATAATCGTTTACAAAACTACCTGAAAGTCTCTAGTGTAATTATCACAAGATATACTTAAGTTGAGGATAACCTGATCATGATCATTGAAGTCCTTACTTAATGCATGCCTGAAATTCTACTATTTGGTTGATAACCAAATCTTTATATTGCGAATGTGAAACAACTTTGGATAGTGATACCCTAGAGCCATAAAGAGACTTACTATTTGTATTAGTATTCATATTTTTTTATGTTGTGGCTCATGCCTTCTTGTAATGTGCCATTGCAAGTCTTTTCTTAAACCACTAAGGCGGGAACACCAATTAAAAAGGAATAAAGACACAGTGATCTACATACAAGAGGGCTCTCGACCATATGTGTATTTGGTCACTTCTTCTCATGAGGTTGGTGTGTGTGCACATGGATAAACCAATCCAGGTTTTCGTTGAAAGCATCGCCCCAAACGATGAAAGGAGCATCGCCTAACTGGGCCTCACATGAAAATTTGGAAAGCACCAAGACATTGGTCATTGAGAAAGCATTGGGTAAGGGTGAACATGCGAGACTATGAGAAACAAAACACTTGAGTCTTCCAGCCTTTTGATACGGTTGTAGAAGTAAAGACTAAAGCAGAGGCAAATGCATCAGTCATTTATGTACCAATGCCATTTGTTTTTGCAACTATTTTGGAAGCAATGAATGCCAAACTATACTTGTTTTTTTGCATTAATGAGCGTGTTACCCGACATGGTATGGTACGTGTAAAGAAAACTTTAAATGAGCAATCGAATACTCGACTTATCGGGTCAAATTGTCAAGCCTGGTGAGTGCAAAATTGATCTTTATATGGAGTCGCCTTGGCTACATATTAAGTTGAAGCATGAAATCCAATGATATGGTGAGAAGGAACCACTTAGGAAGAAGAATTATTTAAATAATAAATATTGGCTTCAGGGCTTGGAAGGTGTTTAATTAAAGTGGCCCATGCTTGGAGTTTTGGCTTTATTGGCCAAACATGTGAGGATCAACACAATTGCATCCAAAGGTTGCATTTAAAGAACTATTGGTCAAAATCTCGGTGGTCACCAAAACACGAATGTGCACTCCAAAGTAGAGCATAAAAATCAAATGGTAAAGGGAGTTAATGAGTTCTGATCATTACGAGAGAGAGAGAAGACGAGTTGTGCTTTTATTTTGGGTGATATGAATATTTGATGCCATGAGAATATGGCTTGTATGTATGTATATTATTAACATCCTATAACAAGGACCTTTTAATTATGGCAATGTGTTATTAGGGTGCAAGCGAAGCCACATATAAGTGAATATGTTAATAAAACGATCTTTTGGGAGTGGATGTTGTCTTCTAAAATACAATGATAAGGCTCCAAAAGGATTGCATAGATGTTAGCACTAACGTCCACCAAACAAGCCATATTGAGACCACACGTAGCTAAACATACATAGCTAAGTAACATGGATTTACATTTGAGCCCTTAGCTTTGCCTGCTACATGTCTAAAAAACATGGGCATGGAAATCTTCTTTGTTGTTTGCAAACTCCTTATAACACAAATAGTTGAATTTTAGGCCTGTCTTTAGAGAAACGACTATAGCTTAATGTTAGACCTGACTATATAATCTTCAAGGGAGATTTCAACCCATTGTTGGTATAGATTAACTTATTGAGATTGAAGTCAACAGGACAGGCTGGAAATTGATAGTAGAAAATCATTAGAGCAAAAGCCACTGGTTGGAGGGATCTATAAGCTATTTCCTGGGATTTTTTTTTGGGCACTTGTTGTGATGTGTTCGCTTGGGGTATTGATTTTGAGATTGAACTGTGAATAGTATTCATGGAATTAAATTTTGTTTATTTGCTAAAATGGAACTCTTGGCAAGGATAGTAGTCAAGAACTTGAACAAATCCATCTTTGAATGTAGACCTAGCCATGAAATCTGTCATCCTAACATTATTAATGAACCACAAGGGACTTTTTGATGCTAGTAGTGCAATGTATTTTCTTCACTAACCATCCAGTAATTTGTCTCCTACAAATTTCTTTATGTGCCTATATCCATGACAATATTGCAATCCATCAAAAATGACATTTCAGCTGCCTAGAAGAATATAAAAGGGATTAGAACTTGTAGTAAAAAATGTTACCATGCTATCTTAAATATGTAATTGATTATTTAATCAGTTTCTTCATTCATCATGGCCATCTCAATCCCATGCCAATAGAATGGGGTACCTCATATGATATATCAAGCCTTGCAAATGTGGGAAAATATTAAATATTTCCAGTGAAAGTGGTTTAGCAGTCAAAATTCTTCAAGCTTATTTCTGGTCAAGGGTTTTCACTCTAATATGCGATGGGGAGGAAGAAATATGTGCTTGCTCCTTATGAAATTTTCTCCATCCCTAGAAATCATTTTTAGAGTTTCAATTCCATTACAAGATGAAGTGAATATATCCATAAGTGATTTCTATTTTTATTTATTTTTAAATTGTGACGAATAAATGATTGACTGTGTTCATTCTTGGTAGTTATAAATGTTGTTTCTCATGAAACACAGATTGCATTAACCCTGCTCAGTGCGGAGTCTTCATTATTATCAGGAACAGACAACTTTCTGATTTTAGACATAAACATAATTACTTCAGGATGAATATTAGCTAGCTGCTCTTTCACAGCATCAACCTTATCAGTCCATAGCACAATTTTGATCTGACTGATTGTCTCTTGCTCCATTATTTTTGTAGCTTAATGTCCCTGTCAATGTTTTTGGCACTTTACCTCTGTGAATTTACTCCAAATTTGACATGCTAAGCCCTCGATCATCTCTAGTCACCCTTAGTGATTCGATCACCTGCATTGACATAAACCGGAAAGAATGCAAAGAACATCAAGAAAAACCTATTCCACTACAGAAATGAGACATCTTACAAGAAAATCAAAACTGATGAATATGACAGCTAGTCCACCTTGTAACGAAACGTCTCTGCACCGAGTGAAAATAAGGATGGCTTTACATATGTTTGAGGTTAACCTACCCGCTGCTCCTTCCTTTTACTGGTTTTCGTGAGAATCTTGGATCTTAAGCTTATAATGGTGGGTGCGAGTGTCCTGCCCTATTAAACCATCACATATCATTCAACAACTAAATCCATGCATTTGCACCATTGTATCAGTGTATGAATTTACATCAATGTACTGAATTAATATGACTTCAAATTTTGAAATTTTCCTGCAAGATAACATTTATCATTAAAAAAATCTGATCAAACATGAAGTAATCTCATGAATCCTTCAGATTTATATTGCAATATCCATCTCAGATCGATAGATTCAGAATCTTAAATATTCTTATAAAAATGAATCCAGTTTCTCAAAAATATTAAAGAAGCTCAAACCACATAACAAAATAAAAAACCAGTAATTCAGATGCAATAAAATAGTACTTTGCCAATACTTCAGCAAAAATGGTTCAACACTAACATAACTTCAAAAATTATTGAACCCTAACGCGGAGCTACAAGAAAATATCTTTATTCAAATCGAAATAAGGCAAAAAAATTTAGAGAACCTTTGAGAAAACCATTAAAAAGTACATGCATCTCCAGTCAGAATTTGCATTGCTCCTCGGGTTTTCACATTTGCAAATAGAAAATTTGGATACCTAAATTATTCGAACAAAAATATGCAGTTAGGAAGATTCACATATTGTTGGTCCCCTGTCTGAATCGAATGGAAAATTGTGCCAAGATGATATTTCAGTAAGAGGAGATTTAAAGGTGCGATTCCACATTTGTAGTTGAAACCATTGGCATCTGATTGATTGTGTTAAGCCCAATATTTTTATTGTTATTGATTATCATGGGATCTTTCCAAAAACCAACACATAATGCATCATCCGATGAAGGAATTTTATCTGCCGATGTGTGCCATTCACTTTGATTTGGATCATATTGAGGGGAAATTATACTATCATCAATATTCTGAAAGGGTTTGGCTACATTCTAAACCATTCTGATGAAAGCCAAGAACATCATGAATAGATCCCCCAATCCTGCATCTTGAATATTGGACTTAGTAGAATACCTGAAGAATGCAGTTTCGAAAACCGCAGATTGTTGAGATTGAAATTGCACCCGAAATAAATTGCAATAGATCCCCCAATCCTACATCTTGACTATTGAACTTAATAGAATCCATGAAGAATGCAGCTTTGAAAACCACAGATTGTTGAGACTAAAATTGCACCCAGAAGAAATTGCATTAGATCCCCCAATCCTGCATCTTAACTATTGAACTTAGTAGAATCCTTGAAGAATGCAACTTCGAAAACTACAGATTGTTGAGACTGAAATGGCACCCAGAAGAAATTGTAGTAAGGCAGTTGCAAGAAAAAGACCCACAACCAAAACCCTAATCACTAAGCGAGCGGGAGATAACATAAACACAGGTTTTGGGTGGGAGAAATGTTATTTTAACTCGAGGTCTAAAATTTAAAAGAAAATGGAATACTCTCGCCCTCCATTTTTCCAAACATCATTTTTGATATTATGCCTTCAAATATAATTTTAATATCATACCCATTGTTTTTCTTATGGATGTGGAGCGCACTCCGTGATTTAAAAGGAAGCTTCAAAAATCAATTCAATTTCATTCTAATAAATTTATTTTAAAAACATTAATGGTGAACCACACAATGAGTCGTTCGAAAGGCGTATATCTTAAAAGTCTTATGTGACTTATCCAGAAGAGTTTTTAAAGAAATTAGTTAATTAATTATTAAAATAAAATTGAGATAAAATAGTAAATTTAGGAGAGGCTTTTGCAACCCATGGTTTTGCTCATGGTATTCCACCTTTCCAACAAGCAGGAATTAACCCGATCGTAGGTCCCAACTAGACCTGATCTCATTTGGAATGGCTAATCCCAACAGGTTTTAAGGATTATTATAAGGGTTAGGGGAATAATTAGTTAGTGGTTAAGGGATTAAGGATTAGGGGCTTAGGGCTTAGGGGAATAGGGGCTTAGGGGTTAGAGGTTTAGGGTTTAGATGTTAGGGGAATAATGAGATAGTGGTTAAGGGGTTAAGGATTGGGGGCTTAGGGGTTAAGGGGTTATGGATTGAGGGCTTAGGGGTTAGGGGATTTAGGAGCATTTATGGGTTAGGGGAATAATGAGTTAGCTATTAAATGGGTTAGGGGTTAAGGGAATATTATGCATTTAGAGGTTAAGGGGTTAGTATTATGCATTTAGAGGTTTATTGTTTAGGGGGTTAAATGGGTTAGGGGTTAAGGGGTTATAGGTTTAGGGTTTAGGGGGTTAAATGGGTTAGGGGTTTAGGGGGTTAGGGGATTTAGCAATTAAGTATTTTAGGGGCTAATGGGGTTAGGTTTTAGGGGGTTAGATGGGTTAGGGGTCGGGAATTAGGGTTTAAGGGGTTAGGGTTAAGGGTTTAAAGGTTTAGGGTTTAAGGGGTTAGGGGTTAAGGGTTTATAGGTTTAGGGTTTAGGGGGTTAAATGGGTTAGGGGTTTACTAGCGGTTTAGGGGGTTAAATGGGTTAAGGGTTAAGGGTTTAGGGGTTAGGGGTTAAGGGTTTATAGGTTTATGGTTTAGGGGTTAAATGGGTTAGGGGTTTAGAGTTTTAGGTGGTTAAATGGGTTAGGGGTTGGGAATTAGTGTTTAAGGGGTTAGGGGTTAAGATGATAGCTTCATTGGTCTCTGTTTGTGCACAATAGTTTCTTATTCTTTGTGTCTCAATGTAACAATTTTGTAATTATTGTTGCTTGTTGCCATGTCTTCTTTATTTATTAATTTATAGCATTTGTAAGCCATTACTTTACATTTATTGATGAAAATTTCTATTGCAATCAAACCAAATGTATGTTCAATCTCCAGTTTCAAACCCAGCCACAGTGTTGTCACACAATTTAAGTCCAAAGAATGGCCATCTGATGAAGTCTTAATAACCAGACTTCACCTCATGACTACTCCAGAAAATATTAAGTTCGAGTGTCCCACATTCATGAGAAATTTGGCTCTTATACTCTTGCTCCACCTGACTGTGTCCTGGAAATACCCTTGTTTATTGCAAAAAACATCCTAATGTTGTCGACCTTGTCCCTTAACAGACCAAGGAAACATATGTGACTGAGAGGAATGGAAAGCACTACAAAGTTGAAGAGAGTAGAAAAGAATAAGATGGTTTAAAGGATAAGCTTAAAGAATGTAGCAGTGTTGAAACAAATAAAATTTGTCCCAAACAAATAGCTGGTAATGCGAAACCTTATTTTGTACCAGTCAAGCAAGACTACATTCATGTGAGAGCAAGAAGAGGCCAAGTGACTGATAGGCATAGCCTGGAAGATAGGGTATGGTTCCATCTTTTTGATGAAATATTTGATCTACATTTTGTCTATCGAAGATTAACCATTTTAACCTTGCCAAAAAGGCGGAATTAACCCAATCGTAGGTCCCAATATGTCATGATATATATTAACTCTAGATATATATGAGAAGGAATAATAAATACATATATTAATAGAGGTGGCGAGACAAAGGGAGTCACAAGGGGGAGATGGAGATAAACTGAAGGAGAGGGGAGAGAAGGAATGGAGAGAGAGAGAGAGAGAGGAGTGAGAGAGGTAGAGAAGGGTAAGAGAGGGAGATAGTGACACAAAGATGGAAGGGGGGCAGAAAGAAGGATAGAGGGAGGGATATAGTGAGAGGATTGGAGGGTAGAGAGAGAGAGAGAGAGAGAGAGAGAGAGAGGGAAAGAGAGAGCGAGGTAGGAGAGAAAGGAAGAGAGAAGAAGGACAAGAGATAGGACTTAAGATAGAGGAACCAGTATCATAGAAGAAAGAATATGTGACCAAATTACTCTATATGGAGATGGGAGATAGGGGCACCCTACCTACCAACTAAATGTCTAAACCAAATGAGGTGTAAACGTCTATAATGGTGGTCAATTATACGTGGAGAGGATTTTATGAGGAGGCACTGGATTTTTAATGTGATATGCAGTAAACAAGTACCGAACCTTACCATTTCCAACGGCCAGACATATACAAAAGTGTGAATACAAAGGGAGTGTGAATTGAGATTGCTAAGTATTGCTCCTATAAAATAAAATAAAATATCAATTAAGTAAAAAGCAGATATAAACTAAACTACATTTTTTGTATTATAGTAGAATGAAATGGAAGAGATGAGCTGTGATGCAGAAATATGCAAATACTATTGAAAACAAGAGAATACCCTCAAAGAATTTTAAAAATCCTAATAGTAGGACTGAACTTTAGTATATGCCTATCAAAATTTCATTTTTGTTCGAGCAGAAATTGAAGGATGTAAATTTAAGAGTGCAAACACAACATGTACAATGGATTAAAACAACAAATATATTAGGCCCACTCTACACAAATATGCAATCTAAGAATTCAGGATAAAAAGACCAAGCTCCAACAACAATTGCATAGAAGTCTTTATTACTCAAATAGAATAATGTCACAACAAGTTGTCATCTCACAAAAGCTCCTACTACAACCTACAAGCTAACAATACTCACTCTTATTATCTATTTCTACAAATGTCTAACTAGTGTGCCCATCCTTTTCATTTATAAGTTAAGAGAAGGTGTTGTTAGAAAACAGGCTAATGATAGCGTTAGTGGTGCGTCTCCCTTGAGCATGAGAAACTCCCTCATAACTTTTCCTTGTATGCAAGGCTTTTCTTTTAGAGTAGTGAATTATCATAGTAGATATAACTCCTCTCCTGAAGGTGCCTCATTCCATAAGTGTGCACTCATGAATGCACCTGAGATGATGGTGTTAATCTCCTCAACTAGTGTGCCATACTTGGTGGGTGTGAACCAAAAACTAGTTCGTCTATCCTCGAAGGTGTCGTTATAAGCTTCTAGCTGTATTTAAGAATCTTTCTGACTGGTGTACCACAATCTAGCTCTAAAATCCTAGTGTTGCTCAACTTCTCAAGGCTGAGGTGATACCAACTCGGACCAACTAGGTAATCTAACACTCTTGAGAATTTTTTTTTTTCCAATAACCTAAGATTCTCGCCCAACTTGTCAAACTTCCCCTTTGTTAGGAGCTTTGTCAAACTATTAACCATATGCAACTTTGTCAGAATGTGGTCCAACACTACTAACTCCCTAATGAACTTGGAATCTTAGGAAATTGTGTTGAATATCAATGTCCTTGAAATGGTCATGACACATTGGATTTTCATAAAGCTTGATGTAACTTTGATTCTCACAAGAGACAATATTGTGCTTCAACAACTGATTGGTTGACTCTACAATCAAGTTGCAAATCTAGATAGCTTCATAATAAGTATATGAAACTACCATATACTTTGCTTCAGTGGAACTCAATGCAATTGTTGCTTTCTTCTTGTTGATTTAATAAAAATGATTTATAAAATGATAATAATGATGTTTAAAATGAGCCTTATGATGGTCTATTTATACACATTGATTGTTCACGAGGTGTAGGGGTATGTTTATAACATCACTGCCCTTGAAAGCTTTGTCTTGAAAGCATAGTAATTAAAATTTTCTTTAGTTAGGGACATTTTTGTGGTGGAATGAAGTTTATCAGATATCTATTTATACTTTGTAGAGGTTTGAATTTGTTTGTCCTTTGAGTGTTGGTGAGGTTTCTTTGTATTTTTTGCATCATAGTCTAAAGTATTTTGATCTGATTGTTTAACATGAAAGCTTTATGATTATTGGCAATATATTTTAAATACCTGCATGATCAAGAAACTGCTATGGTTAATTAAATTACTAATTAGGTACTACAGAAAGAGGATGATGTTGAAAGGGCTTGCCTGGGTGACTCTGGGAGCAACCCGGAGGTGGTCAGACAAAGCTCTTCTAAGTTACAAATCTGAAGAGAAAAAACTAGTGATGTATATGTGGTTGCTTCACTTGGGCTCTATGGAAAATCTTGGCAGAGAGTGTTTTCCTTTCCGTGTCTTCACGAAAGTAGGTTCTCTGGTCATAGAATAAGATCACTACATGTAGGTGATGGTTTTGTAGTAAGTTCTCAGCCTTATCTTCAAAATGGCTAATAGAGGGAATCAATTTTGAATACAGGATATAATTTGATGAATTTGGAGATTTAGAGTTAAAGAAAAAATTGTGGTGATGTTTGGATGGGTGTTAATTTGTAGGGTTTTCCATTTTTATAATTTTTTTTGTTGTGCTTTCTACCATGCTACCTAGTTGCTTTCCTGTTTCCCTAGCATTTTAACTTTTTCGATTTCTATCTCTCTATTGTTTCTTGCCCCATTTGAAATGTAATCCTTATTTGGTAGGTGTTTTCTTCAATATAGTGTGAATATTTCTCCATCACACAGCTTTTGTGGGGTTTGTCTATGAAAATAGCTTGTAAGGACCATTCATCAGGGTATTTGATGAAATGAAATGATTATCGATGATTGCCAACTAATGGTACCTGCAGAGATTTACTCTAACAATTCTATAGTTTTCCTGTGCCAACAATTATACAACATTTTAACCTCATGAATTAGTCTCCTATGTTCTCTTAGCTGATTCTATAAGCACTTATTGTTGTTTTCAAGGCTTTTACTCTCTAGTCCCATTGAGCTATTTCAGTTATTTGTGGACATTGATCTATTTTCATTTCATTTCTTCAATTTTTTTGACTGTTATGCATTTCCTTTGGCCAGTGCCTTCTTTCTTACCTATGATTTTTCTGCTTAAGAATTCTAGCCAGCCAGAGCAATAGGAGCAACAGGAGCCACGCAGTCCAGCCAAAGCCCAGCAGGGGCAGCGTAGAGGTAGCAGGAGCCACGCAAGGCTGACGTGGGCCTAATCAAGGCAGCGTAGGGGCAGTTTAAGCCCTTCATGTGTGACGCAGGCCCTTACTGAGCAGCGCAGAGGCCGACGCGGGCCAGTTAGGCTAACTTAGAGGGATTCAGAGCAGCGTATTACTGCCGTTTTTATTTCTCTATTGGGTGAACCAATTTTGGTGCCTAGGATTGTTGTACTTAGATTTTGTATAATAATGAAAACCCTCTAGAGATAGCTGCACCAATTTTCCCACATTGGGTTTTTTCCGAGGATAGTTGTCTAGAAAATCCATGTGTCACTTTGTCTATGAGCATGTTATTTAGTATTTGATCTGTATGTGTAGGTTGCTAGTTGTATTTACTATTTACTTCGCTAAGTTATTGAATATTTTGGAAATTAACTTGTAACTTAATTCAAGTAGGAGAAGTAAATCAAGATACTGCAATAGGGTTTCTTAGATTAAGAAATTTTCACATTCACTAGGTCTAGCTCCATAATTAGGTCACCTAGGGCAACAATTTCCCAGGAATCTAGCTAGAGGAAAAATTCTATCTCCTAGAGGCAGCTGCGTTGCTAGGTGCCCTCACTCTCCTCAGAACTTGGGCCAATTCTGACGGTGAAATATCTAGATACCTCAAGCCCTAGCTCTAGGATCAAGTTTTTCCTAGGTGTTCCCAAGGATAGAACCTAGTAGGATCAATTTGACCTATCGAAGTAAAAAAACTTGTCTGATCGTTTCCCATCACCTTGTCTAGGATAGGAACATCATTGATTGCTAAATTCCATCCCCGAACCTGGGCTAGGTCCACTTGGCGCCATGTGGTCCCATTTGGTTTCAAAGGCCTTTCATCAAGGACCATTTTGGAATCCAAGTTCCCAAAGGATTTTATGGATTGAGAACTTCCTTCATAAGCCTTATTCTTCTTTCTCAAGCCCTCAATCCCCCTCCTCTCTCCCTGGAAGATAATTCCCTTGTTTAAAAGGAAAGCAAGTCCCACTCTTTATTTTATCTTAGGGAAAGGGTTTCGAGGGTCACTTCCCACCTATTCATTGACCTATACTCTACAAGTGACTTCCTAAACTACCGGGACTCCACCCATCGGTGAAATTTCGTGAAGAGCAAGGTGCCTTAGTTGTGGTGACAATGGGCTAAGCCTCCTTCGTTTCCCTTGTGCTAGCAGTTGCCCTCTTAGGAACCCCTTTTAGATCCACTACTAGTTTGAGTGGTAACAAGTTGTTCACAATTCCATTTGTGAACAACTCTTTGGTATGCCCACTGTTGCCATACTACAGCTCCAAGATGAGAAGTCCAGGGCTATGGAGGCTGCCCTTCTTCTCACTGAATCAATCCTCTACAATATAGTGAACTAGGGCTAGTTGGTTGGCCCACTTTACTGTTACTTTAGTCCTTCAAAGTCTACACATCCTTAGGCCCTATATACCTGCCCTTCTACCAATTTTGTTATCCTTCACCAGAACAAGAGTCAGGGCTCTTCTTTGATAGTAACCTAAAAACCCTCCAACTGTACTTGGCCTACCATCAATCTTCCCAACCACAGTCAATTCCTTTTACTGATCTAGGGCCCACAATATTGTATTCATCTAGGGCTCTTCAAATCTTCCACCTAACAATGGTTTGAGTCCTCTCAAGATCACTGTTCTTGTGTATAAAAAATTTGATCTTTTTTTTCCAATATATGAACAAATATGAACTACTTCTCTTATCATACTTCTAAAAATCTATAGATGACTGAAATAGGGTCACAAATCAGCCACTAACAATCCATTTACTAATTTTTTATAGTTTTCTTCAGATATTTCTCTAAAAATCTATGGAAAGTCCACAAAAATAAACTCCTTTACATGTCAATCCATTCTTCATATGGCACATTTCTTCTGCATGCTCAATCTTCTGCTCATGTTCCACCCTTCTTTGGATCTGTTGTCTCTACACATACTGAATCTGCAAACCATCTTCCAGATCTGTGGTCTTTATTACAGAAATAAACCTCGCTCTAAGGGTCATACCCATCTTCTTCTATGCAAATTTGTCACAGTCTTAAGGTCATCCCTTATGAACTAAACATGCTAGGAAACTATCCTAACTAGGGAATTATACTTATGTACTTCTAATTGTTGTAGAACAAACCCTATCCACACATAGAAAAAACATGACTCTTGCCTCAATAAGAGACTCGACGTAGCTCATATGGATCCATAGATTCTGGGCATTTCTTTGACTAAATCTTGACATGAACTTCAGATCTCAATGTCGACCCTCAAACTAGGGTTAACTCAGTCAATATTAAGCCTGTGTCGACTTCTGTTATGGCTCTAAATTATAGTGCAAGCCCTCCTCCATTTATGTTGGTATTTATCATAGAACTTACGGCCTACTAACCACCGCAAGGCAAGATGGTATCAACCCTCTCTTCTACTTCATGTAGAAAATCTAACCAGCGGGATTCAATCTGATCTTGTAATCATGTACTAAAAAAAGACATCAAATCCTTCCTACAATTTGTGGAAACAAAACGCAATCGCACAATCACATATAAGTAAGAGAAACAAGTTATCAATCACACAACACAAGATTTATCTGGAGAAGAAACTACTCAAAATCCTCTATCTCTATTTTGTATTAAGTCAAGGAATCATGGAACAACACAATGCTTAATCTCTCTTGAGATTCTCCAGCACTCTGCCAATTGTCTCCTGCTGATCTAGGAAAAATCGGTCTAGTACTTAGCCAATTCTCAGCCTTCCTTCAAGCTGCCTTTCTCACGCAATTTCTATGGAATTATCTCCATATTAATTAGGAAAATCAACCTTCCTTGATTCGCAATCCATCATGGCATCCCAATGACTTTATAATTGCATATGGGAAATTTTCTAGAAATACAACTGATAGTTATGTTCCTTTGAACTATGTTACAATAAGGATCAAGGGTATTTTTATTATTTAAAATAAGATAAAACATTAAAAAACCAAAACCCTATCCTGAGGAGATGTAACACCAAGAGTTTATGGGCCCCGTTGGGGTTAGTTGGGTAGCCAACTTCCCGGGGTCGTAACTTGGTCATATGATCTTCGTTTGACGCACACGATACCTCGTTAGAAAGATCTCTCTCAGGATTACAACTATTAATGCAATTTCTATGAAATCGCCAAACCTTTCATGCCCAAAAAACATTGTTTGGGGCCTCAAAACGGCTTCAAAAGTTTAGGACCCGAAAAAACTGACAAAAATAGTAAATTGTGCTATAATTAAGGAAACTGAAGAACTGAAAGAGACAATGGCGAGGGCCCAAGTGGAATAGGTGGGTGGCCACCAATTTCCACCTCGATCACCTTAAATCGAATTTCTTGAGCTAACTCAATCATCATGACTTAGTTAATTGACACAAGTTGTTATGAGACGAAATTATAATTTATTGTCCAATTTATTTAAGGGAAAAATAAATTAGACGCCTCACATTCCTCACTCCCGGTACATCAAAATTTCTCACCAGTGTGGGTGCATTATTTTTGTCCTTTCTAGTCGCCAATTTCACTATTTCTTGTTGCAAATTTCAACACTCCCTCTCATCAAGAAAGGAATTCAATCTATCCCCATCTTGTACCTTTGGAATGTTCTGCATGTTACACTTCTCTAGTGTTGTTTTCACCTGCAAATCCTGAAATTGAATAGCCTCTGAACAACTAAATCAGTATAATGCATTTGTCATCAGAGTCTTCTGACTGCTGCTAACTACTGCACCTGTCTATTACTAGATTCTCTGCACTGCTACTGACATCTGCATCTGTGCCCTTTGAACTATTGCTAAATCTATTTGTGCTCCAGTATTTGACATCTGTCACTCTGATTTCTATCTTGCTGACATCTGACTACATCAATGTAACTGATCCTTCCTACTACTGCTATAATGTGGGCTCCTCGTAGCCAGGTTCGATCCATGAGACACGCCATCTCAATGGACCTTGCCCAAATTTATTATCTTGGGATTATGTCTACACATAACCCCACCTTACACCTCAAGGTATGGATGCTCCCTCTTCCAATCTGGCTCGAAATTTCCCCCTCATGGAGGTCTCTTCTTGAGTGGACGCTTCCACTCGATCTCCTCTCTGCTTGTCCAATTGTGGTAGCTACTCCACAACCTTTTGAGACTGCTTCTCATGAGGATGCATGTTGAGAGGTAATTTATGCTCCCTCTAAACCACCAAGTCTCTAACTTCTTCCTTTCTTCTCAAAGCTTTGCATGCATCTGGTACCTCAAGTGCATATAGGTTCTTGACTCACACATAGTCTAATTTTCCTGAAGTTACAAAAAGTTTCTAAAAAAGAGTTGATTTTAAATCGATGATATCTCCCTCATCCGAGCTATGATTTGACCAATTTTTTTTTTCCATTTGGGTAGATTTTTGCAAGGAATCCAAATATTCTATTTGTTTTCAAAAAATTTACACCAAAATCTTCAGATATTCTCTACAAAATGGCCACCCAAAAAATTCCTTTTCTGATACCATGTAGAAAATCTAACCAACGAGATTCAATCTGATCTTGTAATCTACTAAAACAAGATACTGAATCCTTCCTACAATTTACGGAAACAAAACACGATCACATAATCACATATAAGTAAGAGAAATAAATTATCAATAGCACAACAACATGATGTATTTGGGGAAAGAAACTAATCAAAACCCCTCTATCTCTATTGTGTATTAAGTCAAGGAATCATGAAACAATACAATGCTTAATCTCTCATGAGATTCTCCAACACTCTGTCAATTGTCTCCCGTTGATCTAGGCAAACTCAGTCTAGTACTTAGCCAATTCTCATCCTTACTTCAACCTGACTTGCTCATGCAATTCCTAGGGAATTAACTCCTTATGAATTATGAAAATAAGTCTTCCTTGATTGTGCAATCCATCATGGCATCCCAATGACTTTATAATTGCACATGGGAAATTTCTATGAATACAACTGATAGTTATGTTCCCTTTAACCTTTGTCTCAACTGGGTATTCCTCGAAACTGACATGCATGCAACTATTAATAGTGAATTATCAATTATTTGATTGATCACTCATTGTGAATTAAATCTAATTTAATTCACTGGACCTCTCACTAGCTCATCACTCAGTTAGAACTAGTTAAACTGATTTTAACTCATTTAATTGAGTTAATTACACTTGCACCCCACTAATGCATCAACTTCAACTAGACCCCAAAAATATTAGAATCCATCTAGATGCCTCATATTAGACCCTCAACTCGAATTTCTTGAGCTAACTCGGTCATCATGACTTAATTAACTGACAGAAGTTTTTATGAGATGAAGTTACAATTTATTGTCCAATTTATTTAAGTGAAAAATAAATTAGATGCCCCACATTCCTCACTCTTAGTGCATCAAAATTCCTCACCAGTGTGGGTGAATTTTTTTTGTCCTTTTTGGTTTCCAATCTCACTGTTTTGTTGCAAATTTCAACATTTGAAAATTTGATGCGGCCTTCACACAAAGACACCATTGAAATCACATGCCCAGATTCTCATGAGAAACCTCTCTTAAGCTTGATCTGCCAGAGGAGAACCAACAATATGCCATCCTACTTCCTAGTGCAAACTGACCATTAAGGTATGCAACATTCTTATGAACCCTCACATGATGATCTTGCTCTTGGAGGATGATCATGACCTCCCTTTAGCAACCCTTACTTGGCCCTCGTACTTGACCTACTTTAGGACTACATCTCTCTTCACCCCCTTGATGTGCCAGATAGTGGGAATACATGTCAAACATGCTAAGATGTGCCAAGTGAGAAGGCATGCCAAGATGTGCAAGGGTGTGTCGATGCGTGTGAGGGACTGTTAAGACAAAAAAAGGGAGAAAAAAGTTAAACTACAAGGAAATGAACACATATTATGGTTAATAAGTCATCAATTTACCTTTTCCAAGAGGGGCATGCTAGGCACACTAACACTAGGTGGAAATAGGTGTCAAGTGAAAAGTCTTAGTGCATTCTAAGTGCCAAGTATTCCTTTGTTGCTTCTCATCTACTTTCCAAAAATTGATCATCACAAATAAATTTAGTATTAAACCATGCTAAATCATACCAAGGCATCTCAATATATTCCATACATGCTAAGACTTTCCAAGTGCCAACATGTGCCAAGCGCCAATATGTGTCAGGGACTAGTGTTATGCATGTTATGAAGTGTAAGGGAATGTTGAAGAGTGCTTAGATGTGCTAGAGAGTGATAATGCATGTTGATGAGTGTAAAGGAGTACTAGGAAAAAACATTAAGGGATGACTAGGTAAAAATTCATGGAAGTTAATGAATACGAGGAACGTGTACTGCGAGAGACTAGTGTTAATGGTCAGTGTTAGTTGTCATGCCAAGGAGGGAGTGACAAGGTATGCTAAGCATTGGTAAGGCATGCTAGGGAATATCAAGGCATGTTAAGAATTCCCAAAGTGTTCTTGGGAGTTCCAGGGTGTGCTAATTATATCATGTGCCAATTAATAGTGCCAAGATATTCCAATACATGCTAGGTGCTAAGGATGTGGCGCAGGGTGCCAGGGTATGTCAATATGTGTCAAGGCAACAAAAGGAAGGACCAATAAGAGGGTTAATAAGTCAGGACTTTATATTTTTGAAAATGGGCATGCTAGGCACACTAATAATAGGTCCCAATACATGCCAAGTGGCATTGTGTGCCAATTGCTAATGTATGTCAATGCATTCAACCAAGGTGTTCCAGGGCATGCTAGGGACTATATGCAACATGCCAACACATGCTAGGAGAGTTCCATGTTGTGCTAGCGCATGCCACCATGTGCTTGGGCGTCATTGTCATCACAAGATGTTCTAGGTACAAAGATGTTCCAAGACATGTGGGGTGCTAATAAATGTTAGTGTGTGCCAAAGCATTAATTTAAGGTGTGCCCAGATTGTTGAGGATTGTTAGGTCTTTCTTATTAATAGAATTGTCAGAGCTCGATTATGTATTAAATAATATATTTCCTACACACAATAGTGGAACTTTATCTAAATGGAATTTGCTAGATAATAAACCTAATAGATATGAATCATGTGTTGACTCATAGGAAATCTCTATTCGACTAGTCATTACTTGAGGGAAATGATACACACTTATTACTTCTTAAAAAATTGACTGACCCTAACCACTATGGCCTTGGACATATTATAAAAAATGCTCCACAATAATGGTATTAAATCGTTATCTTTTGACAAAAAATATATTAACATGCACATAGCATCATCAAAAACTCATTGGAATGATCAATGATGACAAACATTTTTTTATTGTCACCAAAAGTAACAAAAAGAGTGAGGGTCATTAAAAGTTCATCACTAGAAGTGTCACCAAAGAGAGAATTAGTGATGGGCCTTTAATGACCATTACCAAAAGTGAAATGTCTTTGGTGACAAACCATAAAGGACCATCACTATATACACTTACAGTGACGGTTTTTAGTGATCAATGATGACGGACATTTTTTATCACCATTAAAAGCAACAAAAGATAATATGAGGTCATTAAAATTTCATTTAGAAGACATCAGAAGAGAGATTGAGGATGGCCTTAATATCTTCACCAAAAAGTGTCATTAGTATTAATGAAGAGATCACACTACAAGGACCATCATACATACTACAAAGGATATTTTTAATGACCGTCAACATATGGATATTGGTGACGGACTTTAAAGGCAACTGTCATACATGACCTCACCAATGTGATTTTTTTTTTTAAAATATCTCACATGTATCCACCATTTACCATTTTTTAGAACAAGAATTAACTGAGACACCCATTAATCGTCCAGAGTGGGGTAAATAACATTATATTCAAGTAGTCTCTGTTTATCTTACAACGTTCTTGCTAGGTTCATTCATATGGGGTTGTATCACAGGTTGAAATCTTCTCTTAATGTACATGTATGATGAGTGTGACAAATCAAGGATCCCCTTCATATCTCAGATAATCTCAGGAGAAGGCTTCCTTATGGTCTCAAAGGGATTTTTAGAGCCATTTTTTTTGAGATGTTGAAAGACTCGTGTTAATGTTGAACGTTTTCCCTTGTTTGATTTCAATGGGGATACTATCATGAGACAAAGTTGCAGTGTATATTTAATTTTAATATTTTCTGTTTTAATATTTCTGATGTCTTACCACGTTCAGATAGTTTCCATGATTTGACCAGTTGAATCAGAAATAGAATGAAGATCACTAATGAAAGTGTTAATGTTGTCATCCTCCATTTTTGTTTTGTATAGTAATATTTTCCATGGCAGTGACCTGTTCATCTTTTTTTCAGTTCTATCTTCATTGGAAAGGGTTTTCATCTAGATAATTTGTTTCTTTCCAGGTTTGTTTTACAGGGATAAAGAATTCAGATTATTGTGGATCTTCCCATTATATATAACTATACTTAATCCATTACCCAATATAGAATCTAGCTGCAAGCAAAGGCCTTTCCCCTAAAATCAAAAGGCATCTTACCAACTAGGGACCGCATTTTAATACCAATACCCATCTAGACAGTGCCATGAGTCAAATCAAATAGTGATATCTTCCAACTTCCCACTAGCCTCACTATAGATCTACTCGCTAATTTAAGACAATATTTGCTGGTTTAAGATTCTAAATACCCAATTTGTGCATAGTTTCATAAAGGTGGATATTTATTTATTATGGCGCCCATATCTACCAAAGACATTTGGGATATCAATCTTGTTGATTTGTACTATCGGACTGGGTTCCTTGATCCCCATATTTTAATTGTGATATACTTTCCCATCATGATTCTAGATAGTTTACAATATGGATGGTGAGTGGGTCCCTTGATTTTTTCCCTGTTTTTTCGAACAATATTTTCAGTGTTTTTGCATGTAGCCTAGTGGTATCCTCAAATTTTCGAAGTAGGAATTTTGACAAACAAGTTTTTGCAGCCTTGCAATTCTAAAATCTGTTTAAGGGTTTTCACATTGTGTTGTTTCTTCATGATAACGTACTATTTCTACATCTCCTGAATAACAATGTCAGAGATATATTAATTTTCACTTTCTTTGTTTGGTTTATCCCCATCATCACTTTGCGTTTTTGTTCCATGACTTCATCAACAACTTGTTCAATAATAATAGGTGAAGGTGAGCATTCACTACCCACCCAAATCACATTTATATCATTACATTATGCTAGGGAGATGATATAAGCAAAGGAAGGTTGAGAGGCCACTGTTGAACTCCTTATTGGTGCCAGATTTGGATTAGGTTGGATGGGAAGTCGAGGAAGAAGGGTGATTACCTAAGAATATTAGAAGGCAACTGCAGAACTACTATCGTGGCATGGAAGTGTAAAATTTTCCCATGGGGAGAAGGTCCACACCGACCTCCGGGACCATGAAGGGTTTGAACTGTCCGAGAGAAACAGTATCGCCAAGTTTGGTATTGAAAAATACTATGGCTACAAGGAAAAGGCATTGATTGAAGACCAATATCTAAATTACCGAAATAGTATGAGAAAGGGTCATGAGGCACATTGATTCACATTTGGTGGTTGTGGTCGCTATGGCTTCTGATCCCACATAAAATAAGGGTAGCCCATATCTTCATTAGCTCCCCGAAACATCGCTCAATCCCTAGAATGTATGTCATTATGTCAAGTTGAATGACTTTATTCACATATTGCACTAGCTTCTACGCTTTTAATGGGCATTCTTCTCCAATGATGTGTTAGGCCACTCATAAATTAAGTTTTACCAACTGTACAACTTGTCTTTTAAAGCTCTTCACTAGATAGTTTTGAAAGAAAATTATCATATTTTGAAGTCTTATGATGATTCTCCGTCCTTTGAATTAATTCCCATCAGCAGCCACTGGTGTTTCCTCAATTGCCTGACACAATAAAATCGGCTTACAATGCTCGGTACCCACCATTCATCACTACTCCCACAAAATCTCCATTTTCATCCTTGCTTCCTCACAAAATCCCTCAAAAACACCTTCATTTAACATTTAAATCACCTTAACCTTCATAAACTTACATATCCTCAGATTTTTCTTTAAATCCCTTCATCCGACTTGGAAATCCTTATCTCATCTATCGAACTCGTTTTGGCTTTAAAATCTCTTTTGTTTTGCCCTAAAAATAGTCTTTTCCACTCCCAAGGCATTAAGCCCCCGAGATATTGTATTTCTCATCCCTCTTCCCCCATATGTCTCCATTTCCGTAATCTAGCATCAAAGCACAAGGCTTTGTGCTAAAAGCCTTACCTTTCCTCTATTTTGTTTTCTCCCGACATTATATCCACAGACCCCTGGGACTATCGATCTACACAGATTAACGACCATCAGCCATCCTTCCTCTACCTCCGTTCACTTACTATGCTTTCCTCCTTTCAAATGACCCGCTCCATACGGATCTCGACCGTCCATTCCAAAGATCTAATGACTAGACCAAACCCGATAACCTATCGCACCGTCTTTCCGCTTACGCCGACAAGCTGACACATCCATTAGTCCTCTATATATCCTCCCACATCTTTTGGATTGATCGCATTCTACCCACACCATCGGATCGGCCCTCCCATCATTCAACGACTTCAAAATCCATCGACACTTCGTCCGTTCCGTCGTTACTTCCACGCGATAAAAGAGGTTTTCATTTCATGTCGAGTGATGGATGGAATTGGCATTCCAAAAAAAAAAATAATACCGCCTCCCCCCCCCCCCACCCCACCCCACCAAAATGTTGCACGAAACCACCATGGCTTTCAGAAATTATTTTCACCCACACGGACAGAGTCTGGGCCTCCCCCTAATCCTGCATGCCCTCTCGCCATGGTTTCTCCATCTCTCCGCCGCATACATCTACCTCCTCATTACTCCTCCGCCACCCGCAGCCTCTCGTGCGCATAAACCAAGCCCGCAGGATTTCCGCAACACGTTATCGTATGCTTTGGCGCCTATAGCGACCAGTGTAATTTTTCCATAACCGTTTAGAGGTGACATAAAGAGGGTCTAATAATTATCTCAAAAATAAGACCAATGTTCAAAGTGAATCAAATAAAAAGTAGACGTGCTAATAATGAATCATATCCATAAACCCTCAAGAGCATCAAAGGTAAACAAGTAAAACAATCTCAAATTTGTGAGATAAACATAACACAAGTAGGCCGAACAAAGTTGAAGTACAGTGAATGTAGGCTATCGTGTTGACCGATGAAGTAAACATACCCCAACTCCGTGCTCAAAATCCCACTTTTTGCTGCGTTTATTACAACACCAAAGAAACTACTACAAGTCATTTTCAAGAATTATTTAGGAGTATGGAGTCCTCAAAGCCCATTCTTATATAACTTAGCACTGGGAGGAGACATAGTATCAATTTATAAGAGCTTTCCAAAGGACACTATGTGGGGTGATTGCCATATCAAAATGTTCTCAATGTTACAAAGTTATTGACCGTCTAGAATTTAATGGAAATGTTTAAGATACAGAATGGGGTATTCAAATGCCCTCTCCTATCTCCAAATGACTATTGGCAAACTTCCCTACCAATTTTCATTTTTCCTATAAAGATTTTTTTGTAAGTCTCATTGTGGTTACATCTCAGGATTTTAAAAGTAATACATAGATTGCTTTGAAGAAACATTCATGTTCAAGGGAGTGTCAAAGCACCGTTTTCCGTTGAATGAAGGAGGCCAGACCATTGATCCCGTAGCCTGGTTTTGGTGAAGTAATATCTTATTGTTAATGTTATTCGTTTATCACTTTGTTCCATTATTCTCAGACTTACAAAGAGAAAAGTTTAGGTAGAGAAATGCGGTATCTTAGAAGCACCGAATTCGGCTTTCTTATCCTTCACACGTTTATATGTTTTCCAAGCATCGAACATGACAGGTAGTTCAATAGCTCTCTTGAATATTCAATTTTTTTATTTCGTAATGGTTAATTCAATTTTTTCAAGGATTGTTTGGGTGTTCCTTTTCGACCTCAAATATTGTTTCTAAAATCTCCTTTTAATTATCGTATTCGTGCGCTGACACAGAGAAAGCTCATCGATATCCTCTTGCTTTTATTGTAATTATTGTGTTAAAGGTCCCATCCTAGCCCCGTATGTCTAAGGCGTTCCCTCTTCTTTGAATCCAATCGCATGTCTTTTTATTAATCTCTCAACGTTGAACTTATAGGAGGAAATAGGTGCATTCCCCGAATCCTCGTAATTCATTTGAAAGGTGCTAGTTTGCATTTTCCTTGAGTGTTTACATTGAGGTCAAGTCCAAATAATAGCGACTGAGGAAATAGTGGCGTTTCCCAAATCCTTTAAACATATTGAAAGGGTTTATTTTTTCTTTTCACTCTGGGTCCTTAATGTTCATCCCATTTCACCTATATGACCAAAATATTTGTGACCGAGTTATATTTTCCCTCCGTTTCCCTTTCCTTCTCAATCAAAACTATTTTGATCTTCACATGAATCCATTGTCCAATGGCTTGTAGATTCCCACAGTTTCATCTATACCGCATGAAACATATTTTTCCACCAAACAAAACAAACAATAATGCATCTATAAATAAGTCACAAAATCAACTTCTAAACCATTCGAAGACACATCTCTATAAAGATATTGAGATCCCTCTTCGAGACTAGAGGACAGATCCTAGAGCTCAGTTTGTTTGCATGTTGCCTTGTCAACAGCACGTTGACTTCCAAATCATAGGACCTCAACATAATGGTGACTACTGTGACCTACTAATTATATGATAGTTCATTAACTCTTGTGCACTTTTTAGTCCTACAAATATATAAGAAAATCAAGCATCGGGGACAGAGGGACTTTGTTTATTTGAGCACCCTTAGCTAAGTGTTAATACGTACATAGACCCCACAACTACAAATGTACAACCAAAAAATATTTCGCATTGGATTCATAATGACCCACAGGGTGTGGGAACCATAAAATATTTTACTCTCTCACAAAAGCTAAAACTTCGACCCTCGGCAACTCCATTAGCCTGAAGAGGGAAATATTACCCCATTCAGCCCGGACTGCCATTTACCAAAAGTAACTGCTAAAATTCTTGAAGAATTTGAGAAGCCTAGTCCTGGTTGTCAGATAAGACATTCTCGAGAGGAAAATCTTCAAAAAAGTCCCTACAAACTTCAACCTCTCTCTTTTTTTGAAAAGCAATTCCGTTCAAATAGGATCAACACTAACCCATCCACTCCCAATCCTCCCAAAATAGTTGAAAATCCATAAATAATTTTGTATGTACTTAGAGTTGGAAAATTAATGGCCGATAGAAATATCTCAAGAACAAAATATCTCCCCGAAAACCTCGTTGTCTTGGAGGATTCACACTTTGACTTACATCATACTAATATTTTTAAACTGCATCTCAAAGTGATTTAAACCAAACCGATCTTGAAACCGTAGGTTTGCAACAGTAGCTTTAGTGGAGAAGCTTCACCTCTACCTCTCGATCCACATCTTTCACCACTTTAGCCCTTTCATAACCAATTCGCTCAAAAACGCTTGCTGCCCAAGTGTTTTCCAATCCAATCCATACCACCACTATCCAAAATACTCCATTTCAGCCCATTTTCCCTCTTTTCAATCCACCCACCGAAATCCACCTTCTTTCCACCATGGCAAGATGGTATGCCCCATTAGCAGCTACTTTCCACAACACATGGTTCTCACAATGACTGTCACTAAAATTCCCCATTTCACCGGAAAAGAATCTACCATAGCTCAACAACATGTAGATAGGATGGAGGATGCTTTTCGATTATATGGAAATAGAAGATGAGACCATAAAAAACATAATATTTTTCAAATTTTAGGAGGAGGCTAAAAGAAGTGGTTTAAACTCCTAATAGCATCAATGACCTTCCCTCTTTTACATCAAGCATTCATAAACAAATGGGAAATCAAAAGCAACCCTTTCCCAAATATTAACAGTATAACAAGCCTCTTAAAAGAAATCAAAGGGAGAAAGTGTCTATGATTACTCCACTGTGTCTAACAGCTATGTCTACGATGCTCTTCCACCCGCTGGGCGCAAAACCTCCTAAAAGCCTGGCCCCAGGAACATCTCAAAGGCTTCGATGCTTATATGGCCTATCAACTAAGGGAGAGAGATTACTTAACTCTAGAAGACATGCAAGAAGGGGAGTTGTGAGTGTAGAAGCAAACTTAATCGAGAAGAGAACTTAGAGCAAGATCGTAGAAGAGGGTAACTTATAAAGATGATGTGTTGCACCCTCAACCCCATCCTCCGATACCAAAATTGACAACCTAGTGAAGGTAATGGAGAGAATTTCAAAAGATAAACTTGAATGATAGAGTGCCACCAAGAGAACACCAAAACAACCTCCAAAATAGAAAATAGAAATCAAAATTTTAGAAGAGAAAACAATCAAGAAAAGGCAAAGAGATAATGATCACAAAATTATACCCTTCCAACAAAAATAGATCAAGAGGAAGAGAGGGAGATTGAAAGGTTGGGAGAAAACCATGTAAACTTGATTGGACCCGATAGTGGGGATAAGATGTTTTCTCTACCTAAAAGAACAACGTTTTCCCTCAAAACCAAAGGAAGATACATATGAGGAGTCCGAAGATTATAGATTGGGGTTTGAGAATGCAATCATGGAGGTACACAAACACTGCGATTCAAGAAGCAAAGGGAAATACAGATAATCCAAATGACAAACACTAGCTCGCCTTTAGGAAAAATACAGAGAAACAACCTGGTAGCAACAGAGAAAACTTTCATTTTGGCTAAGAAGATAGACGAAACAAAGAAAAAAAGTAGCTAGGCCAATGTTAAATGTGAGTTTCCCTAACATCAAGAAGACCCTATTAAAACATTCCTAAATTGACATTTCTAATAAAACTCTGCAATGCAAATTGGCTGCAAATTTAATTGAAAAAACAGATGTAAATATGACAAAATCAATGGTTCCTTCTTAGCCTTCAGGAGAGATTGCAAAGATCAAAATTAACATACCTCTACCCGAATTACACCCAAAAAGTGTACAAACCAGCTTGCTAAAAGCTTCCGAATATAAACGTTCATACCGATATTTCAACTCTGATGATGACAAGCTAGAGCCATTGTTTTGTTCTAAAATTGAAGGGAAAATACCAAGAAGGGGTGCCTCCCTTCTATGTGAGTCTAAATGTACATGATAAGATCTTACACAATGCCATGCGGACCAGCAGACATCACACAAATCTATGACCAAGGTAATAATGGAAAGCTTAAAGCTTAGAGATTACTATCAGTAAAGACTTGTATTCTTCGATTCCGTAAGGGTCAAATGCTTGGGGTTAATTAAAGATTTTGTGTGTTAACTTGTCTCAAATTCCTCCCAAGAACCTTGTAATGGATGTTGTAGTAGGTGACATTCCCCCAAAAATATCTTATGCTTTTGTCTAGATCATGGGTAGCTGCAGATTTGTGGCACCTTCAAATGGATATGTCTTATGCCACCAGTATACCAGTGCTCGGGTCAACTAGAAGACTATATATCGAAACCCCTCATGAAATACATGGTGAGCAACAGAGACAAACCTTCAATACTGTTGTTTATTCACCCATTGAGATCTAGATTCCTTTTATTTTATAAAATTAAAGATGAAGTCACCTAAACAAAGAAGAAAAACTGTAGCAGACATTAGTGCACCGTAGTTATCTGCACTGTCTTCCTCTCAACCTCTAGATATCTCAACTCCTAGTAGCTTTGAGAAACACAAAACAGATGAGAATGAAAACTGAATGGGGAACAACTTCAAAATAAGCTGAACACTCCACGTGGAAAATGTGGTTCTAAAAATGGATTCAAGGAGGAAAGAGAAAGAAAAACATGGTAAGTTTGAAAACCGTGGAAAGGGCCTGCGATTATTCATTCCATAAGAGGGACAATGCATTTTTTCTCTGAAGAACCGAATGGTGAAGAAGTGCTTGGAGGTCCGTCATTAGTAGGATGCTTAAACATTATTTCAATCGATGATTGCCGCATTTCACCCTTACTACTCACAGGATACAGTGAAGAAGATCTCGCTAAATCGAAGACCTTGGCTAATCAAGAGAAATGACATATAAGGTGTTCAAACATGTCAAAATCAACCTAGAATCAAAGGAAAATACACTTAATTCTCTCAAAACTTGAGCCAAAGAGAACAGAAAACTAGTTCGGAATTACAAAAATCAGAACTGTAAAATAAAAGAAACAAATTTAACAAGATCAAACTAGAGCCGAAATGGAAGAAAGTAGACTCCAGCTCAAACTGAAATAAGCAATAACAGAAGGAAGAATGTTTTGAATTTCACATCTTCACCTTCTGTATTTTGGTTTTGAATTTCTACAAGTTTCAATTCACAGGTACTTTGTCTTTATGCCAGGACTGATAGCAAATCGTATGTGTTTCCGTAACTCGGGTTTACGTGTTTGACTTCGTTTTAGAATATAAAGAATGAAAATCACAAGATCGTTTAATCCGGAAGGTATTATTGAGGGAGAGCTATGTGATTCCAATCGTTTAATCTAGTCTCATGGAGGAATAAGGATAAAATTAGATTAAGCTATCAATGTATCGTTGAAGAAATATTTTCCACTTCCCAAGTGCACTCAAAGAAGAAAACAATGCTATGAAAAGAAGCTAGTGGTAGGTAGAAGTGTTGTCTAAATGAATTTCTTACTGCAAGATGCTGAAAGGTTTCCAAATGAATAATTTTTCCCAATGGATTAAGGAAATGGTTTACCGAAAAGCTTAAGAGATAAATAAATTTAGGTCCCGGGATACCTAAAAAGAACCAAAATTTTCCTCCTCATGAGCCACTATTACCTATAAATTTTGTTTTACCAAGTGGTGGCTAAACTTGTCTTCGAAAGCCTTCAAGGGATATTTTCCTTTGGAAACTTATCATGTTTTGAAGTCTTATGATGATTCTTCATCCTTTGAATTGACTACTATTTTTTCACTATAATCCCTCAAGAACATGTTGATTACCAAGAGAAAATCAGCTTACAATGCCCCACTTCCCACCATTCACCTCTCCATTTCACTCCTGGGCTGTGCACCCTCCTCATTTTCATCCTTGCTTCCTCACAAAATCCCTCAAAAACACCTTCATTTAACTCTAAATCACATTAAACCTATGTTAAACCTTATATATCCCCTTGAATTGCCTTTTAAATCCCTTCATTCCTCGCTTAAAAACCCTTCTCTCATCTATCTAACCTTGTTTTGGCTTTAAAATCTCTCTTTGTTTTGGCCTAAACAATATTTTTCTACCCTACAGACAAGCCCTCCGAGCGCTTATATTCTTCATCCTCTTCCTCATATGTCCAGTCCGCAAATGATCACCAACCAAAGCCTCGGGTAAAATCCTTACTTCCTTCTCTATTTTTGTTTTCCCGAGACATTGTGTCCCAAGAAAATCTAGACCATTGATCATACAGATTGGTCACCAAAGCCATCCTTCCCTCCCTCGCCTCTCATCTCACTATGTCTTCTCCTTTCAAATGACCCGCGCTCCATCTTTATATCTCGACCGTTCATTCCATAGATCTCAATGACAGACTAAAACTCGATAACCTATCGTACCCGACCGCGATGTAACAAAGGCACCGACGCATCCGCGCTCCCACCACACGTCTCATGGTCCCCCCCCCCCCCCCCCCCCCCCCCCCCCCCCCCCACCCCACCCACACCGTTGACCGCCCTCCCATCCAACCGAAATCCATATCACGCACACTTGGCCCCATTCCATGCGGCACTACTTTCGCGCGATAAAACCTGTCATTTTCCACGTGTCGGCGATGAATGGAATCATGTTCCAAAAGTTAATACCCCCCCCCAAAATGTTGTGCGAAAACCACCGATGGTTTTACCGAAACCGTTTTCACCCATACCGCGCGATATTCAAATTTAAACCCGAAGATGCCTTCTGCCATGGTTTCTCCGTCTCTCGCTACATACATCTACTTCCTGCGTTCCTCCACCGCCCCCCAAAAGCTCGTGCGCTCTAAACCAAGCCCACATGATTTCATACGGTTATCATATGTTTATAGGTTTTCATGGTCTTTCCATTTAAGTAATAGTTTTTCTCCACAGTCACTAGAGGTGACATAGAGGCTCGATAATTATCTCTGTGTGGCCAAGAATCCCACTGCCAAGGGAATCAAAACAAAAGGGCAAGATCGTGCCAATAAATGAATCGGGGACCCATAAACCCTCGAGAGCACTGGGAACACGTGTAAATAGGCCTAACAATTAGTGTTGATATAGACAAATGCAGCTGAAAACAAAGTTGAAGTACAAAGAACAGCAGCATTTATTGGTGCGTGTTGACCTGACACAAACATACCCCATCTCCATGCTCAAAATCATGCCAAGGAGTTATTACACCAAAGAAACTACTACAGATGTCGTAACGCAAGGCTTAGAGTATGGGAGTCCTCAAAGCCCATTCTTCCACTTAACTCAAAAACCGTAGGAGATAACAAGCATTCACCGTAGATAGTATTTCTCCAAGATAATTGTAAATATTTTTATCACATCAAATGAACTCAACAAGCTATAAAGTTATTGACCTCGCTCTAGAATTTAATGAACAAGTTAAGACACGTAATGGGGCATTCAAATGTGTCTTCCTATCCCTGAATGATCATTAAAACCCTTACCTAATTTTCCATTTTTCCTATAAAGACTTTTGAAGTTCATTGTAAAAGGTTGGCATTTGGTGATTCCAAAAGTAATACATAGATTTCTCGCTTTGAAGAAGCATTGGTGTTTTGAAGAGTGTGGAAAAATCTGTTTTATCTATCAATGAAGGAGTGCATTGGATCCTACCCTGCTTGGTGAAGTAATCTCTTATTGTTAATGTTATTCCCCGGCTTTTAATTTCTGTTCCATTATGCTTTGATTTCATGAGGACAAAATTTTTTGCGTAGAAATGTATCTTAGAAGCACCTCGACCTATTTATCCTTCACTATATGTTTTTTGCTAATGAACATGATAAGGTATTTTAATAGCTCTCTCGAATATTCCGCTTTTTTAATTTCAGAAATGGTTAATTGCTGTGCTAATGATTGTTTAATCATTCCTCTTTTCTTTACCTTTCAAGATTGTATTTGAAATCTCCTCTTTAATTATTAATTTTTTATGGGCTTTTGACACAAAGGTATGTTTCAATCATACCTCTATTTCTCACTCAGCTATTGTTTAAAGGTCCTTTTACAATTCCAATCCTGCATGTATAAAGTATTCCATCACTCTCTTTGAATGAAATTGTATGTCTTTGTTGATTAAGCTCTCAAATAGTTGAACTAATAGGAGGAAATAGCAGCCCCGAATCCCAGAATTCATTTAGATGTTCTAACCGCATTTTCTCGAGTGTTTACGTTGATTAAGTCTATAATAGTGAGCTTACCGGATGAAATAGACGTTCCTCAAACTTTGACCGTCGTAGGCAGTTTAGTTTGATTTTCACTCTTAGTCCTTAATGTTCATCCCATTTAACCTATATTATTCAGAACAAAATCCTCGACCGAGCACATTTTCCCTTCCGGCTTCCATTCCTTCTCAATCGTACCTATTTACCACATGACTCCATCGCTTCAATGGCTTATAGATTCCTACAAGCTCTATCTATAATCGCATGAAACGTATTTTTCCAACCAAACAAACAAACAACTCACACTTCATAACTACCTTAAAATCAACTTCTAAACCATTCAAGACACATCCTTATAAACATATTGAGATCCTCTCAGGACTAGAGGGCTAGATCCCAGAGCTTCCAACATTGATTGCATGTTGCCCCATCACTTGGCATGCCAATCTTCCGTATCACATAACCCCAACATAATGGCGATCAAGGCAGACCTACCGATATATGATATTCAGGCTAATCCTTGTGCACTCCTTTAGTCCTATAAATCTCAAGAAGAAAATCAATTATTGGGCCATATAGACTTGTTTGTTTGAGCACCTTAGACACATCCTTATAAACATATTGAGAGATCCCTTCTCCACCAGGGAGGGCTAGATCCTAGAGCTCTAAAGCTTGGTTTATACAGCGTCTGTCACTTCGGGCATGCCAATATGCCAGAATCACAAGACCCCAATAAAGTGGTATATTTTGCCATTTTGTGCATAATATGCCCACTGCCTTCTCTAATTCAATTTTCTTATGCTTTTCTTACATCGTGTCCACATCCGAGAAGACAAGTTTTTAAGATATCTATTCCTTAAATTATCCAAGATAGTTTCCAATTTTTTCCTTCTCGTAACTCCCCCACTGGATGTCTTTATGCACTACCCTTGTTTGTCCTCATGCTCCTCGCGAACACCGTATGTGCAACTTGCGTACGTATCAAAATCTTCTTTTGATATATCCTTCACTATGTTTCAAATAAAAAATTCTAGATATTCTTCCCTTAATGCCTAAAAAAGGATGATTCAATATTTCGTCGAGGTTACTATGGCCCGACCTCTACAAAGTATATTTTAAGTACTCCACACAATATTACATTCACTTCTTCCTTTTGCATGAATTTAAGTATTTCTTCCTTGATTTCGATGATTTTGTAGCAATCCTAACACTTTGTAATATCCCAAAAATGGAATAATGCATTAATACACAAACATAATATTTGTAACAAAGAAAATGTACATGTAAAGTTTAAACAATCATAGAACTACAAAATAGGTGAGCCTTTTATTATCATTGGAGTGATGGATAAACAAAGATAAAATTGGTCAAATATGAGATACTCATGCCAAATACAAGGTCAGAATGACCTTTCAAATGCTAAGAAGGCAATATGTGAATGTAGAGAGTTGTCAGCTAAATACGTTGTCCCTTCAGCGATAATGGATATAGCTACTAGATGAAAGGAAAATGTAGATATATGGAAATATACTCGATGATGCAAAATATTCTAGATCCGTTCTATGATGGCAACTAAAGATAACCCTGCAAAGGTACTCGCATCTATGAGATTGAAAATTTACCTCTCGGGGTTCGATCCATGGTCTACTAGGTTATGTAGATCTAAAGCTAGATTCTAATAAATAGATGGCTGAAATATGTCATAACATCATATCTAAGCTTTATGGGTTGATCCGACCACTAAACTTTAAAGATAGAAACTCAATATCTAGCTCTCCTTAATCCTCCATCAATATCAGAAATGGGTCACATACAACTTCAGAAACTATGTTGTAAAGGAAGGAGGCCTATAGCCCGTCGAAAAATATGGCTATGAAGCTCAAGGCCACAGGTAACAATGCATAAAATGTGAAGAATTGTCCTCCACTGCATTACTAGCCAAATGATAAGTACCTCTCTCCCTGGATCTACAAGAATGACCCACACCCCCGATGAAGGGTTGTTGCTCGCAGGATAATGAATATTTGCCTGATGCCTAAGATAGATCTAAAGCACCGGAAGGCTAATCTAGAAGCTCAAGGTGATAGACGGGAACTTTTCAACGTTCTCAATCGAAATATTGAAGGAAAACTTCCTCTCAAAATGATCTTTTAGAAATGTGAAATTTTTAAAATATGGATGTTCCGCAAAGTAGGAACAATATGGCACCAATTCAAGGGCGATAATGAGAGTTAAAACACTCTTCCTTAGAGGTCACTCAAGGAAAGAGGTGGAATTGGTTGCTCGAGAACACCTTGTGCTAAATGTAATCATACTAAACAAATACAAGAGTGCATGGAATGTCAAATGACAAATCCAAATCTAAACAGACTACAAATCAATAATCTAAAATACCTCTCCAATGTTGCCTCTATCTTCATTATATAGTTTTTAACCTTTCCCATGCCTTGGCCCACCCGATAACTTTGATGCGATGTGGACATAGGCCTGCAAGCTGACTGGTGATAAACCGTCTACGGATCTTCATCATGTGTGAATGTAATGATCACCCTCTCCCTCATACATGGGGGCATTAAATGAATTACTCCTCCATCATCTCATCATGAATGTTCTATGATCTTACATTTGATTCTTCCATGATCTTAGTTGACTCAGCTTCAACCTCCAAGATCTTTCTCATTAATTGGACATGACTTCCACTCCTTTCACACCAAGCAAATTGCCTCCACTATTCCATTATGTAGATCTACATCTGAAATACATCCACATACAAAAGTCAAAAGTAGATTTCATTTATCTTTGGGTTTGTGGGTCTCGCCACCTCCTTGCTTACTAATTAATTAAGCTTATTAAGAATCCCCAATATTCCAATTATATTGTGAAAATTCTGGGAATACTATCTCCCCTCGAAAAATATTTCTTGTCCTCACAACCCAGTGATTGCCATAAACAAACATCCTTCCTCCAAATGGAATCCCCAAGCAGAAGGCCTCCCTATCCGTCACACATAACCATGCATGTCTGGGCCCAAAGTCGCCTTCTTAGAATGTTTATGATCGCTTTTACCTTGAAGTGTCTTCCTCATTAGTAAGGTCGCCATTTCTTTAGTGCATGTAGTATTGCTAATATTTCCTTATAATAAATAGATTTCCTCGTAAATACCTCTTGACTCTCGATGACTTTCAAAATCAATGGTTCTTCCTTCTTGCATTAAAACATCACCAATTCCATTTCCTACACCATTCCACGACAATTTTTTTAAATGCAGGCTTATGACCGATGCTAGTACATCGGCCTCTCAAGATGTTCAAAGTACCTTAGTTTTCTAAGTCACAGAAATGCATATTTCTTCAATAATGTTGCTGTTGTGTTGCTATTATCTCCATAATTATTGCTTGTCTCAGATATCACCATAACCCAAGAAATTCTGCCAACTTCCTTATATTTGTGGGAACTTTCCATTCCTTAATTGCTTTAATTTTTTTAGGTTCCTACTCTTAACACCGTGAGATAATAAGAATATGAACTAGATACTCCACCTTGACCAAAGAAACATTTGGATGTTTTTGCATATAATTGTTTCTCCTCGAATACTTTGAGCACCCCCGTCAACATGTTGACAGGATCCTTCTAAGACTTGTTGTATATTAAGATATCATCAAAAAATACTAGAACAATGTTAAGAAGGGTTTTGAAAATGGAAATTCATCAACCCTTGAAATGTAGAAGGTGCATTGCAAGGCTTAAAAGGCATGACCAAAAATTCATATGAACTTCGTGAGTTCGAATTTTATTTTCTAATATTTCGCCTTCATTCTAATTTTATGATATCATGAACGAAGATCCAACTTGGTAGAATAAATTTCTCCATGTAATTCATCCAATAATTCATCAATCATAGGAATGGGAAATTTTATCGTAATGTTCCAAAACTAGAATAGCTACATTATTGGGAATAATATGAGTTATTACCAATGTGGAGCTACAACCATATACCTCGCACAGTATTTCAAATCACTTATCCTTCAATAAAATATGCTATGTAAAAACCTTATGCGTTGTTTGCAATCAAAAGGTGGGGAAAGGTGATGATTTTGGCCCTTAAAACAAGTGTATTTAGATATTGCGTAAAATAAGATGCTATGTTATTTTTATATGACAGAGAAATAAGAGACTCTTAACATGTAAACTTTTGAAAAAAAAGTGTTTTTTCTATGTTAAACAAGCCCATTCTAACTAGGCTAGAAAACCCCTCGATTTCCATGATCTTTATGGCAATTCTATTGAAGCATGAGAGCATAAATTTTTGAAGGGTTTGAATAAAATAAGGTCTAAAAATTGGAAAATAATATCATAGGTACAAATTCATACATTTTATAGAAGAAGAGTGAGAATATGTATGAACTCTCAAAATTGGAGGTGCTGGGCAACCATGACAAAAGATCGCATAATTTCATGATGTGATGAGCTTCTTTAGGGCTGAAGCAGAATTTTATTGATTCTTCAGATCTATATCAGATATATGTACAAAAATATATATCCAACATACATCTACACACAATAAAGGTTGATCTATACATGCCCCTGGGGTTTTGCTCAAAACATGAAGCACCTAAGTGATTTGACATCTAAGTACTTCGTATCTGCAGAATAATTCAGAATTTTAGGAATAACACAATTACATAGTAGATGATATCTGAAACAAAAAATGCTTTGTTTGGCTAATCTATGGATCACCGCTAAAAGGAGAGGGAAGAAACCCCAACACTGCATATCTCTCCTCCAAAATGCAAAGCACACCCCGTAGAGTCAGAGATCTACAAATAACGTTGTCTTAGGGAGAAGAATACATTGTACCTTCCGAGAACATTCTTCCTGCCAAGATGATTCGAAGTGCAATCATCTAATGGACTCTTCCGTGAGTGTTGGCAGACACACTCATCGAGAAGAGCCATTGTCATCATCTAGATCTGGCGATATAGCCTTCCATTTGTTGCACCGCATAGACCAACCCTCAACATGAGCAGGCGCCTCAGAATGTAAGGCAGTTAGCTCAGTCTCGCAAGGGAAAGGTTAGAACACCTCTCCAAGAGCTTCTCAAGGGAAGGGGAGGTGATTCTCAAATGAATGCCCAACAAGGATGTCTAGTAGACAATTCCTTGTGAAATGATAATTCTCAACAACTCCTTCTTGTTTCCATCCTCTTCTTTTATAAGTTAGAGTCTTGCCAAACCCCAAACCACCTTGAATCACTTAACCCTTTCACAAAGAGATCCTCTAGACCGGCGTTGTCCCTCAAAGAGGCGTTCAATGCATCTACACTCTGCGTTGTTTGACTTCCGGGTCAAAGATGGCCCATTCTTGTGATTTAACCCATTCACACTTCGGTAAGGTATAATTTACATAGCCCATATATGTCTTTTCACATGTGCATTGATTTTTTCTGGTTTTCGTGAGTTTTACATGTCCTCCTTTACAATCATTCATCAATCATGAAATGCAAAATTAAACAAGTGAAAATTAATGTTCCTATTAGTTGAAGCTAATTTAGGAACATTACAAGCCTCCCCTTCCCAAATCGCTTGTCCCTCAAGCAACCGCAAGGGGCGGCCGCAAACTTCCCCTTCTTCTCTTCGTGGCCTCCCCATATGTTAGTTTCAACATTGCTATGAATCTCTGCAATAGTTCTATCTCCTAGTGGTCCTCCTCAATATGCAAGTTGGCTCTCATGAATAAACTCATGGGCTCTCATCATGAAGAAATGGAAGGTTTTTTAGAAAAATTATTGCCGATCCATGGCCTCCTCAAGATAGAAGTGATGAAAATAATGGGATTTTCTGTGATTCATGATAGTCTCCCATATCCATGCTATCATCCAAATGAAGTGACTACCTCCCATTTTGGCAATCCATAGAAAAATCCCCCAATACATATGAGAGGCATGTTACCAACAAATATAAGGGTCTACTTCCTGATAAAGAGACAAGTGATCTATCATAGTAGCACACACAAATCGCATGATCCCATTGAAGTACAATGAAAAGAATGTAACTTTCCCAAGGGCACATCCAAAAAGTGCCTCTCTCCAACTATGCCCCCAACAAATATAAGGACATATTTAGCTTTGTGGGATCATGATTAGAGCATGATAGTCGCTTATGTATGAGGAAATGAGAAGGAATATGTTCCCTCATGTGCAACCAAGACAGCTTTTATCCACTCATAGAATAGGAGTGTGACAATTTCCTTCCCTGAACACTTGTTTGTTGTATCATGCTCACTGCCTGAGAATGTACATCATGGTTGGTGTATTAACTTCACACCAAGAGGAATATAATAGCTTTCAAGGTTCTCTAAGGAATGTCCTATATCAACATAAATTCATGGCCTTGAGTAGCCCATGAAACCCATCATAAATAGTGCCCTCTTTTGGAGCTATGCTCGCAAATGAGTGTTAGAAAAATATAAGCATATAGGAGAGATACATGAATATTCAGAAGAAAACTCTCCCTTGCCACTTTTATATTAGTGGGGTAACTCATGGATGAGTTCTTCTCACACTCAATGAATAAGGAGATGGGAATAATGGCTCTTTCCAAGACAGGCCTCCTTCCCTTCATACTGGCAGTCCCCGCACATATTCACATGGAGAGTACCTTCTTGAAACCTTCCCATA
Source organism: Pinus albicaulis (assembly GCA_034641835.2). Classification (NCBI taxonomy): domain Eukaryota; kingdom Viridiplantae; phylum Streptophyta; class Pinopsida; order Pinales; family Pinaceae; genus Pinus; species Pinus albicaulis. The sequence goes on along the minus strand of CM076577.1, from coordinate 1,412,933,157 downwards.
TGAAACCACCTTAGGTATATGATATACTTTGACAACCTGTGTGGTTTTGAAAGTAAGATCTCATAGATGGCATCTATTAATTTCTTTTTCTTGAGCTTCTGGAGTCACTAACCAACAAAATGAGATTGTAGAAATAGATGACTCCATCAACCACCTTGAACTATTCATCCTTTACTTCCCCATCAAGAACTCCCCATGTGAAAAAGGTCCTCGATTATTCCATCATGAGTTAGGAATCCTACAATAAGGATCCAAGCTCTCCAAGAATGACAATGTTGTAGAGGTCTCAAATGCTTCTATCATATAATGGTTCTCTTTTGACATCCTTGATATCAAAGTCACATGCCGGAGTATCATAATATTCCTTTCGTCGCCCAATCGCACTCGATCTTGTTCAAGAAAATATTGAAGCATATGGAAATCAACTTCCCCTGAAAACCTTCTTGTCTTCAAAACTCTCCTTCTTTTGGCCCATTCATACAAGAGGGTTAGGATCCTTTGATATCTTCAAATATTCTTTGTGAATGAACGTATTATGGGTCGCCCCAAAGATATGGATTTTCCATGTGCCCTCATGCTTCAGCATCATGCACTGATTTCTCCTTCTCAACAAGCAGATTGAAAGTGGAGTTAGCAATGCCCCTTTCAGAAAACCGTTCATCCATTAGGGGAATTTTGAGGTCTAAAATACCTCCGAGGAAATAATACAAACATTGAAGAAAACTAAATAAAATAATATGAGTCAGCCTACTTTTATTACCACAATGATAATTTATATATATTTGGCCTAAAATTATACCAAAAATAAACATAAAAATAAGATGGATTGGTACAAAGAATATCTTTATAAAGTCATTATCAACAACTAATGCATTTGTCCTTTGCACTTAAATAACTTAAATAAAATATAAATATAAATTTATATAAATTCTTAATATATTATATAAAGCACACTAAAATTTATATTATTTAAATTGTATAATAATATAATTAATATACTATATAAAAATAAATATAATAGAATATAATAAATGTATATAGAGACATGCATTGTTTCTTTCAAAATATGAAATGACAATAACATATTTTTATTTTCAGAAAGTTAAACTAATTGTTGTGAGTACTTTACTTCGACTTTAACATTACTTAGAGCACTACCATGGTTAACCATGATTTTTTATCCACCATTGAGAATGTGACAAGTAAGTACCTTTAACTCAAGCAATGCCACTCCTCAACCATTATGGATGATTTCATCCCCTAAAATGTGATTGGTTCTCATAAAGTGAATTTTTATTGTAAATTTCTCCTTAGGAGGCCCATTTTAGACCTCAAAATTCTCTTAATGTCTCTCCCGAATCTCATGAGATTTTCATTGTTAGCTTTCCTCCTGCCCCTCCTTACCAGCATACATACCACCAGCTGAGGAGAACACTTAGCCTTCCACTCAGAGGTGCCTCCGGTAGCACTCTAAAAGAGTGTCAAGGCATAGAGTAGAATGTGGATGTAGGCGTACAACTCTTTCCCATATCTTTAATGCGCAGGTCCTCTTGCCTTTGTGCTTCCAAGCCCAAGCAGAGAATATGTTCTCCACCTCATGTGATTCCCCTTCCTCATCTTTCTTCCTTCTATCTCCAAGATCTCATCATTTGATAATGATGGCACATGTTGCCTTGCATCATACCAAAAGCCTTATTTGTGAGACCTTAGGGAACTCTGCAAGAGTGCAAGTGTTTCTTCCTTGGAGAAAGTGCTCCAACCTCATCTTCATGAGGTGCTTGAGGTTACTTAGTCAGGATCGTGTTATCATCTCCTGCCTTGTCCTCCTCTTCAATAACTGAAATTTTCCCATCATCAATGAGAGACCTTAGATCTTGGTCATCTATTGAAGGAGAAATCCTCTATGCTTCCTCTTGAGAAGAGTGACCTTCACTCAATGGGAGACATTTCTTGGAAAGGCATAAAAAATTACACTATTCCATGGTCTTAAGAAATGGATTCTGATTCATGTACCCTTCCAACTATGCAAAAGATTCATCCGATGTGGTTTGACAATGTCAATGTAAGATGATACCATGGAGCTTCATCAAACCTTTCTATCAATATTGTCAAACCCTCGAATAAGTAGGTGCATTGGCATTCTTCAAGGAAAAAGATCAACAGCTGAACCAAGAATATGTTTACCTTAAAAAATGCAAATGGCCGCCGTTTGATGGTCAATTTCCGAAAATTGATGTTGTCGTTATCAAAGTTATCTACCTCTCCACCCAAACCCTGACCGTGATATTTAGGTGATCCATCAAAGATAGATAGATAGAATATACTCCTTACCATGCTAATCCCTTGTGACTTTTCCCTCCTTGATTGCAGGTATCCTTTGCAAGTTCAAAGTTATCTTTGAAATCCTCAATCGAGCTTCATACTCCTTCAAATACTCTCTAAGAGTCTCCTTTTGGGCACACTTCCTTTCTTCCTTTTTCATGAAGAAAATCACATACGTAATGCTAAGATTTGTGATATGGATCAATGGTATTGCCATACAGCTGAGATAAGGATTTATAATTTTCCTCATGTATAGATCTTGTAGATTTGATTAGAATATCTTATGCTTTGAAACTTTCAGAGTTTCAATCGCTTCTCCTTTCTCCTTCTTGTTCAAACTTCTGGAGAGTGTTATTCTTGTATTCAAAATTACGATAGTAAACTCATTTTATTCATCATTCTAACTTTTCTCCTTTCTATAGCACTTTTTTCTCGAAGCCACAGTCGAAATACAAAGATCTTTCTTTTTTTGATACCACTTTCTTTAATGTTCCAAAACTCGGAAAGCAATCATACTCATTTTGGAATATGAGTTATTAACAATGTGGCGCTACATCCATATACCTCATAAAGATTTTAAATCACTATCCTTCAATAAAATACAGTAAACCTATACGACATTTTATAAAGCAAAGGTGGGGAAAGGTGATTATTTTGGCCCTAAATCATACAGATAAGGATTTACATAAAAATAAGATGGGAAAGTTAAGTTATATCTGATAGATATGGTTATGAGGGGACTTCAATATAAAATTTCAGCAAACAAAAATGTGTTTTTCTATGTTAAACAATTCTCCATTCCTAACTAGGATAGAAAACCCTGAGCTTCCTATGACCCAAAGTATGTAGACATTACCTAAGCATGAGAGCGTACTTTAAAGAGTTTGACTGAAATAATGTCTGAAAATTTAAAAATAATATCATGCTATGCATAACTCACATTTTATTTAAGAAAGAGTGAGGAAATATGTACAATCTCAAAATGAGGTGCTACAACCATGATAAAAGACTACATAATCATGACAAGTAATTTTAGGGATGAAGGAGAAGTTATAACATTATTCAGATCTATATCAGATATTTACATAAAAATATAGATCCAACATAGATCCATGTACAAGAAAGGTTTATCTATACATTCCCTGTTTTTCTCAAAACATAATACCTAAGTAGATCCGAGATTCAAGTTAAGACTTCAGACCGTAATGATTCAAAATTTCTGAATAATACAATTATATAGAAGATCAGATCTGAAAAAAATATGTATTGGATGGCCAATCCATGATCATATAGTGAGAGGAAGAACCTGAAGGAAGTGAGATATCTCCTCTTAAACATAGCAAAACACTGCTGCACTGTAGACTTTCAAATAAAATGTTCTAGGGAGAAGAAAACATTGCAGTTTCCGAGAATGATTTGGTATGATGCCAAGATGTAGATCTGAAGTTCAATCTCACAGAAAATTAACTCTTCTAGGAGGTTAAAAGACACAAATAATCGAGAAGAGACATCGCTATCATCTAGATCTAAGCAGCATCTAGTCTTCCACTTGCCGTGTACCACAAGACACTCAAAACCTCAAATACTTATAGTGTTTTAAATGGGCAGAAGCTTGGTCTAAGCCTCCGATGGAGGGACAGTTAGAAAATCTCCTCCAAGAGCTTCTCAAGGAAGGACGGGATTCCCTGAATAAAGAATTCCTAACCGTTAGCCACCTGTTCTCGATATACCTGGGGTGGCTAATTTGTCATTTAAGGATATGTCCTGCAAACAAATCATCTTGAAGTCTTAAGGATGTTTCTCCATATTTGAATTAATCTTTCATCGTTGTTTCCATCTTGAAATTATGTTGATTCACCGAAGAATACATTCTCAAAGGTCTTCAACTTATTTTCACTTTTCTTTTCTCTCCAACTTTCATAAAGCTTTATTTTCTCCTTTAACACTCATTTCCTTGTAAAGCTCCTCCAAAATACCTTTTGAACCCTAAAAATCCATTTTACAAAGCCTAAAATAACCCCGTTCTTTCTTCCCACTGAAAGCCAAAAGCCTTAAATCCTCATATTTTACCTAAAAGGGTTTTCCTCATAGTGATGTTAAGCCCCCGCAGGGATTAAGTCACCCACTATCCCCCGTCCTTTCCATCCATGGGGCCATACCCGATCACTTATCCATAAGTCCTCCTCTCTCCTCATCTTTCTTCGCAAATGCGCCTTTTCCTTTACAAATTTTTGCCCGACGTTTACTCTCCCGATGCAACCTCCGTCGTTAATCCCATAGATCTAATGCTGACTACCCACCCTCCTCCCACATACATCCATCCACCGCCCTTTCGATATATCTTCCACTTCACTCCTTTAAATCTCCGCCATTCATTCGATATCGATTACCACACTAACCGCCGTTCACCCCACGACAAAGAGGGCCAAACGTCACCAAGGGTCCCACCACACCTTTCTTCCCACACACATTTCTACCCATCAAGGCAGATCCGCACCGTCGATCTGCTCTCCCATCATCCTACCATTACCATCTGCCAAAGATCTCAAATTTTTTGCGCCCAAGAGTTAACATTTAAAAAACTTGCAAATGGGCGCTTTTAATCCACGTCGCCCATCGTATGGAATCACATTTTTTCACGCAAAAATGCCTCCCCCATTTCATTTGCGAAAACCAATGCGCTAATTTCCACCATACCAACCTTCGCAATGCACTTCCTCTTTAACTCGCTCATCTATGATCGTACGCCCATAGTATATCGCAATAACATTTCATTTTCTTCTCATCCTCCTCCCAAAACGACTCCATCAAATGATTTCCACCATAGATCATTCCGATCTAATGGTCCACGTTCACCCCCAGACCCAAACCTCCACAACCTAGTTAGCTTTCCTTCGTGGTTTTTTCCCAATTTTCCACTACAATCACATTCCACCTCACTCGGCTCCTCCATCTCTAGAACTCCTACAAGCACCCAACTGAAATGGAGATTTTATAACTATTTATTGTGTGTTCACATGTTCTTCCTCAGTCGATGAAGGATGATTTTACAAATTTCCTTTAAAGTGATACATAGGCTCCTAAAATGATCTCACTCGCCAAGAGACAACATCAAAGGGACCAAATGTATACAGGTCATGTCAATCATTGGGTTAGATTCACACCCTCCACCATCAAAACCCTCCACCTAAAAAAATGAACAACGTGAAGAGTGAGATCTAACATCCAAAGAGATTCATGCATAGAAGATTAATAAAACATTTGAAGGCATCAAGATGTATGCATCAATCAATCAACAAATTTAAAACATAAACAAAACCAAAACATGTTAAAGTACAAAGGAACAAAGCATTTACTAGTGCGTGCTGACTAACACATACATAACCCATCTCCATGCTCAAAAGGCCTACCAAGCAAGCTATTACACCAAGGAAGTTGCTACAAACTGTTGACATGGTCAGAAGTATGGAGTCCTCAAGGCCCATTATTTCACTTAATCACACCCAAGAAGAGCATGCATTCATTCCAATGATTTTTCCCCAAAGGACACCCCGTGGTGATTTCATCATATCAGAATGGTCTCATAAGCTTTGCCAAAGTTATTGATCCCGTCCGGAATTAAATGAAATTTAAAGACACAGAGCTGAGTATTCCAATGACCTCTCCAACTTCGAGGATCATTAAAACTCTTCTTACCTACTTTTCCTCATTTTTCCTATAAAGACTTTGAATGAATTGTAAAAGGTTCAGATTGTGATTTTTAAAGTATTGTCGCTTTGAAGAAGCATTGGTGTTCAAGGAGTGTGGAGGTTTTGTTTTTCTGCTGATGAAGGAGGGCCGGACCATCGATCCCATTGTTGGTGAAGTACTTCTTATTGTTAATGTTACTTCCTATTTTCCACTTTGTTTCATCATGCTAAATTTTGACAAAGAGATGTGTTATGAAATGTATCTTAGAAGCACCTCTGACTCATTTATCCTTCAATTGCTTGTATGATTTTTGCCATCGAACATGAAAGGGAATTCTAATAGCTCTCTTGAATATTCATTTTCTTTTATTTCGTAAAATGGTTAATTCCTGGGTTTGTGTTTAAGACCGTTTAGTGCTCCTCTCTTCCTTTCCATCGAATATTTATCCGAAATCTCCCTTAATTATTAATGTTTGCAGCTTGATAAAGAGAAGCTTGCTCTAATCACACTGCTCATTACTATAATTATCGTGTTAAAGGCTCCTATAATTTCGGGCTCCAGATGTTCAGCATTCTCTTATTTTCGAGTGAAATTGTATGTCTTTGTTGATTTATCTTTTCACAGTTGAACTGCTCTGAGGAACAGGTATCTCACTATCCTTTAAGTCATTAAGAGAGTTTTATTATGCATTTATCTTTTCTTCGAGTGTTTATATTGGATTAAGTCCAAAATAGCTATTGAGGAAATAGGGTATTCTAAAATCTTTAAGTCATTGGAAAGGGGGTTTAGTTACTTTTCACTCTTAGTCCTTAATGTCCATCTCATTTCACCTATATTATTCCAAAACTAATCCTCACTGCTTATATTTTCCCTTCCGGTTTCCCTTCCTTCTCAATCGAACTACATTTGAATTTTCACATGACCCATTGCCCGATGGTCAGGATTCCCATGCTCTATACATACTAAATGAACCTATTCGTTATTCAACCAAACAAAACAAACAACCCCGTAACTCCTAACTATCCTAAAATAAACTTCTAAAACCATTCAAGACATATCTTTATAAACATATTTAACTTTCCGATACTAGGAGGGCTAGATCCTAGAGCTCTAAAGATTACAGATGTTTCCTTGTTCATGGTTAGCCAATCTACCAAAACATAGGAACCCCAACATAATGGAGAGATCATTTTCTGGGACTTATTGAGTTCATATTTGCCTCGAATACTTAAAACTCTTTAGACCCTAATCGCATAAATAATACATCGTGGACTTATCCCACCGCTCACACCAACATAATGGTGATCACCTGGCAGGGGACATATTGAGTACATACAGTACAGAAAAATCTTATAGAACTGCAAGTCCTTAAATAACCACCTAAAACTCAAAACCCAAAAAAAATTTAGATTGGCTTCATAATGTAGTCATGGGTATTCATGTAATATTTTACCTCCAAGAGAGCTAAAAATTTCCACCTAGCGACTCCACAATCCCAAAAGACCTAATGACTCACCTAGTTGAAGACTCTAAACTCGTTGAAAAGATATAGTGACCTCTTCTCTAATTTACAAGCATGATTCCAAGGATAAAATAAAGATATGCCCCAATTATAAGGATCATATCCCCAGATTCCCAAGCACAAATTCTAAAATAAATTGCTGAAAAGCATTCCACGATATTTCAAGGATGAAAATGTAGATGAACCCTGTTACATCTCATCAAGCTCTTCATACATGTGTGAAGGTTAAAATTTGAATGGCATGAGGATTGTCTTATGAAAATTTTCATGGCAACATTAGAAGTAAATACAAGAAATGGTATTAATGGTTAGAACTTCAAGAGCTTGTTTTTCCTTTTGAGTCACATGCACCAATTATTTTAAGGCAAAGTATAAATAAAACTCTCCATCCTTATCATGTGATTGTCAGGATCAATTCGTAACATCATACAATACTCCGTTAGATATCGATGAGGATTTGGTTAATATGCATCCTCGAGGATCTCTCAACATCCATTCAAGAACTCTCACATGCATCTTGACTGAAGCAATAGAAACTAGGATGAAACAATTGAGGAAGAAATTGAAATCTAATAAATCAAATACATTCCCCAAGATATTCCTAAAAACTTAATACTTATTCATCACTCCCTATATTTGAGGCCCAAGAAGACATCCAACCTCAAACTCACTCCTCACAGAGATGAGATACCGTACTTCTTCTCAAAGAAACACAATGATTTTCTTTGCAAAAGAATAACAGATCTGTATTTATCCACAGATAGCTGTGCTCGGGGTACCCGTAGAACAAACACTCTTGCCCATTCATCTACCTAGGCTTTGTTGTACAGATTAAAAGCTCCCCCGTAAATCAAAATGAAGAAAGATCTCATTTATTAATCCAAAGATACTTATTAAAAATATTTACTTTCGAATGATTTTTCCTAATGTTATTTATCCGATGATGATGTTCTTAAACACTTTGATCTTTGTAGGCCATCATTAGTAGATTTAGAAGAAAATTAGTTCCATCAACTTCAAGAAAGTAATGAGCCCATGCATGCTATTTATGATACCGATGAGGAATGTTATGAAAGTCTAGTAACAAAAAGATTCATTGAATCTTCACTCCGATTTATCTCGCATCATAAGCACAGTTTCCATGCATATGGAAATCAGCAGTTTTTCATCTAAAAGGGTGAAGAGGAAAACAACGAAGAAATTTTCGAGAAGGTTGGAAACCAAGGAGCCTTCTCTTGAAAAGAGGAAGCAATGGAATAGACCTCTGCTCAAGAATGTTTCCATACTGATTCTTTCGCAGAGCTCTACCCACCAAATCAAAATATCTCGCAATCCAGGCAAGAGGACAATCTTAAAAGATATGATGAGTCCCCTCCATTTAAAAGAATGAAGATGAGGAAGAGTTTCTTTCTCAAAATGAATATTTTCCCGATCCGAAGAGTAATCCCTGTTGAAACTTACTGGTCAAATACTCAAGGAACTGTGCATTGTTTCTAAGATCCTCATGCTCACTTCTGAAGGAATTTGAAGAAGGGATAAAGATTATTGGGAGAATTGTATTACCAAAAGTGTTTTTAGCATTGCCGCTAAGAACAAAAGGAATGGGAGGGTCCTATTTATCTGGGCCCTTCCTAAGGATGAAGAAGGGACCAATCATGGAATCATTTACCTGACTGTTGCACTGAAAAAGAGATTTCTACCGCCCAAACATGTAAATATTCCAAGTTAGATTAGGGGGCAGTAGGAATGTCAATAAAGCTCGGGCCTGAGCATCTAGTTAGTTTTTTGCTTATTCCTTTCAGAGAAGAGAAATGAGAAAAATAGAAAAACAAGAGAAAAAATAAAAGAGGGAAGATAAAAAAAGAAAGGTATAGCCCCATACTGTAAAAGAGAGACAAAGTCTAAAAGTGTGCAAGCTCAAATGCCACTCCTAAAAACACACTTCTCGTCCACCATATGTACCAATCATGATTGGGAAGATTTTAGCCCAATACCGATAGGATAGTGAAGAAGATCTCAAATTGTTTAATCTTGCTTATCAATAGAACAGATGAGATGAAGAAACAAAGGGTCCAAACATGTTGAAAACTGGACTCAGAACTGTGCTGAAAATATGGCTATATTTCTCTCAAATCCCAACCCGTAGAAAAGGACTTAGAACTGCTCTAACATGCTCAAAACTCCGAACTGTGAAAAGCAGCAATAAAACAACTTAACAAGATCAAAAAACCGTAGCCGTAATGAAGAAAAAGGGGGACTCTAAAAATCTCAAAACTGGAACAACAATAAGAAGGAAGAACATCCTAGAATTTAGATCTTCACCCTTCAAAATTTTGGTTTGAATTTTTACAAGTTTCAGCTCACAGTATCTTGTCTTTATGCTACGACCCATAGCAAATCGTACTTCGCCTAATCCTATTTTACCGTGTTTCAATTTTTGTTTTAGGAATATAGGCATGAAAATCGTCATTCAATTTAATCCTGCCGTATAGTAGTTAGGTAGAGAAACTTAAGAGTCCAACTTTTAATTTGGGTTTTAAAGAAATAAGGGAATTATATATTATTTTTGCACAGTAAAATAATATGTAAAGAGATGCCACCTAAGCAATCAAAGAAAAGAAAATGTTAGATTATGAGTCTTGCAGGTATAAATGTTTGTTTCCTAAAGAGATTCATGCCGTAGGTCACCGAAATAACCGCCAATATGCACTAGGTACCGGTAGCAGTTAAAGAACGCACCAATGGAATGGCATCGGTTTGTTAAATCTAGAGATTACCGATAGGTTCGGACACTCCAAAGGGCAAGCTGTCCTCCCCAAGTGGGAGCCACCGTTAGCCACCCATAAATTTAACATACCTAGTGGTGGCTAATTTGTTGCCTACCTTCAAGAGATTTATGTCTTGTGAAATTCATCATCTTGAATTCTTATGATGTTTCTCCATATTTGAATGAATTTCACTTGTTTTCATCTTGAAATCATGTTGATTCACCGAAGAAAGCTATTCCTAAAAGGCATTTGAAACTACCAATTTTCATTTCCCCACTTTCACATAAAGTTTTCTTTTCATCCTTTAACCCTCCATTTCCTTTAAAAGCCTTCAAAAATCCTTTAAACTTAAAATCCTTTTGCTGTGTTTAAACCCCATTTTTTCCCCTTTCTCAATGAAAGCTAAAATGCCTTAGAATCCCTATTTTTAGCCCAAAATAGGTTTTCCGCTCTATAAATGGATTAAGCTCCCTAGGGCTTAAGTCAACCACTAGCCCTGTCCTCTCCATCCATGGGGCCACACCGAGCGCCTTTATCCCCAAGCCCTCTCCTCATCTTTCTGCGAATGCCTTTTCCTTACAAATTTTCACCCGACAAGTATCCCGACAGTAACCTCCATCGTTGATCCTATATCTAACGATGATCAATGCACTTTCCCCATACAACCATCCACCCGCCTTTCCATATCTTTCACCTTTAAATTTACCATTCACCTGAGATCTAGGCTCGCACTAAACCCAATTATTCACCCCACGACAAAGAGGGCCAAATGCCTACCAAGGGTCCCACCCACACCTTCGCCTACACACATTGTCGCTCATCGCGCGTGCGATCCGCACCACCTGGTCCGTCACTCATCTGATGGTCACTATCCAATATCGCAAATTTTTTGTGCCTACAGGTCATGTTTAAAAATTTTGCGAAATGGGTTGTTTCTAGAATCCACGGTTTGGCCAATGTATGGAATCACATTTTTTCACGCAAAACCCTCACCTCCCCTTTCATTTTGTGAAAACCATCGCCATTTTCTACCATACCACCCTCCGCAACATACTTCCTATTTTAATCCTTAGTCGTCGATCTCCGAGATCACATGTACCTATATTATATCGCGATAAAATTTCATTTGCTTCCTCATCCCTCCTCCCAAACGATCGCATCAAATTATCTCCACCATAGATCATCATGATCTAACGCATTCACGTTCACCCTCGCACCCAAACCTCCATCGGGATGGTTATGTACCGTGGTTTTTCCCCAATTTTCCGCCGTAATCACATTCGCCTGCCACTACTCCTCCACCCCCCGGGACCTCCGAAAGAAATCTAAACCAATCCCATGGGATTTTATAACTATTTATTAGGGGTGTTCAGGTTTTTCCTTGGTCGATGAAGGATGAACGCTTTGCTGTGCTTCCTATGACACAGTAAGTTCCTGAAATTATTCATGGCTACAACAACATCAAAGGGACCCAAATGGGTGCTAGGTTATGTCAATCATTACAATATTCATAAAATCTCGTTGACCCTCTAGCTCGTTGAAACCTCCACCTATAAACATACAATCATAAAGGTGAGGATCGCATCCAGAACATTGCATTCAAGGCATAGAAGATTATCATTTGAAGGCATTATTGGCTGTGGCAGACGAGTACATCATGAAATTTAAAACATAAACAGAGCTAAAACATGTTAAATACAAAGAATAGTATATTTATTGGTGCAAAGTCGATTAACACATGTAACCCATCTTCATGCTCAAAGGCCTGGCCAGCGCTATCGCACCAAGGAAGTCACAGCAACCTGCCGGAGTAGTTATTAGAAGTATGTATTCAAGTCCCATTCTATCGCTTAATTCACACCTGAAGATAAAAATACCACTCCAAATGGTTTTTCCCAAAGGACACCCTATGGGTGATTTATGTCATATCATAATGGTCTTAGCAAGCTACAAAGTTATTGATTCCGTTCCGGAATTAAATGAAATGTTTAAGACACAAAATGGAGCACATTCAAACATTCTTCCAGTCTTCAGGATTAAAACCTTCTTTACCTACTTTCCTCATTTATCTATAAAGACTCTTGAAGTCTCATTGTAAAAGGTTGGGTACTTGGTGATTTCTAAAGTAATACACATCGTTTAATAGCCATTGGTGTTCCGAAGGAGTGTGGAGGTTTTTGTTTTTCCGTTGATGAAGGGAAAGGTATCCATTAGATCCTTGAGCCTGCTTGGTGAAGTACTCTATTGTTAATGTTACTTCCTCGTTTTCCACTTGTTTCATCATGCTTGTACTATATCGTAGGATAAAAATTTTAGGTAGAGAAATGTATCTTACACTCTCTCGAATCGTTTATCCTTCATCGTTTATATGTTTTCTAAGCCACTATGCAGGTATAAGTGTACTTAATAGCTCTCTTGAATATTCATTGTTTTATTCCATAAATGGTTAATTCAAATTTAAAGTAAATAACGTTTTAGGGCGTTCCCCTTTCTCTTTCACCTATCATTGCATCTCAAATCTCCTTTTAATTATTAATGTTAGCATTTTGACAAGAGAGGTTTGTTTCAATCATACCCTCTTGCTCATTATTGCAATTATTGCGTTAAAGGTCCCTAATTATAGTCCTAGATGTCTAAGGTTTTCCCTCTTCTTTGAGTGCAATTGTATGTTCATGGATTTATCTTTTTAAAAGAATTATAGAGAAATAGGGCGTTCCCCGAATCCTTCAAGTCATTAAGAGAGTTTTAGTTCCGTATTTCTTTTTTATTTTAGTGTTTATATTGATTAAGTCCAAAAATGAGCTTATTGAGTGAAATAGGTGTTCCTTTCTAATCCTAAGTCATTTGCAGTGTTTAATGTTTTCACTCTTAGTCCTTAATTTCCATCTCATTTCACGTATATTCTTCAACAGATCCTCGACCAAGTTAGATCCTTCCTCTAGTTTCCTTCCTTCTCAATCGAACTATTTTGATTTTCACATGACTCATTGGGTTGTACTATTGTAGATCTCAGTGTTTGTAAGATAATTTAATGAAACCTATTTGTCCAACCAAAAAAAAACAAGCAACCGTGCACTTCCAACTAGCGGAAATCAATCTCTCTAAAACCATTCAAGACATATCTTTATAAACATATTGAGAGATCCCTCTGAGACCAGAATATGGACCCTAGAGTTCTAAAACTGGTTCTAATGTTGTATTTTCTTTTTGTTAGCCAATCTACCAAACACAGAACACCAACAAGGGATGTCCAGCGTACAATTCCTCAGAAATGATAATCTTCAACAACCTTTCCTTGCTTCCTCCTCTTCCTTTTATAAGGATTCTGCTAAACCCTAAACCACCTTGAATCACTTAACCCTTTTCACATTATATCCTCCTAGAATCGTGTTGTCCCTCAAAGAGGTTCAATGCATCTAGACTAGCGTATTTGACTTGGTCAAAGAGAACCATTCTTGTGATTTAACCCATTCAAACTGCAAGATATAATATATAGCCCGTATATGTGTATTTGTTCACATATGCATTGATTTATTCTGGTTTTCAGGAGTTTCCACATGTCCTCCTTTTACAATTTATTCATCAATCATGAAATGCAAAATTAAACATGGAAAAATTAATGTTCCTATTAGCTAAAGCTAATTTAGGAACATTATATTTATCTTTAATAATGACCTATTGTTTTCTATGCACATGCATATTGATGTACCTACATCGCCCCGTCATGTTCAACACACTGAGAGAGAAAGGACTTTGACTAGGTTGAATTATACCAAATTTCAACATTTCTACAATCATACGTTCAATTTCACTCTTTTTGGACATAAGGATATATATAGTACCAGTTTGGGGGAACACTTCGTGGAATAAAATGAATAAGATGATCATGATTATGAATATGTGGGAGTCCTTTGGGAATTTCAAACACCTTTTGGAATGATTTTCCAAGACTTATTGGAGATCTGGAGAAATAGATGATTTTGAAGTTGGAACTTTGAAGTGAGCACAATTAAAATTACTACTTTATTTTTTCTTTTCAAGAGATTCTGTCATGACATTATAGCTTATTATATTTCGTACTTCCTCGTGATACCTTGTAATTTTACTTTTCTTTCTGCAGAAAAAAAACTACAAAATGTCTTTTTGCAATTAAAATCTATCATCCCTGAAGATTGTAACCATTGCACCCTCTAGTACAACATCAACAGCCCTCCCATCGAATGGAAATCATTGGACTATTCAATACATATTCCCCCATGGTTAATCTCATATTATGAAATTTTCCATAGAAATTGATAAGCCCTCCCATTTGCAACCATCACTATTACTTTGTGTTATTATAGGAAATAATTCAATTTTTATTACCCATGTTTTAATAAATATGTGATACTACCCGAATCAATCACATTTATTAACATTTTTTTTCGATATGTCCTTCATAGTTGGTATTTGAGATGGTAATTCACCAATGCATTACATGATGTGGCCGAACTCATCGTCCTATTCTAGGTACAGTCCAGGTATTCCTCTGGTTTGAAGTTGCTCATTTTCTCCTTCCTTCTTCACATCTAAAGCTAATTTCTTCTCAACACACTTATGACCTTAAAGTAGCATTCTATCATACAATTATAAATACCTTTCTCTCTTTTTCTTTAACATATTGCATAACTTTTGGAAGGAATTAGATATAACACTTTTACATTATAAGATGTGATGAGGTTTTCCTTGTTGCCATAATTTTACATTCAATTTTTCTGCCAACTTCAGCCTAATGAATTCAGTTCCCACCTGTTCCATATGATAAGTTATCCTTTAAATTCTATGAAGACATCAATATTGTATCCTTTTTTGAATATTAACACTTTTATATCATTTTGGAAGTCCTCAATGTGCTCCACCACTAAACCCTTTTTTGAATACTGTCTACAAAAAGTTGTTTTTCTTTGCATATCCTCATAATGCTAATATTTTCCAAAATTGACCAAGTGACATCAGGGAGAAAGCCATATATATTGTATACAAATTATTTTGTTCTAAATATGAATTGCATGTATACCTTTTGTGTGTTTTGGTACATTATTGAGACTGAATTATTGCTCCATCTCGTAGTATCCATGGACAGATCCTTGCCAACAAAACTTCCTCGGTATCGATCTTTAGATAGGTAGTTCTTCATCCATATTGGTGCTTATGAAATCGTCAATTAACATTTATTTTGTTCTCATCATGAGTTTCCTCTACTATATTTTCTCCATTAGGGAACATTTCTTGTATCATATTTTTCAAACATGCCATGTCTTTTTAGATCATTCTTCATGTTTTCCATTTTTTTATCATCTGTATTTCCATGCAGTTAGCTTCATGACCACTTCCATGTCATCCATCTTAGTTTCCATGGCATTCTTTAAACCATCCATCATGATTTTCCACGATTTCTTCAAACCATCCATATTAGCTTCCACCTTTTCAAAACTTCCATTTCATTTTTTCTTTACAGCAAAATTTGCACTTTCATGTAATTTCGATATGTCATGTTGCACTTCTTCATCTTCATGAGTCATACGAGCCTTTAAGGCTTAATGGGTGTTGAACACACAGGAATTTCAGAACCCAATACTCATATATATTCTAGAATATGCCCTTGGAATCAATTCAAATTGATTCTTCAAACAAGGCCTACAATTCAAAAAATCTTAACACCTTTTTCTTGCTTTTTGGAGGAGTCGAGATGAAATTGTTTATCTTTATATTTCCAGACTAATATTCTAAATGTGTTTCTCTATATAATTTAATATTTTTCAAATGCCATAGTTTTGACCTAATTTGGGATTCTTCACAAAACAGGTCAATATCCCCACAATGACCGAATTATGGACTAATTTGTATTTGGTAAAATTTCTACAAGATGCCATGTGTCACCTGCTTCTCCTTTGGTTCTGAATACAAAGACACTATACTGTAAGTCACAGACCCACTTTTCCAAAATCAATCGATGTCACAGAGTTATCAATTTTCCACGGCCACCAAGATAAATTCAAGAGTTCAAAACTTTTAAATTATAGATTATATTCTCCAAAATATTGGGAACCAATATCTAAAATGTTTACATGATTTTCATGAAAGTCATTTTCAGTAAAATTTTTAATAGTAAACTTGAAAAAATACGCAGTAAATTTAGTACCCAACATGACTTGTTTGTGTGAAATTGGGAGCCCTAAAAACCCTAAGTTCCACAAGATTACAGTCTGGAAATATTCTCAATGAAGATTCAAATGAATATATACAAAATTTCTTAGATTTTGTTGTTTTGTTAGAAATGGCCTTTCCAACCTTCACAGTGCAAATGTTAGAAAATTCCACGATCACCTACTTGGACTAACAGAAATCCTAGAACTGCAAGCTCTACACTGAACACAGTGCTGAAACCAACTCCAAAAAAATAGAAGATAGATTAATAATTTAAAGAATTCAATACCTAAACTAGAAACTTCTTTATAGACAATACATAAATGAAAATTTTAGTTATATGAAAATAGCAACCTCCTTCATATATAGGAGTCCATGGGGTCACAATATAATCGCAGCTAACTTAAACACGATACTGTGGTACATTAACAATGTTACTGCTGCTGTGGCACAACAAAAACAATAATGGGGCCACACTAACAACAATACAGATCAGGACAAGAATATAGGACTAAAACATATATTGTTATTTCGAAATAATTAAAATATATAATTAAATAAATTTATTACTTTGTAATAATTGGATTCGTTAAGCCATGTGAAACAACAAACAATTACAAAAATAATGAAACAACAACAACAATTGATCAGAAATACCAAAATAACTAAAATTAATATAACACAACAACTACATTAACCTTCACACTAAATAAATACAAGCGCATAAATAAAAGAATCTAGACACAACATAAGTTTAAGCAACATTCCACAGAGAGTGGCCCAATCAGACCAATCAGTGTGTCATTAAAGATATAAATTGCCAGAATTGAAAGAGTAAAAGATAATTTAGACATGAGCTAATTGTTATTCATGATATCTTCAATTCCCTTAGTATTGTTCATTGATTCAGATTTTCTGTGTCTTTCAAAGCAAATGATTGTAATGGTAGTTCCTGAACGCAAAATTATTACTGAAAGATTAAGAAATAATATTATATTTGTAAAACTTAGATGCAGATAGTATAATAAGTTGCTGGAGTCACAATTGTGCTTTCATCTTCATTTTACCTCATTTTCCTTTCCATTAAGCATCTAGTACCCAATTTGATCAATGAATATGGTTAAAATTAGTTTTAGAATGTGATTTACATGACTGATTTGCTAAGTTTTGTGATTTTTTCATATTTGTAAAGAATTTTGACCGAACTAGCTTGCACGTACATTCCGTAGTTTAACTTGACATCTCTGCAGTTGTCTCTGCTGTTTGGGCATGTTCCGTGTGGCCTCTGCAAAAACTCATATGGGTATGAATCATTATACCAGCATGGTTCATGTCTATTGTGAGTAAGAACGTAATGCAGTGCTTTTGGAACGTGGGAACACATTTAGGGAAAGGTGATTTCTGTTAGACTATCTCATCCATGTCTTCTTTTTTCCTTCTCCACATGTTCACTTCAAGAGTCCTAATGTGATTCCAGATAAGAAAGATAGAAATTTGAATTTTAAAGTCTTACAGTGTGCATTTGCTATATAAACACTGAGAATGGGAGATTTGATGTTAGATTTATGCTAGATTTTATTTAGACTCTGTATACATATTTCTCCAAGACACAGAGTGTTATGTTCAACAAGGTTTCATTTTACCACAAGACAGTAGTTGTTTTAAAGATGATTGACTTAGTTAATTCTGCCAGGTAGAGGTCTCCAGCTTCTTGCATGACGATTATAAATTAGATAAGTATTCTAGCCGCCATTACGTTTAAAGTTGAACGATGGTTGTTTTGACTAGCTGTTCTAGCTTATACTCATTCTAACTCTTCCACAAGAATTCTTTCAATAAATTAGTAGAATAGTGAATGGGAAGTGGCTATAGTATTGTAGATTTAAGAATTTAGTTGTTTTAATTGGCTATCAGAGTTATATTTATTTTGTTCTTCTCCAGCACAATAAGAAGCTCTTTCCAAAAGATTAGAATATGGAATGGAAAATACAGGACTGTGTGAGATGAAGTGTTTTTTTTGTTGTTCATCATCACAAATATAATGTTCCAATCACTTTCCAGCGCGTGTTAGTTAAACTCTTCCACAATTTCTGTGTTGTTTCAACATAGATCAGACATTGAATGATTTAGTTGTGTGTTTATATTTGGCATCATCTCTGTTTTCATTTCCAACGCTGCCCAAAACATCAGAATGATTGTATATATGGATATATATATCTTATTTTTTCATTATTTAAATTTAATATTTTATATTGCACTCAATTACACATAATGTAATTTATTCTAGTTTTTCCAAAAGAATAATTTTCCAAAGGATTATATAATGATACAAATAGGACTGTATACCCTCAAGGTAAACATATGTTAGTAGCTTAGTTGTAGATGCTCCTAGGTTTAATTTTTTTACTCTGTCTCCATGTTCACATTGTTTTGAGTTCAAGGATGACTTTTGTAGCTCATATTCATTTTGATTATGTATCTAAGTTCATTTCAGATGAACTTTATTGTACTTAATTACATTCATTTTCATCTGATTATATTAGATTGAATTTCTGGCTGAAATAAGATTATTTAAATACTTTCATTATTTATTGCTAAACATCTTCTTGTTCTAAAATCTACACCATCATAACCATACATAGACAAACATCATTTTAAGGCTTGAAGTACAAATGTAATTTCTCCACCATTATAAAATTAGAGTTTCCTTCTCTCTCTCTAAAGACTACTGAAAAGGAAACTAATAAATCTCCTGAGTAAAGGTTTGGTGATGTTCAATTAATCTATCAGAGTTAGGAATTATTGTGATGAAAATCGGATATGATTAATATTTTACTCCAACATACGAACAACAAATCTCTAATTAGCATAGCCAAGAGAAGAAGACTATAAGTTAGTTGTTTAACTGTTTACTTAGGAAGAATTGCACAGTTGAAGGATCAGTGTTTTGTTTCCTTCCTTAAATGTTTTTGATGAAAGAATTTGATAAGTTTAGTTTTAGTTTTGAATCATTTCATTAAAAGTCATTATCAAGCTTGTTTCGATTGGTCTAGATTTGATTCCTCGTTTTTATTCCAATTGCATTTGTCATTTTTCATCCATCAATTAGGGGACCACTGCTTTTTAATTTATCACCATTTCCATTAGCTTTCAGTATTTTCTCTAACATAAAACCAAAAGACCAAAAATATCATAAATCATCACAAAAGACCAAAAACATCGCAAAACACTACACACAACGTGATGAGAACAGTAAACACTAGGCATGACATAAAAGACACTTCACTTCAAAGCAGCTTACAACCTGCTGATACTTAAATGAGTCTGTTCTTAGAGACTAGATTGACTCTTCGAAACATTTTGGCGCCCAAGTGTTTCTGGGGAAGTGAAAACTAGGTAACCTTTTTGTTTCTTAAGATCCAAAAACAAATTTTATGCGTAGGGAGAGAGATTCAAGGGGGAGATTAGAAAACAGAAGGTGTTTGATTTCTAGAACACCACTTGTTTCATCTAGATCCAAAAGCCGCATACCTTCGAACTCAAACCAATATTCCATCCTTTACCGATCCTCGACTTCTAGAAGATCTATACGTCGCCTATTCCATTAGAGAACTCCTTCAATGTTCCACTCCGAACTCGCCAGCAAGAGACTTTAAAGACTCAGTAGGGATACAAAACCTTCCACTTCCACAAGGATTCAATCATGCGTAATAGAAGGAGGAGGAGTTTAAGGAGAAACATAATTATTGGGAGGTAGAGGTAGAGGAAGAGGAGAAGAGGGAGGAGGAAGAGAGAGGCACGGAAGAAGAGGGTAGAATAGAAATTCCTTGGTTTCTATATTGATGAAGAAACTAATACAACGATGAAAAACATTTCTACCGTTCTTCCAAACATATATTCAAAATCAAGATCCCGAAACTTTAGTCTAATTAAAGTAATGGTAGAACTTATGACTACTTACAAGATGCTCAAAACTGAAATTATTTCTTCAACTTTAAATAAGCATCATTGAAGTGGTTTATGACTAATCAGCAGTTCTGAAGAAGCCATATATATGACACATTTTGGAGAGATATTTGGATTATTAAGCACAGTTAATCATAAGGAAGAAGGCTCAGATAAAGGTAAAATATGAAAACTTAGTGATTTGTTAAAAGATTAATTACAACATCAAAGTGGAAAAAGGAAAATCTTTAGATCAAGACATCTTAAAAGTTTTTGTTAGTGCCAACAGAGTTTTCATGAATGGTTGACATTCTTAACATGATGGGAAAAGGGATATCATAACTTATTACCTCCAAATATCCGAGTTATGTATCAACCTTTCCAGAGGGGAAATCAAACTCAAAGGTCCAAGAGGATCCTGCTATGTAAGTGGCAAGTAAATCTTCTTCTCGGGACAAAAGAAGTAGACTTAAATAGACAAGGTTGATGATTTTAAATCTGAAATCTTAGGGAGTCTTAGTGAACAAATATACACCCTCAAGATACAAAACAAGCAAAAGTTGAATCTCATGCCTTCGGCAATCTTTTGTCCAAAATGTAGAAAGAAACATGCCTTGAGAGAGTGTCTTTAGACAAAGTTGTAGAACTCCTGTGTTATTTGTTTTCGGGTAAAACATGAGACTCCACTTTCTCTCTTCCCTGTCTCAAAGCTGTTTTCTGTGAGTGAACCCCACAGTATTCCATGTATTCTTTAACTTTGTATCTAGAAGACCTCGGGCAGGACTCTGCATACGCGATTTCATGATCAACAAGACCAACCCCCACCTTGGAATTTCAAAAGAACCTTGGCCTCCCACTTCAAAATCAATCTCAATCTTGGGCACAAGATCACAAGTCCCTATGGAAGATACTCTCCATAGTTGACAAGATCCACCTATCCTATCCACCATATCCACATTTTATCCTCAAAATCCTCAACAAAAAATTTTCTTCAAAATCTTCTGTACAAAATTTTCAACAAATCCTCAATGTTTATCATCAGAATTCAATCATATCAAAATCAACCACTTCCATTACCATTCCCCAAAAATCCAATCAATTGCCACTAACCCATACCAAACCCCAATAAATCGAACCCTTAATACATACATGATAGAAGGTCAACAACAACTTATTTAATTACTCCTCTAGACCTTAGTGATGTTCAACTTAGGGTCCGGAAGGATACTTGAAAAGAGGAAACCTTCAGGATCACACAAGAACAAGATACCTCGAGAAATACTTCTCACGGTTAATAAAATTTCTGAGGAAGACACATCCTTCAAGACCAAAACATTGAAAAACTAAAACAAAATATCCAATAAATCCAACTCCGTATTAGAGCAACCATCCACATTCCACTACCTCCTTTCCTAGAAAGATTACAAATTAAGTAGTAGAAAAATGACGGTGCCTAATTATGATTTCTTAGATGAATTGAGAAATGTTTGCATTAAAATTCCATTGTTGCAAGCCATCAAGGAAATCCCACTTGTATAAAACAATAAAGAGCGAGTATGAAGACAACAAAGAAAAAGAATATAGAAACCAAGAAAATTCAACTCGTAGGACAAATAGCAGACATTATGGGGATGGGTACAAGATTGCTAACCAAAGTATTCTGACCCAGAAATCCATTGTCAAAATTCACATCAATGGAATTGAAATTCAAAACACATCTGCTGATTTAGGAGCAACAATAAATATCAAGAGTAGACAAATCATGGACAAACTAAAACTCTCAATCTCTCTTTACACCCACACTATTACAATTAGCGGATAGATCCTCGTGATCCTACCAGATATGGGGTAATAGAAGACATTCCAAGAAATTCCTAGATCTTCGGGGAGTACCTCGTGGATTTCATGATCCTAACCCCAAGAATAATCCAGAGGCCATCCTTCTTTAAGCATACTAGGAAAGACCTTGAACATAAGTACCAGATGCTTTATTAGTTACAGTCCATGTTGATGTTACATATTTTGATGGTATTTCAACCAAGAGAGTCACTTTATATCCTCCAACTAGGACAATTACAGATCTAGAGTGGACACCAATGGATAGAGGATGAAGAAGATTTACAACTACTTTCCACAATTTCAAAATTAAGGAAGATAGTCAATTCCGAATACTCTAGAAAACTTTGAATCCTCTCCAACACAAACATGAATCATTTCAAGAGGGATCCAATATTGAGTTTTTGTCATCTACAGGGCAGATGTCTTTTTATTCTATGGACAAATTGAAGCTGACAAGTGAAATTTTTCCAGCAAAACTTTGAATATAAACAAGAACCTAGAAAATCTCAACAAGAAGAGTTAGTCAAATTATTACAATAGACATTCTTCCGCATATGCGTATGGAATACACCCACATGAAAGTGATAACCTAAGACTCAACTCACCATATCTATAGAGGCAAATTGCAAAAAACCAACTGACAAATTTCTCAAAGACTCGATGAATCCAAATCTTAGGGAAATTGTCAAGGAAGAACTTGCAAAAATTGTTAAATGTTAATTTCATCTATCCTATTTCGTATAGTCGTGTTTCTCCTTTGTATTGTGCCAAATAAAAATGGAAAAATGGAGGGCGGTGTTGACTATCGAGAACTAAATAAAGCTACTCTTAAAGACCATTTTCATTTTCATAGATCAAGTATTAGATACATTAGTCACAAAAAAGTACTTTTCATTCCTGTATTGGTTTAGTGGTTACAATCAACCAAGTAGTACTTAAGATCAAGATAAAACTAAATATTGACCAAGTCTGGGCTCTATCTTACCGAGTATTGCCATTGGATTATGTAATGCACCCTCGCAACATTCCCAGGCAAGGATAGGAATTTTTTCTATCCATTACATGACCTGCAGTAGAGGTGTACATGGATGATTTGCACATTTTGTTGGGGAATACATTTGAAGAAGCTTAAAATCTGGAAAAGTTTTAAAAGATGTCAAGAAGAAAACCTTTCACTTAGTCATGAAAATGTTTTATGATGTTCACCTAAGGTATTGTTTTAGGCACCAATATTTCAGGATGGGATTAGAGTCAGATGAGGCAAAAGTCAAGTCATTTCTAACCTATCCATTCCAAGTTGTCAAAGAGATGTTAGAAGTTTTCAGGATTCAGGAAGCATTTCTCCAGATTTTATAGAAAACTTCATCAAAATAGCATCACTCTTCAAATTATCACCAAAGATTGTGAATTCAAGTGGGATCTCTCTGATCGCCGGTATTAGCTTTGGAAACCCTCGAAAACCAAAATTTCGAAGCACCTATATTAAGGGGACCTCCAATCAAGTTACCTTCATATCTCGACAGATGCTTCCGATATTGCCTTCTAGGAGCAAGATTGGGACAAAAGATTTAATCTCTCATGCCATCTATTATATCAAGAAAATTTGATTCTCAAGTAGTTAAACTATATCAGAATCGAAAAAAGAGTTTTTAGCTATTGTTCATGCCATAAAAACAAACTTAGACACTATATAACAGGCTATGAAACTTTTGTTCACCGATCATCTCCGCAATTAGATACTTAATGAACAAAATCAATCACTACCTATGGAGCAAGATGGTTGTTACTATTGCAAGAATTCAACATTACCATTCTGTATAGGCCCGGAAAATAAAGCAATCGGTATTGATTTCCGTTCCAGAATCCAAAATATCAAAGATGACACCCTATTGAAGATCGGGACTTCCTAATGAATTTTTGCAATCTCTACTCAAACTCCGTTGTCCCGATATTGCTTAATTATTTAGTTTCGGAAAATTTCTTCAATTATGAATGCAAGGGATAAAAGAAAAATCATTAATGATAGTAAAAATTATTCATGGTCGCTAATGAGTTGTACAAGACAGTCCAGATTTGATCATAAGAAGGTGTGTTTGAAGATGAAAATGCTCGAGATTCTGGTTAGCATGCCTGTTGATATTTTGGTGGGTGGACACTTGTGCATAAGAGGACACCATAAGATCCTTAATTTAGGATATTATTGGCCATCCTTGTTTAAAGATGCTAAGGAGTATGTCAAAAGGTGTGACAAATGCAAGGCTAAAGGGTAGGGAAACCTTCTCCTTTAAAGTATGCCACAACCTCAAAATACTGGAACCTTGAAAATGGGCTTTTGATTTTGTAGGACCTATTAGTCCTCCATCGTACAAAAGAAATATATATTAGTTTTGTACTGGACATGCCACTAAATGTGGTAGTAGAAGCTAAACTGTTACTTGTTGCCAATGAATCATCCTCGTAGTTAATTTTCTTTTGAGGATATTTTACTGTTGAACCCAAGGGAAATTGTTACAGATCAAGGAGCTCAATTTACATCAAGGCTAGTGGAGAAAATAATGGAGAAGTACAAGATCGACATAGAAATCTACTCCTTATCATCCACAAACAAATGGTCAAGTGGAATCTACCAATAAAGCCGTCAGAAGGAATCCTAACAAAGATCGTTCATTTACATAGAAGAGATTGGGTAGATAGGTTTCCAAGGTTTCTCCTAGGTCATATAGAACTGCCATGGAGAACACAACGGGCTGTACTCTCTTATGATTTTCTAAGCTTATGGAAAGCAAGTATTTGCTTTCCTATAGAGTTCAAATTCAAACCTTCAAGATGGCAGTCACCTAGGACTTGATCTAACTGAGGCACAAAAGCATAGACCTGAGCAAATTAATGAATTGGATGAGATCGTACAAGATAGTCTAAAAGCAGTTCAACTTAATGCCAAAGGGCTAGATGGCATGACAAGTACATCAAGGAGAAGAAATTCAAAGAGGGTGACCGGGCTCTCTTGTTTGATTCAAAATTCAAGGATTGCAATTTCCTGCATATTACTGTCATAATATATATGTGAAATTGTTCAAATTTTTGATAATGGGGTAGTAAAAATCCTAACTATAGATGAAGAAAGAGGTCACTTTTCAATTGGTCATATAATAGAAGCTTATGAGTCACAAACCACTCTCAAGAGAAGACCTTGCTGCTGAAGTTCCAAGAAAGCAATGATGTGAGTTAATGAAGAAGAGAGCCCTCTTCTTCATCAACTTGATTAAATTTTCGAAGCATTTCTTTTTGAAAAAAAATAAATAAATAAATAAATAAAAATAAAAAAATAAATAAAGGTATAAATACGAAAACCAATCATTTATTGGCATGTTTATATTGCAGGTAGAACAGAAATCGTAGTCTCTCTCGACACTTAACTTTTCCCATTTTTGTTTTTTATATACAGTCATTAAGGAAAATCATAAGTTCCATCCATAAAGGCTTATGATCCATCTTATTTCATTTCACTCCATTCACTTATCCATCCATACTCCATCTCATCCATCATTCATATTTCACTCCATTCCACATTTCATTCATCTCATTCCATCCTCCATCCATTTCATTTTCAGCATGTCAAATACAAAATTTGACCTCTTCTTGCCGTAAGTGAACAAAAACATGTCATGAATTGGCAAAAGAGCGCTCTTATGTTCTTTCACTCCATTTCATAAACCGAATCATTCCATTTCATCATCCACTTCATACATATCATAATCCATCATCCATCTTCATTCATAACATACAACATTTCACCCATATTCCAAAACACTCTCATTTATGAGATTAAAATGCTCTACAGAACATTCTCAAAGTTGTACCGCATATCATAAGAAATTGGAATGCACTTTCTGCCTGTGTGTACGCTCTTTCCCATAGCCTACAAACCCCAGCATCAATCGCCAGACATTAGATTTGCAACAAAATGACCTGTATCCATGAATCAAAAACATCAAGAAAATTATGAAGACTCTTCCAAAGGTGAGCAGGAAGACAAAGACTACAAAAAATCAAATGTAGTTAAAAGAAAATGAAACAAGAATTATAATGGCATTTCATTAAAGTTTAGCATAGTTTTCTGAGAAGAATTGTCTAAAAGGTTGTTTTAATTATTTTTATTGATCAAAACCAATAAACCTCGGGCAGACTTTTAGATTAAAATTCATTTCAAATTTCAGTTTTATATCATTTAAGCTGGGTTAAATGGTTTGAGGACATTTGAATTCTTCACGTCTCTTAACCAAATCCACCACTGATGATTCTCCTCGTCACAAAAATCTCCGCCTGCCTCTTCAATCATTAATTCATTCCCTCCACCTCACTCCACTACTTCATATTCCGTGACAACTCATCACTCCAGCCTTAGCCTTAATTTCATTCCATTTACGCAGATATTCTTATCACCGAGAGCAGAGCAAAGGATATCAAGAATATCATTTATCACTGTAAACTTAGATCAGAGCAAAAGGGTAACGTAGGTATATACGTGAGAATTTGAAGCCTTTTGAATCCGTGCGTGTAAAGTATCACTCAGGCGTAGATTGAATATTTTATCACAAAATACGTATGTAGTACAGAGTTTGAAGTCTTTGTTTGGGAGATAGAGGCTGCAGTTAAGTTGAAATCGAAACCATTTGCTACCAAGAGCCGCAGGCTTAGAAGAAAGAAGTTGAAGCGCTTGTCAATACAACGTAGACATACGGTTCAAAGTTCGACCGACAACAAGAGGTATTGGTCAAAATTCTAAGTTTTGAAGTCAAGGCTACTATCAATCGTAGGTATGCTATTCAAAGTTTAAAGCCATTTTCATTCGTAACTTGAAGCCATTTCAATTCGGCGTGTTTCGTTGTTTTTTTTTTTAAGAGTGTTAATGAATTGAAAAGCAATAAGGGTTTATCAGTTATGAACAGAATCATATTCAAATATTTTAGAAGGCTACCTCAATGCAAAGAAATGTTACAATAGATAGGATGGCTTCAATTTTGGAGAAATTTAATGGCTTCTCCCACAAGGAAGTCACTAAAACATTTGCAAGATCATTTCCAAGGAACCGAAGTTGAAGTAGAGATGTCACGACTGTCAATCGGTTTTCATTGCTTAAGCCATGATTGCTCGTAACTGAGAGATGGTTCAAAAATACCAAGAGAATTCTACAATGAATCCCCGGAAACAAATTTTAAAATCGCCAGTATGGGATGTCATCGTATTTAAGAAAGGAATTCCTGCATTTCCGTATCGTAAAACAAATGAGACAATACATTACTTCTTCGCAAAATTTATTACATGTGAGGGTAGATATGGAACATTTTATGTCTACCACACACTAATGATGCATTGGAACACTTAACCTACCATATTTCGTTTCAAAATTAAGAAGATGTTTCCTGTCTAAAGAAGGGTTCAATTCTGTGAGACAACCCTATATCATCATGGTTTCGTTAAAATTTTGATTGAGCATCATTTTACGAAAAATATACCTGGGACAATTTCTTAACAAGAAATCATTTTGAAGAAGCAAAAGAACCATCACCGAACCACAAATTCTCTACAAGAAGAAGTAAATGGAGGGCTTCAAAAGTTGAAATTGGACAAACAAATTCCAAGAGAGCAAAGTGAGGAAATCATTTTAGAGAAGTCACTCAAATCAAGAGGCAACTTAAGAAAGAGAAGGTAATTAAGAAATCGCTACGCAGAAAGGGAGAGGGATCCTCCTCACCAGAAGAAGCCACACTTATGGAAAACTAAAGAAAACTCAAATCAAACAAACAGGTGATTGATATGTAAGATGAGGAAACACACCCATTGAAGAAGATATTGAAGAGGATTTTTATGAAGGAACCCTAAAATCAATTCTCGCCCAACAAGAAATTTATGACTAAAAATGAGAGAGCCTAAAGCAGAAAGAACCCCCACCTCCAACGTGTCCGAAATAGATGTATTAAGGAGGATAGGTGAGTTGAACACTACATAGGCACATCAAAAATGAGAATGAAATTCTCAAGGATCAAGTCAAGCCTAAAACCGATATGAACTCAACCTTATCCCTACATATAGACAAAGTGGAGAAGACCAATGGAAAATTGAAGAAAAGGAACAAGAAGCTAATCAAGGGCACCTGCTACCAACCTAAGGTTCAAACTCTTAGCACGTAACCCAAGATCCTTAGCTTCCGCACAAAGGAGAAGAAGAGGATTAGACAGCCTGCGTGCTTCCAAGTTCATAGGATAATTTGCATGAGGAAATGCAAAGAGACAATAGCAAGTATGTTGAGCCTTGAAATTTGGTGGAAAGCTATTTCATCTCATTTTACCTCATTTCCTTGTCCATTGCTATCCTAGACCCAATTGATCAATGAATATGGTTAAAATTACTTTAGAATGATTTACATGATCGACTTGCTAAGTTTTACAGGATTTTTGCTATTTAAAGTATTTGACCTTGACCATTTGCACGTACATTCCGTAGCTAACCGGGCAATTTTGCGCTTGTCTTCATGTTTGGGTATGTTCCATGTTGCTCGAGAAAAACTCATAGGCATAATCCACGTCATGTATACATGGTTCGTTGCTCCACAGTGGAGAAAACGAATTCGGTGGTTATTTTGGAAATTCAAACACATTAGAAAGTGTATTTCTATAAGATCACCAGCCCGTGTCTTTTTTTCTCTCTCCACACACCACTTCAAGAGTCCTAATGTGATTTCGATAAGGAAAGATGTTGTTCCCGAATTGCTGTTTGTTATGTGCATTTGCTATATAAACACTTGAGAAAACCGAGATTTGATGTTAGATTTTATGCTAGATTTTATTTAGATTCTATGCTGTTACTCGACATTTTTATGTTATATTTTGGTTATTTCATCTTTAATGCAGCTGCATGAGTTGTTTTGAAGGCGTTGATTTAATTTGAAGTTGAATTTCGTCGTGGCAGGGCCCCCGCTCTTGTACGTATTTTATTTTATGTAACTAGATAAGTATTCTAGCCGCCATTACGTTTAAAAGTTGAATTCATAAGTTGTTTCTTTAATTAGCTACCATAAGTATACCATTCTAACTCTTCCACAAGAAGAAGCCCTTCCTAATAATTATAATGATGATCGGCAGCGACATAGTATCGTAGGATTCTGAAGTTGAATTCGTAGTTCTTTAATTAGCTATCGTAGTTATACCCATTCTTAACTCTTCCACAAGAAGGTTTTCTCCTTCAAAATAATATAAATGAAGGAATGGGAAAATGGCTATAGCATCGTAGGATTTAGTTGTGTTTTTTTGTTGTTCATCATCACAGCCATACTTGTTCCAATCACTCTTCCACAAGAAGAAACTCTTCCACCAAATTCTTAAAGAGTCCAAGATGTGATCAGATATTTAGCTGATTTAGTTGTGTTTCAGGGATGAAGTAGCTCATTCCTTGTTCTTGATCTTAAACGTCAGTCTAAAACATCATAATGACGAGTAGGATATGGACTCAATTACACAAGCCAATTGTTCTAGCTCTTCCAAAAGAAGAATTTTCCAAATATCAATAATGATGGACAACAATCGTATAATTTCACAGAATAATGCATGTAGAAGCATAGGGGATGTCGTAGTTTAATTGCACTTAACTCATGTTCGCCATTTGTTTGAGTTTGATGATGACTTGTAGTTCAACATTGTTTTAGATTAGTGGCATCTAAGTTCATTTCAGATTAACTCATTGCACCTTACACTTCACATTCGATTGTCATCCCCCGCACATTAGATTAACTTCATTGTTAAGATTAATAAAACAAATTTCTCATTATTTTAAAAGCAAACATCTTTCCTTGTTCTAAAATTCTACAATTGATCTATAACCATAGAATAAGGCAAACATCATTTTAAGGCCCGTTGCCAACCGCAATTTCCTCCTCATTTATAAACAAGTAGCTCTCTCTCTAAAGACTACTAGAAAAGAAATCAATAACTTTGAGTAAAGGTTTTTAGGACATTCAATTGAATTGCGTAATAGAGTTAGGAATTAGCTTTAGAATAGAAAATCTTATAATGATATCAATATTTTATCCCCAACATACTTCAACAAATCTCTAATCAAGGACAATATGTTGCATCATTATAAGTTAGTTTAAACTGCTACTTTAGAAGAATTACATGCTTAGTTGACCATGTTTCAAGCTCTCTCTCAAATGCCTTGATGAAAGAATTTGATAAGTTTATTTGTGTTTTGAATCATTTGCTTAAAATTCATTATCAAGCTTTGTTTCGATTGTTCTAGATTTGATTCTATTTTTAGTATTCCAATTGCATTTGTCATTTGTCATCCATCAATTAGATCCACTGCTTTTAATCATCACCATTTCCATTAGCTTTCTAGTATTTTTCAGAACATAAAACCACCAAAAGATCGTAAACATCATAAATCATCACAAAAGACCAAAAAACATCAAGAAACACTACACACAACGCATTAGGAAACAAACACCTAGAGACATACAAAAGACACTTCACTTCTAGCCATAAATCGTGGTTGACAATTAAATGAGTTCAATTTAGTACTGATCGAGACCAACAAAAGTCTTGTAAGTTATTCTCGTCATTTCAAAGGTCGGCAACCTTAGCTCTCTCCGGAATCGTGAATGTGGTAATCTAACCTCCGAATCCTGCACTTTAGACCATGAATTAAATGTTAGTGGTACAAATAGAGAAAAAAAGTCAGGATAGAATATAATGTCTAGGTGACCCCCAACAACAACCACCACCTCCAGAAGGCTACAACCTTAACTTGTTCTCCAGCCTCCTACTAGAAGGGTGAGCTCCCACCCCCCGATCTCATTTACCAAGACTCCATCAAGGGAGATCCAACCCTCGTATCCTGTCACCAACTAATACCCAGGAGTTTCCAACTTCCTCACTAAAGGCTCCAACCCTTAGCACTATCAGGACCAATTTTCATAAATTTGACATCTGATCCACCTACTTCAACACATTACAACCCTGAGGTCATTCTTCATCAAATTTTCAAAATGATTTTGCTACCATCATTTAAGCCAAATACCATATCAAACCTAAAATTGATCAATACCAAATCATTCAACCAATAATAACCAAATCACTAAATCAAAACACCACCAAAATAATAAATCATCGAAACAAATAATCAATCAACAAACTAACTCAAATCCACCAACCTCTTCTTAAACACTCAAAATAATGAGATAAATGTAACAAAAACATCAATATTGAACCCAAAACACTTCATCAACTACCGAATCAACCTAACCCCGATCAATAAACAAAAATATATATGCTACTTTACTTTAGCAAATCCGCGGTATACACAACTTCCATCACATACCTGTACAAATCTCAAAAATGAAACCTTCCAACCGAATAATTGTCGTTTTGAAACTAACTGACCATACACCAGCTGATCTTCAATCACATACAATGACAACATCACTTATTCTTAAACAAACTGACACCAATCAATTCAACTGACATCACTATTAGACTCAGATCAACATGAAGATTCTACTTACACGAACACAACAAGACCTAATTACCCGTATCTTATTCGATGTAAACCTTAGCTTTCATATGCACTGTCATAAAGTGTTTCCTCGTGTATCTTATTTTTCAAGAAGTAAAACTGTGTACGCATCTAAATATATCGTAGAATCGATACACTACCATTTAGCATAGCATCTGTGTATGTGCCTTACCTCGGAAACACCTGTAAAGGTCTACAAACATAAACATATAGATTTTTGCATCGAACTTTAGACATACCCATATCTTGACATACAAATTAATAAAAAAAATACATCAAGTCACAGATCAAACCAACCCATAATCATATCATTTAATACAGTCATTTCATGTCTACCGCATCTTGATCCATCATTATATTACCGGGTGCATAATTATTTTAGACCAACCTCATCAATATCCCATACCATGTAATCATACTACAAATTAAAGTATTCATCAATCACCCTCTCACTTGCACACCCTACACTTAGATCTTCATCTCTTTACATAGCCGAGGGCTTATCCAATACCGTAGGTGAAAACCACACTTGTGTGGATGGTAATCCTCGGGATTTTAATAAAATAGTCGCTACTCCCACTCAATATTGTGGGAAAATAACATGGTAAGGACCCT
This sequence comes from Pinus albicaulis, assembly GCA_034641835.2. NCBI lineage: Eukaryota > Viridiplantae > Streptophyta > Pinopsida > Pinales > Pinaceae > Pinus > Pinus albicaulis. Next base: position 1,412,900,700 of record CM076577.1, on the reverse strand, counting down.
CACATTACAAACCATAGTGCACAAAATATATACAATTTGTTTGCTAAAACTCGTGTATACATGATCTTTCTCTTCATCATGCATGCGTGTGTAGATGATTTTGGTCTGGCTGCAGAAAATGCATATACTTCCTCAAAATTTACCTTCATCATTCCTTTTCCACCGACAGATATTTATTTCTCTCCGGCCACATTTGAGTTGGCCTATAGATACATCTTATGGAAATATGCATTAAGTGGTGTTTTCTATCAAGTAGGTTTCCATCAAGGACAAAACATTAGTCACAATGCCAATAGCTTTCAGTGTTAGGAGGCCTTTTTGAATTTCCTTTGAAAATCATATAAATTTTACACTCAAATGACACCTTCCGGCTTATGATCTCCTTTCCATACTTTGATTCTTCCTCCGAGGATTTATCATTTTTTTCTTCTTCGATGGTTTGATCATTAAACATGTTACAGTTGATGAGAAACTCCAATATATTTTCATCATAATTAGCAGACAGTGAATGTTAGTCACATTATCTAGGAATGTGGGTTTATAAACAATTTCAATTGAAAAACCATCTCCTAAAGGCGTAAAATGTGTTGTTGCCTGCTAAGGTGTCAATTGCAATCTTACCAACATACGTTAGTGAAATGAGATACAAATATTTAAATGCATAAATGTGATTCCATACTTCCTATTGTGTTTTTTTAGATGAGATGATAATGGAGTTTACCTCCGTCTAGTGATTATTTTAATCACTCACTATCTTCGATACTGATTTATATTGATGACCTTTTTTAACCCAAAAATTAATTCCTCATGTTCTATTGTGTTGTTGGTATATTTGAAATCAAAGTGACAAGAAATGAGGTTTCGTTATTTTCAAGATTCATCAAGATGCAAACCTGCACTGCCCATCTTATATTTTAAATCCATCATAGTATAAAGTCCAAACATTACTACTATTTAGAAAATTTTTCTTATATATAATGATACTATTTACATCTATAATACAATATCCATAAACATTATTGACAAAGGCATGGAAGGAGTTCTATTTTTTCTTTCTAAAAGACGTGGGAGATGGTCAGGTCAGACAGAACCAATATCTACCCTAGAAATTATTTCCCCAATGTTTCTGAAGACAGATTTGTCTTTATTTTAGCCTCAATTTGGTGACAAATTGATTATTCATTCCATAATAAGGGAGCCACAAGTGATACTAATCCATAAAAATAGCCTGAAGTTTCTTGGGACCAATATCAACTCGTAACAAATACACATGCTTCTGAATATATCCACCAACAAAATATCGATGAATTGATGTACTCTTGAATATGATGACAAGTGGATGAGTAATGCTTTTATTTCACCAACTAATTGCACTTTAGGAATGTCCAAATTATATAATTATATCATTATTATTTTCTAAATGAATTTATCTTTGCAAACTCCATTAAGGAAACATATTGTTTAGGTACCAAAATCCAATAAGTGCTTATGAATGTATTATAATTAAAAATATGTTATGAAAACCAACTCCACAAGAAGAAAAGAGAGATGAACACCTTAGAAATCAACCACTTCAAGGGGGAAACCCCCATTTACATTACATAAATGAACAATTCTTGGATGATTCAAAATGAAAAACCTTCTTCATATATAGAAGTCCATGGGGCCACAATATAATCCTAGCCGACCTAACAATAATGGGCATATGTCAATAATAGTGGGGTCATATGCGCTGGCACACACAATATGGGGACTACAGGTACAATAAATAAGAATAATAGGGCTACACTAACAACAATAAGGGACTACGCTTAGTAATATAGGGACCCCAACATGCCCCTCTCCTTCAAAAGTGTTTAACCTCAATGCTTTTTCATATTTTAGATGCTTCTATATAAAAATTCTCATCCTCCCATGTGAAATCCTTAGTGGGTAAGTTCTTCTAGTCGATGAGATACTCTAAAATTTCTCAATTCGTAGTTGTTGAGTTCTTACTTCCTCGATGGATTGAGGTTCCAATATGATTTTTCCTTCCTCATCAAGTGATGGCAATATTGTTTGAACTGATATTTTGTCACCTATAACCTTCTTTAATCATGAAACATCAAAAAATGGGTGCACTTGAGAAGAACTGTAGAAGTCTCCATTTGTATTCCATAATACCAATAATTTTTGCAGAATTATATTACTTTGGCTATGAATTTATTAACTTCCTAGCTTTCTTTAGGGACATTTGTTTGTAGGGTTATAGTCATAAAAATACCAAATACTACATCAAAATTTCCGCTACGATACGGACCGCCTATTGTTTCATGAACTTTTGTGCTAAATTTAGTTTGTCCTTTAAGAGTTGGAGAACTTGTTGTTGATGCTTGATGTGATCTTCCACTACTTGAACCTTATAATTTTCTCTTAAAGTTGATGTGATGGATAGTGGATGACATCCATAAAGTGCCATGTGGGGTCATTTTTTATTCACTATGGAAACAAGTGTTATACCACCTTTCAAATTAGAGGTAAGCACTTGACCCATCGAGTTTGTTTATCGTATACAAAACAACGAATATATCCTTCCAAAAATTTATTCACTATCTCAGTTTTCCCAATAGATTGAAAATGATAAGATGAGCTATGGGTTAGTTGAGTACCCAAAAACTAAATAATTTCATCCAAATATTTCCAATGAAAATGGGATCTCTTGTAGCTTATAATAATATTTGGTTTTCCATGTAGCTTTTGAATTTTTTCCATAAATGCGTAGCAAATAAAACATTTCTGCTTGAAATGGATGAGATAGTGCACAAAATTTTTCATACTTGGTAAGTCTATCAACTAAAACCATGATGACACTCTTTTCCTTTAGACTTAGGTAAACCTATGATAAAATCCATTGAAACCTCCTCCCAACGTTGACTTTGGAATGGGTAAAGGTTGTAGCAGTAGATGGGATCTTAATTGTCTCAACTTTATTTTGTTGGAAAAGAAAATATTCACAAAAAAAAATTGAATATTAGATTTAAGGCCATCCCAAAAAAATTATTTCTTCACCCTAGGCAAGTTTTTAAAATTCCGATCGTTCTCCTATGAGAGAGGTGTGCAATCTCAAAACAATATTTTGTTTTAGTTTGGAATTCTTGTAAAGATATAAGCGATATTTTTACCACACAAGGAATCATTTTTCCAAGTAAATGTACGATGTACTCAGATTCGCCGTAACCAATGATTTGCTCACACTTCCTCGTCATTCCATTCTCGGCTCAGCCTATCCAACTGGGTTGGATAACAGAAATGGTACAAAGAAATGCTTCCTAACTCTCATCTTTTCGAGAGTGCATCTATAACAACACATTTAGCTTCCCTTTTTTGTATATGATCTCAAAGTCATAACCCAACATCTTTGTGACCCATTTTTTCTCGCTTCTTCGATGATATTCTTTGTTCCAAAATGTTTAAGACTATCATGATTAGTTTTTTTCTTAAAGTGTCTTCCCATTAGGTAAGGTCAACATTTATTTAGTGCATGTAGTGTTTCCAACATTTTCTTCTCATAAATAGATTATCTAAATACTTTCCCCTTTGATTGTAGGCTGGACTCTCACAAGTAATGGGTCTTCCTTCACATTAAAAAACACCAATTCCAGCTTCTATATCATATTCCATATTAAAGGTTTTTGTGAAGTCTCATATAATTAAGACTTGTGTTAGGTACATTGCCTTTCAAGATGTTCAAAGGACTTATTTTATTCAGTATATTCGCAAAATGCATCTTTCTTCAATAATGTTGTTAAAGGTGCTACTATTCTTCACAATTATTAACAAACTTCCGATAATACCTATTAAAACGAGGCAACCTGTAACCCGCTTTATGGTCATGGGAAATTTCCATCTCCATCGGCTTTAATTTTCTTAGGCCTACCTTAACACCCTCCCAAGATACAAATATGACCCAAATATCTCCATCTCTTGTACTCCAAAGAAACATTTGGAGTGTTTTTTCATATAATTGAATCTCCTCCAATAGTTCGAGCACCCTATCAACATGTTGAACATGATCCTTCAAGACCTATTGTAGATTAGTACATCATCAAAAAATACTAACAATAAATTTTCTAAAAAGAAGGGTTTAAAAATGGAATTCAACAACCCTTGAAATGTAGAAGGTGCACTGTAAGGAAAAAAGGCATGACCAAAAATTCATAATGCTACCTCATAAGTTTGAAATGTTGTTTTCAGAATATCTTCAGCCTTAATTCTAATTTGATGATATCCTAAACGCATATCCAACTTGGTAAAATAAACTTCTCCATGTAATTCATCCAATAATTCATCAATCACGAGAATAGTAAAATTATCTTTAATATTGAGATTATTGAGATCCTAGTAATCCCATTACGTGCCATGATCCATCCTTCTTGTGGACCAACACTACCGGAGCATAGAAAGAACTTTGACTAGGGTTGAATTATACCAACCCTAACATTTTTGCAATCACATTTCATGCAATCAAGGCATCATGTTTGGAGGAACACTTCCTCGGAATAAACAGAATGATCAGATCGTTAGGTGGAGTCCTTTGGAGTTTTCAACACTTAGTTATTAAGTCCATTTTTTTAGATCTAGAGAACATATGATTTTTATGTTGGAATTTCTAGTGAACATAATTGGTGCAATTACGCCTCGTTATTTCTTCAAGCTTTGTCAAATTATAGCTATTATCTTTCCACAAGCTTCCTGCGACACCCCGTAATTCAACTCCCCCTTTCCTTTTGAAAAAAATTTCAAGAAAATTTTGAAAATTAAAGTCATCATCTCCAAAGATTGTAATCATCGTACTCCTAAAGACAACATCAACACTCTCCATTGGACTAGAAATCATTGGACTATTCAATAAGTATTCCCCCACAGTTAGCTTGATATTATTGCATTTCAGAGCAATTTATAGTCCCTCCATTTACAACCGTCATCTGACAATTAAAAGTTGGGTATAGGAAGAGATTCAATTCCTTGGCTACCTTACAATGAATAAAATTATGGGGTACTACATGAATCAATTGTCATTTATTACATTTTTATTTTAGGCATCTCACATTCTGAGAGTTTGAGGAGTGGTAATTCTTTCCAAAATACAGATATGGCTGTATCATTTCTTCTTTCTCTAGGGTTGGTTCAGTATATCCTCTTCTTTGAAGTTTCTTATTCATTTTCTTCTCTTCTCTTCACACCATGTAAATAATTTATTCTCTTTAAACATACCCAGCACCTTTACTTTATTTTATATCAACTGGGAAAATCCTTTGCTCTTTTCTTCCAATCGTTGTGGTGTCAACTAGTAGGTTGTGGAAGTCTAGGATACAACACTCATATTTATAAATGAGTGTAGGCTTATTTCTCACCATAATTTTAATTTCAATATTTTTTTCCAACTTGAATTCCTTCTCCAATGAATCATGTTACCAAAGGCGAACCTCATGTTTGATGTTATCCTTTAAAGTGCCTTATGAAGACACATTAATCATGTGTTCCTCTGAATATCATTTACCTTATATTCATTTTTTGGAAGTCCTTAATGGGTTTCCGTTGCCGCCCGTGTGCCCTTCCTCGAGTGATCAAACATGTTTCCACAAAGTTATTTTAAGGTAATAAGGCTAAATTTTGTCATTTCATGAGTCTTCAAGCAAAATTTGGTCACTAGGTATTAGGTCTAGTAGTTTTCTTTTTCAATTTTTTCAAAGTTTTATTCAAATGTCGGTCCATGTCACCATTCCACTAATTGTACCATCATTCAAAGGGTTTTCATCATCATGCTAGATTCCACCTGGTCATTTTACACCTTGTTCATGCTCACCAGTTGCAGGTATGTCTATTTACCTTTCCTAGGTTTTGAGGTAATTTCTCTTGATGGTCAAATCATCAACAAAAATTGTATCCCGATGTTCATACACCTTCCCCCTATCCTTAATGTACATTATTAAACACTTCCCATCACTTCATATCTCCCAAATTCCTCATTTTCGCACAAACCCTAGTTTCTTGCTAAATCTCTGGCAATTTTCTAGGCCAGGCCTCGTGTTTTGCCCTTTTGGAAACTCCTTCCCTCACTCAATCTCTAAAATTCCACTGCCCTAAAATCCCTCCTTACTTCAAAATTTTCTCAAGAATTTATGTCTTATCCCTTCTCCATTTCGCTTTCATTTCGACAAATCCATCGTTCCACACATCGGGATAGGTTTCACTTCCAAATGATGTTTCCGACAAATAAAAGATGAATTAAACACAGAGATTTTTTTGTCCAGCAAAGGGAAAAGAAGAAAATCCTTCTACTTTTTACACCTAGACTTATGGTTTTAGAAATGTCAAAACTATTGTTGCCTCAAGAGAATTGATGCATCTATGAAGTGACCTTGGGAAAATCACGATTTCTCCTGGCCTTGTTGGCTAAATGACTTACTTGATGAGTCAAATGATAACTAGAAACAATATCTTTCCAATGAGCTATCATGATCTCAATTTCAGAGTTGAGGAAGACCTTCAAAAGTTGATCGCAATACCGTCTTTATATGTACCCCTATCTCCGCTCATTTTGACCAGCTTTGGGAGATTTGATTTTTGACAAGGAAAATGAACTCAAATATATCCAAGTTGGGTTGGAAATTAGACTCAAATATATTTCCAAATCTAGCTATCCTCGGTGTCTACTTGGACACCAGCAGCTCCTCCAAAAGCCTCCCGAAAAATGTGCGCTACGCATTGAGCTTCGTGCGCAACGCACGTAGCCTAAACAATAAAAAAAAATTCTTATCTTCCAACATCAAATTTTCTTGGTTTCTCCATCATTTTGTAAGTCAAATTCACTCCCATATTGCTCATAAATCATGATTAGGCTATGAGTTTTATTATGAAGATTTGAGTGGAAAACTAAACCCTACTATCTTCGTCGAGAAGTGCCTCCTTAGGTTTTTAAAAATCCAGCCGTGGTGTCAATCATCCCACTCCTCCTCACCTTGTTTTTTCCATCTCCCATCATTGCTATTCCATCACTACACCATGCCATCTATCCCTGCAAAAATAGACAAGATCATCATTCAGCCAAAATCAAAGTTGAAATGAAAAACAGAGTTAGAGGAAGTGTCAAAAGTTTCAACATTGCAAAAATGGGTGTGCCTAAATCAAAAATCAAAATCCCTCTCATAAGAGCTATGTTTGTGTTCCAATAATCCACTACATGCCAAGAGACACGTTGAAACCAAGATAAAATCATGGAGGAGTGAATAAATCACGTTTAGCCTAAAGGTGAAATCACCATGCTACACATTTTAGTGGCACTGCATGCGCACATGGCGTGCGCGCATTTAAAAGCCGTAGTGTAAAACAGACCGCGTGGCGCATGTTAGCCACCTATATTTTTCCATTCTATCAGCCTGAGGCCAACAGGCCTCAGCCTTCAAGAAACAAATTCACTCCGAAGTTGTTGGTGTCAAGTCCGTTGCAAAATCATCAATCGTTGGTCGGTTCTTCATATTTCCCTTCTCCCGCCCTCCCTCTCCGATATCTATAAAAATCCTACTAAGTACTCGCCGCATCCTTTTCCTTCTCCCTTGCCCCACCTTATACCCTTCATTCTCCTCCACTCCCCTTTTATCCATAAAAACCCTACAAAACCATGTTATTCCTTATCCCTTCGACACATCTCTATCTCCCAAGGATAAAACCCTTTAACCTTATCTAATTATATTTCTTTGAAATTCTTTGGAAAAAACTATAGAAAGTTACATGTTTCTATGCTAGGCTTAGGCCCCTGTGCCAAGCCCCCCGCCTTTCCCTCACATGCCCGAGCGCCAGACCGACCTCTCGCCTAAGGCGCCAAACCGAAACGTGGTCCACTCATTTTTCCTCAAAAAACATTCAAAAAACCCATCTTTTATAAGCAATAAAATATTAAACCACGTGTTTTATTGCCCCAAGTCTCTTCCTGGCTCGGCCGAGACCGCTTCCCGCAATCGACGAGCGAACAAGCCCCACCGGTGGACCCCTCTCCCCCGCCGCCCTTTTTCAAAAACCGTGGTTTCATCCCACACCGCTTCCGGAAAACCGGTTTTCTCCCCGCGCCGATTCCACACGCCGGGCCGACACGTGCCTCTCCGCCCGTCTCCAAAACCTCCGCTATCGCATCGCTCGTGCATTATCTTTCGACTATAGCCCCGCGAGCGGATTCACCTCCGCCGCTCTGGACGGGGCCCCCTCCCATCCGACGGCGTTGTTGATCGCCTCTCGCTCTGTACCTTTAACGAATCCTTGCCTACCCGTTAAAATTCCCCGACGCATTCGAAAGATGAGCTCGCCGTCGATCTCCGTAGATCACTCGCTTCCGTGTGCAAAATCCCGATTCCATCGTACGCTCCCCTTTTTCTCCACCACCAAGCAGCCCGCCATCGAATTAATACACCAACTACTCCGATTGCTCGTTTTCCCGCACGCCCTCCAATGCGTATTTATCCATATAACGCCGGGATTTTCTCATTTGATTGTATTTGCAGGTCACATGTCTTTTCATTATTTGAGAAAATTTGAAAGACGAGGGTGATAACTCCTGCTCTTTCGAATCATCCATAAGATCGACTCTTCATAGGGTGAAGTAATAGTGTTAACAACAAGGTTTCATGAGCCTTGGTTGTTGCGCATCCCTGTAAAATATTGTTATCATCACTAAAATCAATGCAGAAAGAGACGGAGTATACATCACAGAACCGAGTGTGCCAGATTAGTGGACTGATTAAGTGATTACGGCTTAAGACTCAGTTATCAAAAGCCTAACTCCCCACTCGAACACGTATTAAAGGAAAACCTAAAGGTGTTCATGGATACATTGCCTCCATCACATACTTTGAGGCAAATTGATTCCCAACCACCGTGCCACCTATTGCCTCAAAATGTCACCGTAGGCCGAATTTATCAATGTGATCGTACATTATGCCCTCATGTACCAGTTATTTCCGCCCAAATTTAATGACGAATGTTTGCGAATAACCCCACAGTACGCAGCCTCAAAGGTCACCAAAGCCCGAGCTTACTTCATAAGTATAAACACATTAATGTAGTGGAACACCCGTATGATTTCTTCATCGAGCCTCCCAGGTCGTGGAAGACACACTGCAGTAATTGTATTTGAGATCTTTTCATCGTATCTCACCCTCATCCTTCTATACCATCTAAGAAGATGAGTGAAGGGGTTGGGCTAGGTTGGTTGCTAATACAAATTTGTTGAAGCATTATAATGTAATGGAGCCGGAAAACTCTCGATCGTAAATAGTGGTTTCCATAAAGCTCGAGCTCGCTTGTAACAGTAGGTTAGGTTGTGAAGAGAGATGGATTAAAACATTGATCCGAAGATTGTAACTAGTTTGAAGCATCAATACAAGCCGATTGCGTGGATCCTCGTCTATGTCGATGGTGATGTTGTTCTCACTGTGAATTGTCATTTTATTTCTCGTTTTCAACTGCTTCATTTTCCACTATAAAGAACAATAAATGGTTAGAGACCATCGTATACCATTGACCTTCTCCGTCGAGAAATATTTATTCCAATTTTCTAATTGTGTTATTTAGAGATGATTTAATTTAGTCTAAGGTCAGTAGATGTTGGCGTTTCCTCATCTTTTTGGCATAGTCAGTTATTTTCGAATGTTACTTTCAATATACATCGGTGTAAGGAATGAATTGAGAAATCAAAGGTTAGCCCCGAGTCCTTTCTTGTTTGCTCAATCCACCTCATCGTTTCCTTAGGATGCAGCCAAAAGCCACTAGTTTCAAGCAATTTTACTGATCTTAGGCCATTCTCCGTTATCTTTGTGATCGTCTTGGAAGTAACTAAGTAAAGAAGAGCTAGGAGAGGATCATGGTGAGCCCAAATTTCACTAGTTTCTACTCCAAATGTTGCCTTCAAGTTTCCTCTTCGTTTTTATTTGTGTTCTATTGGAAGTATCAGTTATCGGATAGTTTCAAAGTACGGGCTTTATCCTAGTTTGCTTCTATGTTTTTCAAGTTCTCGTCAAAGGTCAGATAGTTTCAAAGTACTTACCAGATCCCCAGTCGCTCTTGTCTCCGCATCCGTTATTTCCCTTTCTTATTGTACTACTCCATTCCATAAATCAAGCCTTAAAAGAGATCCTTAGGCATAGATGACTTGCCCCATAGATCACTCTTGAACCTCGAATGTTTCAATTAAACCCTCTTATGACTCCATAGCCCAATAGATTGAAATTTGCCATCATCTTTCTTTATGATAAGAGCTTATTCTTTTGCGTGCAACTTCTCACCTTTGAAGCTATTTGCATATAGATTTTCCCCGCTCTATGCAAATTATGTTCAACTATCCGAGAAAGTCCAAACAAAACTCTGTCCTTCATAACTAGCCTAATATCATCATCCTAAATTTCAAAGACATCCATCTTTGTACATACGAGAGATCCCTCTCCGATTCGGTGAGGGCTGCATCCCAGAATCCCAAAGTTGGTTGAAATGATGTTAACGTGATCTGGACTTTGCCAATCTTGCTTGTTACGCAGACCTAACATTTCCTCCGGCGACTACTGGGAAGGAACCCCGAATCATCTTCATTTAAAGATAATCATGTGACATCGTAGATTTGGTTTCACAGAGCACTTATTTTTATTAACTGCCTTGAGCCACCGAACCTAACATTTTGCCATCTGCCTCTGGGGAACTTCTTACCTCGGTGCAGAAACTCACAAGACCCTTGAGAGTAAAAGGCAAGAAGTTTTCAAGCACACAATAGGCCTGTACTCAAGATAAAACTTTGGTTGAATCAAGACAAACTAGGTCAACCCTAGGATTCTTTAAGTTTTTATCTAACCTGAAAATCAAATCGGCTTAGCCATAAGGATAGAATGTCTTTGTTTCTACAACCATAGCTAAGTTTTGAGGCAAAGTTAGGACATTATTTAAAACCACAAATAAAAAATGGCCTAAAATACCAAAAACATTTCAGATTGGTAGTAAAACACTAGTTTTTGATATCTTGTTTATATCTCTCGATATGTTTTACCCTATACTCTTAGACAGTCTGAAAGGGCCGTGTAGCTTCCCAATGACCGTTAGAGTTTGTTGTGTTTTGAGATATTCTTGAAAAAGGAAGGTTTCACAACATCAAGCAAGTGGACAAAGTGAACTCCGTTGAAAACATTCTAGACTTCCCTTTCCACCGCTGACTCCACAACTCGAAAGTACCTTAAGACTTCTCACCGGGAAAACCTCATTCTTACAATATCCTTCAAACCTCGTTGTAAGCGACAGGATTCGAATTGTACAGACATTAGTTAACTCTCCTAAAGATTGTCATATCCTGTTGAAATTTTCCCGTTTAGTCGGGTCTTAAAGACACAAACATTAGGGCTCCTAAAAAGATTCACACCAGAGCCCATCCCCGACCCCGATCCACCCGAGATAGTTGATAACCCGTAAAGAATCCTTAGGAAGTTCCCTAAGATACAATTTTCAACCCATCTTCAACTGCCCCCAAGAGCTAATTCGGGCATCTTCGACAATCTTTCAAATTTCTCCGCAAGAATCACAAATCACTTATCGAACCCATTCAAAGACTAGGCCGGGCTGGCGACGACGCCCAGATTTAGCTTGCACTTTCATCTCCCGAAACAAGTGGCCCCCTGGGGATAGAGAATCAACAATTTCCGATCGACATTTTCTACATAATCTAGGTGCCTCTTATCCAAGATTAGCCGAAATTCATCGTTGTTCCATCCATTTCCGTTCATCCGTCATCCACCGTTCAAACCACTCCACTTCAACCCACACTCCCTCTTGTAAATACACCTCCACTACACACTGCTGCGTAATGGCATGCTCCCCCTTGGTCCTTCCCGTAATTAATTAGTCAATCTTCCACAGTGACTACGTCGAATATTCCATTATATGATGCTAGCAATACTATAAATATCTCAACATGTGGATAAGATGAATGACTACTTTATAGAAATGAATACACATCTATTGCAACCGCATCGTTTGCTCAAAGTTTGGGGGAGGAAGCAAGAAAATGGTTTAAAGGTTTTAGCCCCCATAGTATTAATGATCTCCAAGGCTTTCATCAAACATTCTTAAACAAATGGGAAGTGAGGAAGAATCCTTCCAAGTCCTAGCCCGTACCATAACAACTACCATGTGAACCCCCGGGGGAAAGTGTACAAGCTATTGTACCGTATTTAGCCAGCCGTATATAATGCACTTTCCCCTCGAATTGTCCTCGTGGCTCAAACTTTAAACAAATTTCCAAGGTTTTGATCCCGACATGACATATTCACTCAGAGAAAGAGTTTTTGCAACCCTTCAAGATATAAAGAGGTGCTTTTTCTCATGGAAGTTAAATCGATGGAGAAGAGAGCAAGGATGAAAGCCGAAAAGAGAGTATCTTTTAGAGAAGAATCCACCCTTCCACCTCAAACTCAAATATGGAAAGAATGATGGAAGAAATGATGAAGAAAATGAGCACATAGAGAGAGCACAAGCCGCCTAAATCAAAACGCTCCTCAAAACAAACCAAACCCAACCGAATATTAGAAGAAATCAACCTCCAAACGTACCTGGGGAAGATGATCGCGTATCATTCCTCCTTTCATCGGCACTTCTTATGAGGTTGAACAAACATATCATATAAATGTGAGGAAGACATATAAACTTCATTTGGGGTAGATGATGATGACTGAGGTTCATTACGATAAAAATGCTATCTTTATAAATCTTACGATGATGTAAGAGACTGTACGGAGAATTACTATCAAAACATGGAAAACGCCCACATAGAGCCTCTAAAGGAATAACATGAACTCCGAAGTGGATTCAATCAAAAAAACTCTAACAATAAAACCTCCGACAAGCCTTCTCAAAAACAAAGATTAAGTATCAAGTCTAAAACAACCAAACAAAAAGACAAACAAGTTACCGGTAATTCTCAGTAATGGTAAGGAGAAAGACACTCAAAATATTGAAAAATGTAGTGCAAACATTAGCAAGATCGACATCCCGGTTAGTACCTGGTAAAATAACTATTTCAACTTACAGATAAACCAAATCGCCATGTTTGTCAGTCAGTTTATAAAGTGGTGAACAAGGCTGAAGCCACGTTTTAAAGAATCAAAACCTTTCATCTCCGGAATGTGGTTCAAAGATCAAAATTCGTTTTGATGAGTTAGTTGCCCAACATGTACATAGGTCCAAAATTTTGAAGGCTTTGAACTTAGAAGATAATGAAGACACCTCAATCTCACAATGTTGACATCACAACCGTAGCTTATTTTTGGTCCAGTAGATTGAAGGTGTTCCAGAGTGTCCCCGTCCCTCCCTTTTACGTAAGCTTAAACATTCATGACAAAATTCGCACAATGCTATGCATGACTCCTAGTGCTTCCCATAACTTAATGCCAAAAGCTGTAATGGAAAGTCCGGGTCTTGAAATTATTTACCCAGACGGGTACCCTGACTTCACAGGTTAAATGTTTAGATTGATAAAACATTCCCCGTGTTAACTTAGCTCGCATTCCGAAATGTGCTGTTAGTCAAGGATGTTGTTTGTATTTATGTCCCCCCAAAGTATGGAATGCTTTTATCAACATCTGGGCTACAGAACCATGCAACCGGACATGACCTATGAAACTATCCTCGTTTTCTAATCGACTAGAAACTTTATGTTACATAGTGAATCCCACATGCAAGACATGCTGACAAGTAAAGATCACTTGCACTCTCTTTCCTATGCTGCTATAAACACCAGCCTTGATTCTTTTATCATGTTCAATGATGAGAGATTACCGAACAAAATTATGTCACCAGACTTTATTTTGGTCGAAACATATAAAGAGGAGTATAATGAATCAAGCGGCTCATTATGTCCGTACAACTTGTGTGTACAAATACGTATCTGGAATCTGTATGTTATCAATCCTTTGAACTTAAAACTTGATGAAGGCTTCAAAGGATAACCTCAACCCGATGAAAAACTTCAGAATCAAAAGATACAAAGCCATTCACCAAATCGAAAATGTTCCTCTCGGGACTATGTCTTTTGATGTCACCCAAAATAAATGTTGAGAGAAACCAGATTATTCACATCGAAAACAATCATAATATAGAATGTATCTCATGCAAATTAAACTTTCGGGTTGTTCCAACATAGCAGAATATGAACTTTTCTTAGCTACATCTCTGAAAAAAGCAGGGTGCCAAGAGAATCAATGTATATGGGGATTCCGAATTAATCATTAGGCAAGTTAATGGGGAATATAATGCAAATCACCCCCCTCATTTCAGGCCTACAGGAATGATGTCATGGATCTTGAAAACATTGAGGAGTCTGAATATTGTTTTGTCCTCCAAGAAGAACACAGAAACTCACACTTAGTCTTTGTTTTAACTGCCTAATACCGTATGATGACACTCTCAGATAAAACGTTCATCATCCTTATAACAAGAAATTTATGCATGATGAGAGAAACAAATAGAAGACTTCACACTCCGCGAAATGAGTTTAAACTCATAGTTCATATTCGCATTATGATACGACTACAAAGAAGAAAATTTTTATGAAGAGGAAATCCGTATCCACACTGCAGATATAAACCTTCATACTCTCAAATTTAGAAACCAAACAGTAATTAAGGCGTGCACCCAAACATAGGATGATAGCTCGCTCTAAGGGTTTGCCCTGTAAGAACTCGTTTGATTTTGATGATGTGGCCAACAAACCCAACCGGAACTCCGTAGAAACCGATGGAGGAATGCAATATAGGCAAAGGAGGAAACCGAAATGATCAAGCTGCCCAAAACTTTGCTGCCCTCAATAACTCAAATATTTAGAGTTGTCTAAAGAATTTTCTTCGATGTTTTTGCGTGGAGTTATAACGCATCTTAAATCCTATGACACCGAAATAATACAACACAAAAATCCCTCTTAAAGAAAAACCAAAACCATTCAGAAATCAAAAGTAGAACAACCCCGTCCAAATTTTCTGCTATTGGTTAAGAAGGAAATCGGGTGAGGATGCATGACACTGTATTATTGTCCCTACAGATATTCCGAGTGGGTACTAATCGGTGTCCGTTAGGAAGAAGATCGGAGAAATCGTGCTTTGTATAGACTTCAAATTTAAACAAAGCCTCATTAAAGGACAACTACCCTTCGCTCAAGATGGATCATATTTTACAAAGGTGTAAGCCCAAAGAATTTCTTTGCCGGATGGGTTGTCTGCATAATCAAGTTCAGTCCACCCCGATGATCAATTAAAGACAAGCATTACACCATAAGTACTGTGGCGTAAATGCCTCTTGTCTAATGTAACGATGGAGCAACCTTCTTCACAGCTAACAGCATTCTTAAGAATTTGTTTCTTCTATCATTATATATCTTGATGATGTAACTGTAGCCAAAAAATAGATGAAGAACACTTAGAAATACTCGTAGGAAAGTTTTCGAGAAGTGCGGTAAAGTTTGGGATATTCGAACCCTAAGAAGACTTTATTTGTCTCCAAGAACAAAATTGGGCACATCATTTCAGAGGGCATATGATTTGATCTCATTGAGGATTGAGAGGGGCCATTATTGCAAATCTCTCATCTCAAACATCAAAGAGTTGCACGTCAATAGGATAAACTTTTGAGGAGGTTCATCCCCAACTTGGTCGAGCTCCTTAGGAATATCGCTAAAGGTTGTTGAAAAAGGAGCAAGGGGTAAAATGGACTCCTAAGCAAATACATCCTTTGAACTGGGAACAAGCATTAATCAAGACATCGGTTCTCATAAGTCCCGATTTTTCAGCGCATTTTTATATCTTCTCATTTGCACGTAACATACCATACTGCGTGTCCTTTTAAAGAAAAACTTACGAGACAAGAGCAGCCCATTATCTTTAGTAAGGCATTGAGGGATGCCCTCATACAAATATGGAGAAACAAAGTGCTTTCTTTGGTAAAGGCTTTCTAGTACTTTATAAGGCATCCTTCACTCGACACGTTTCTGTCCCAAATTCAATAAAAGACATCCCCACCCGTGATCCATGGTAAAAGAGGTATAGATTGCCGTTATTCTTGAATATGATTTAGAGGATAAAACCTACTAAGCTCATCAAAGGTTGGGGGTCTAGCTAGATTAACAATCAAATTGTGAACTTCTTGATATTACTATGATCGATGCTTTTGATAACCAAGAAGAATTCCCAACTCCATTATCAAAGATCATTTCGTTTAATTCTCCTTGGTATGCCGATATTGTTTATGTTTAGTTTAATCAATACACCTCCCGGTTTATCCAAAACGAAGGCAAGATTCCTAAAGTTAAAAGATGCAAATTCATTTATTATAATATAAAATGTTTTATTGGAAAATGCAAGTGGTATATTGCTTAAATGTTTGCCCGAGTTTGATGCGTAAAAGATTAAGAATTCCATGAAGGAGAGTGTGGAGGCCATTTGTAATCGGAAGTCAATACCTAACAAAATTTTGAGGGTCGGTTTCTATTGGTCTACTCTCTTCCTTAATGTACACAAATGACAATTTATCATTATAAATGCCAATTGTTCGAGGGCACAAGAGAAAATTATTGACTTCCTTTCCTCCGCATCCACTACCGTTGAAGCCCTTTTCAATGTAAAGGGGGGACTATTCTCTGTTAGGAGAAATCCATCCACCATCCTCTCGCCCATCACAAAAAGGATTCTTCATCGCCATGTATCACTTCACTAAGTGGATAGAAGCCATTCGTAGGCAAAGCCACTGATTCAAGTATCATTAAATTCATAGAAACTAACATCCTTTCCAGATTTGGTCGTCCTACCAAGATCATCACGTACAATGCAACAAAACATTCTGATCAAAGAAAATGGTGGAATTCTCGCCACAAATACCAGATAACATCGACACCATACCTTATTACCCCAAGGTAATGGGACTTAATCTTCCAACAAAAGCTAAAGGAACATAATAAAGAAACTATTGGAGGACAACAAGAAGTCTTTGCACACAAAGTTTATCCATGCGCTAATGGTCAGACAATATCAAGAAATCCACGGGTATGTCACTCCTTCCACCAGGTATGGTACGTATGCAATTTTTCCCAACAACCTTTGGTGTACCACAAATATGAAGTTAATTCAAGAGTTGCAGATCAAGAAACCTATTACACCGAAGAATAAATCTACCATTCATCTTCAGCGCAAACTAGAGAGGAAGTGTACAACAAAGCATTATAGACAAGGAAATATCAAGAAGATATTTGGGATGTGAAGAAAAAGGCCATCAATTTCCAAGATTGGGGACAAAGTTTTAAAGTGGGACTCAAAGAGGGAAGATAAGGGAAAACATGGTAAATTTGAAAATCGTGGCTTGGCTCCTTACTTCATTCATTCAAATTGTCGGAAACAATGGTCTTTCTCTTATAAGAGTCGAATGGAACAGAATTGTCAGAAGTCCATTAATGGCAGATGCTTAAGAATTAACTTTCTTAAATTATTTCATGTTTTGAAGCCTCTTTGTCTTTTTCCACTATAACATTTCACCCATCATTGCATTCAAAGTGAAAATCAAAAATACAAACAAAGAAAGAAAGAAAGAGGGAAAGTATGAAACAAGAAAGGCAAGCCCCATGCCAAAAAGAGAAGCAAATCTGAAAGGGTAAAAGCCTAAATGCCACTCCTCGTGTAAACACACTTCTAATTAGTCAAATCATGAATTACCACTATTTTCAATTTTCCTCGATAGGTAGTGAATCGATTTTTCCAAATCTGTTAATCTTGGCTTATCAAGAGATAGATTAGAATAGAAATTAAGGTTCAAACAAACTCAAAATCTGAACCAAAGTTCCCAAGAGAAAGATGACCAAAACCGTTTTATTTTCCGAGTCATAAAAAGAAGATTCGGTTCTAATATGCTCAAAACTTGAACCAAGAAAAGCAGCAGATAGTCATAAATAAAAGAAAAAACAAGAGGTCAGTGGAAAAATAAGAGAAAGCCATAACAAGAAATTTTTTGATCTTAAGCCTTCTCGTTTTGATTTTAAATTTTTTTGCAAATAATAATCTATGTGCAAAATTATTCTTATGCCACATAGATCATAAGCTGCAACAACCTAATCTGACTTGACTATTTTTAAATTTCTCCGTCAGAGAATTTAGAGAATGAAAGCCTGTTGGACCCATCCTTAACAGATGAGGGCCAGGCAGAGACATCTCGAACCTCGATCATGACCCGAGCTTAGGGAGAATAAGGAGTAGAAATAGATTAGGTTTCCGCTTTCAAAAGAATAAATGATACAGAATAGAGTTTGCCAATCCAAGTACTCGATGAAGAAAAATGCCAGATTAGTAGGTTTGGGGGTAGGTAGAAGTCGTATTGACGTGAAACTTCATTTTTTCTTTTTCCAAGGATCGATATTATTTGTCAAGGAAAAGAAAGAGCAAGCAACAGCAGGCGCTCAAACGCCAAAGATCCCGTAGAAATCAAGTTCCGACCCCGATGCCTCAAGAAGGCACCATCCCCAAGTGGAGCCACCGCAATACCCATATTTTTCCATTCTTATCACTCGGGTGGCTAAATATAAGTCATGGGCAAATTTCTTCAAGAAACAAATTCATTCTCGAAGTTGTTGGTGCTTGAAGTCGAAGCAGTAAAATCATCAACCTGCTGGTTGGTTTTCCATATATTTCCTTCTCCCGACCTCTCGATATTCCATAAAAATCCTATTCAAGTACCGCCGCATCCTTTCTCCTTTCCCCTCCCCTTGCTCCCACCATCTTCATTCTCCAATTTTTATCCATAAAAACCCCACAAAACCATATGTTATTCCTTATCCCTTCATTAATCTCATCTCCCAAGGATAAAAACCTCTTTTAACCTTATCGAATTATATTTCCATTTTGAAATTCTTGGAAAACCATAGAAAACACATGTTTTTATGCGTTAGGCTTAGGCCCCTGTGCCAAGCCCCCCGCCTTTCTTTTCCTCACATGCCCGAGTGCTAGGACCATCGCCAGCCTGGTGCGCCAAACCCAACGTGGTCCCACTCGATTTTCCTTTTTTGAACATTCAAAAAACCCATCTTTTATAAGGTTTCGCGTGAAATATTAAAACTACTTGTTTTATTGCCCCAATTTCTTTCCTACCGTCGATTCGTCTCTCATAATCGACGGCGGGAGCAAGCCTCACCCGGTGGACCCCTCTCCCCGCGTGCCCTTTTTCAAAACCGTGGTTTCATCCCGCACCGCCCTCCGCGCAAACCGGTTTTCTCTCGTCGCCCCGCCGATTCCACACGTCGGCCGACACATGTCTTCCGCCCTTACTTCAAACCGACCACGCTACCGCATCGCCCGCGCATTATCTTTCGACTATAGCCTCGCAATGATTCACCCCCGCTCGTCGGATTTGGGCCTCTCCATCCGATGGCTGTCGATCGCTCTCTTCTCGCCCGCCCCGAACGAACTTGCCTACCCGTTAAACTTCCCCTGAAGACATTCGGAAGCCTATCTCTCCGCCGTCGATCTCCGTGCATCGACGGCTCGCAAAATCCCGATTCCATCGTACGCTCCCCCTTTTTCCTCGCCGACTTTTCAAAACGCTCCCGACCATTGATCACAATACGACACCGCCTTCCGATCGTCTGCTTCTTTCCGCACGCCCTCCAACATTTATCCATATAATGCAAAAGATTTTCTCATTTTGATTGTATTTTGCAGTTTTGTGCTCCTTCGTCGTATTTTGGAGAAAATTTGAAAGACGAGGGTGACGTACTCCTGCTCTTTCTAATCATCCATAAGACTCACCGCAGGTGAAGAAATGCGGTTATCAACAGCTCTTCATGAGCCTGCTGCCACGCGCATCCGTAAAGCTTGAAGAATACCGTCAAAATCAACGAGAAAGAGTATCAGATATTGAAGACCACAAAGAACCGGTATAAAACAGACAAGGACGGATCAAGTGATTACTTCTGCCACACGGGCACGTGCCTAATCCCCCGACTCAGAATACGGGGACAGCGGGAAAACCGAAAGTTTTCATCGTACACATTGCCTCCACCGCCGTGCTTTTAGGGCAAATGATTCCTCAACCACCGCGTTGCCACCTATTGCCTCAAAATGCCTGGCCGGGAGTCGACTTATTGAACAAGATCAGAGACATGCCCTAATGCATCTAAAGAAGAGCCGCCCAAATTTAATGACAGAATGTTTGCTATCAACTTTAATAGTACGCAGCCTCAAAGGTCAAAAAGCTCCTTCCGAGCTTACTCATACATAACATATTGGTCGTTGAACACCCGTATACTCCTCTACCGAGCCTCCCAGGTCAGGAAGACATTAATCGTTAAATAATCGTATTTGAGATCTTTTCATCAAATTCACCTTCTCATCCTTCTACAACATCTAAGAAGATAGTGAAGGTTGGATTAGCTGGTTGTTAATGTAAATTCTGTCAAGCATTGTAATGTGAATGGAGCCGAAAACTCTCGATCGTAAATAGTGGTTTTACAGCTCTTGAGCTCGTCAGAACAGATATATGGAAGGTGAAGAGAGATGGAATAAAATGCACGGATCCGAAGATTGTAATCGGTTTGGAAGACTTGGGTGCTTCAGCTGTGTGAGATCCGGGTCTATGCCGATGGTGATGTTGTTCTACCGTGGAACTTGTCATTTTATTTCTCAAGTTAACTGCTTGTCACTATAAAGACACAATAAACAGTAATAGGACTCACCGTATACCTCGACCTTCTCTCGGTCGAGAAATCTTTTCATCTCAATGTTTTCTTCTAATTGTGTTATTTAGAGATGATTTAATTCAAATTATATTTAGATGCCGGCGTTCCCTCATATTTTTGTCACAATGAATGTTATTTTTCAAATGTTACTTTAAATATACGTCATGTAAGGAATGAATTGAGGAAATCAAAGGTTAGCTCCCGAGTCCTTTCTTGTTTTCCTCAACTTAATTATCATCTTCTTAGGATGTGCCTAAAAGTCAACAGTTTCAGCATCATATCTTAGCCATTTCTTCCTGTTATCTTTGTAGGATTGCCTTGGAAGAACAAGTAAAGAAAGAGCTAGAGAGGATCATGGTGAGCCCAACCCACTAGTTTATACTCCAAAGGTTGCCTTCAAGTTTCCCTTCATTTTCTATTTGTGTTTGGTGTTTTACCAAAGGTCGGATAGTTTCAAAGTACTTACCGCATCCCAGTTTGCTTCTATGTTTCTTTCTCTTAAGTGCTCTTCGTCAAAGGTCACCGGATAACTTTCAAAGCACTACCAAATCCCAGGTCGCTCTTAGTTCGCATCCTGCTATTTCCTTTTCTATTGTACCACTCATTCCATAAATCAAGCCTTAAAGAGATCCTTAGGCACAGATGATCTTCAAGCCCCTGATAGATCACTGAATCGAATGTTCAATTGAACCCTCTTATGACTCCATAGCCCAATGGATTGAAAACTGCCACTATATTTTTTTATGATCGAGCTTATTCTTTCTGTTTTTGCAACTTCTCACCTTTGAACCTATTTGTATATAGATATTTCCGCCTCGTACAAGAATTATGTTCAACCATCCGACAAACCAAACAAACCCTTGGCCTTCATATTCGGCCTAATATCATCATCCTAAATCAAAGACAATATCCATCTTTGTACATACTGGAGAGATCCCTCTCCACGCCCAGAGGTTGATCCAGGAATCCCAAAGTTGGCTGAAATGATGTTAACTCCGTGACCTGGATTTCGCTAATCTTGCTTGTTACGGTGAGACCTCCACGCATGCGTGCTGCATGGTGCGTTTGGCTATCGCGCGATGCACAGCTACTTCAAGCCAAAAATTTTCTCATTTCTTCATCAAAAATCGAAACGGACTCCAACTCTTTTGCTGCAAGTAAGTTGGTATGCCCTTGCCACTGCTATTAGATCGTGTTTGGTGTGTTTGGAGGCAAAGACATGAGAGTGCTGGTTGGTGAAATTATAAACCCTATCACTTGGTGAAAAACTGCTCCTAGGGTTTAATATTGGGTGTTAAAACTTAACCTTGGTGCCAAACACTCCCATTACACTTCCATTACCTTCCCACTTGTGGCTCTTTACCCCCTTCACTGTCACAATATCATTAATATCCCTCTCCTATTCCCTTATAATCCCATTATCACATACTTCCATTATCCCTAAAACCCTACCATTCCCTAACACTATCACTCTCCCATATCATTTTTAAAATTCAAAAAACTTCAAGTTACCCAAACAGTACCCAAGCATTCAAATAATTGTCCATTGTTCCTACATTTGCCAAATTCTCAAAGGGAAAATAGCACTTGACAAGACCTCATTATCCTTACTATCCCTATTTACCACTGTCCCATATTCTTCATAGTTCCTTATTGCTCTTTGGCACATTTGGCATTGAAAACAAAACACCAATTTTACATTTTCAAATCAACCAAACATGCACTTGTCATACACATTGCAACATCATGACGGACACAGATTCATCAATCAAAAAGACAGTGATTTCGCCACTGAACTGCATGCACCACGATGGCACTGAAACGTCGGAAAGGGCCTGATCCACTTCAAATATTGGCTCAAGCTTCGTTGGCTGAGCATGATACTTGATGATGGACCTTCAGTCCAAGTTTCAAGGAATTTGGAGAAAATTTTGTCAATTTTGTTTTTTTGGTCACAAAACAAATTTTCCTGCCCGACGCGTCGCGCCACCTTGCGTGCACTTACGTTTGAGATATCTTCTGGAGGAAAAATTTACATTTTTGGATTTTTTATGAAAATTTATGCATTCTCAGGAATGGACTAAGGATTTAATCAAGTTATGGGTGGTTTAAAGGGTCAAAAACACCTTCAAAATGGCCTTTCTGCCACCTTTTGCACACAAAGGAACCAGTCTTGGAAGATTGAAGTTTTGGAGGGGAAAATGACATCCAAATGCAGAAATTCCACTTGGGTTGGATATTAGACAGATATAGCTTTCCAACGAGCTATTATGAGATCAATTTGGACTTCGGGAAGTGCCTCAAAAATAGGCTCAAAGTGGTGTGATGCATTAATTTTTTGGGCGCAGCGCATAGAGGACTTTTGCCTATTTTTCACCCTTCAACTCAAAATTTCACCCAGTTTTGACTAGTTTCACTTTTTGATGTAATTATTGATCTACCTTGATGTAATTTTATGACTATGATGTAATTTTGGAAAATATTTACTTGTTCTAGAGGATTCATTCACTAAAAAGTGAAAATTAAATGAATGAATCAGTTTCCTACCATATAGAGGCAAGTTGTTTGATTGCCTGGATTTCAGTTCCTAGTTTAGAATTGGTTGAAACAGCTCCTAGAAGGATGAGCTCGACCCCTAGAGGCATGGTAAGGGGTTAGGATGGTTTATATCATGTATTTTCTAAGACATTTTCAGGGTTGGACTTTTGGGAATATTTTGGCACCTCATTGTATATTCATTTCAGCTTTTTGGCAAAGGAAAGACCAGAGTTTTGTAGCACTTGTTGGGATACTTGTGGCTCTGAGTTTTGATGATGTTTTTCTCCATGTATTTGTAAGTTTCATTAATTTTTTATGTATGCCATTTCCCTTCTCTTTGCCTCTGATATTAAAAAAATGAGTAACTAAGGTAGAATTCATTAGTTCGCTGGTGCTCTGCCTTAAACTTTTGTTTAGTTTTATATGTTTTTGTCAGTTTGAAGAGGATCCTTGCACCCTCTTGCCCTCTTTACCTCCTCCACAGTATTTTCCATCCATTCATTGAATCTAAGACATCAAATTCATTGCCTTCCCTACCCCAACTTGAACTTTGCAAGAATTTGACCTCATCCCCAAGCCCAAAATTGCCTTTCCCTTTTCTCCAACAAAAAAACCCTAAAAACTAAATCAGACTCCTTGATTCATATACCTAGCCTAAAATTAGCATTAATTTTAGTCATCTCAGACCCTATTGGCTATTTTAACTGAGTTTGACCCAGAGAGAGCCCTCTCCTATTCTGGTAGGGCTAGCTACCAGACTGAGCGTGGTATGATGTTACCCTGAACTCTGCCTTCCTTAAGCCTGAGGTAGATTTAGGCAATAACATAGTGGCAACCATAATAGGGAAGAAAATGGTTTGCTTGTTGATGTTAATTGTTTTATAAGCTACAGACGGAGCCTGAAGTTATGCCAGGAAGCCTTCGAAACACTCTTGCTTTGCATTAGTGAAAGTAGATAAACACTGCTTCAGTCAATCTCCGGTCTAGCTTCTGAACGTGACACTTGATTTGTGGATTGTCTTGCCCCATTACATGTATCAATTTCATATCTAATTGTTGATGGTGGACAACTATCAAACATTAGAAGGTTGAAATCATTCACCTGGTGACTCCAAATCAATGTAGAGACTCCACTGGAGGACTGACTCTTTCTCTGCAAAAATGGAAGGCTCTTCCACAAAGTTTAGGTATCCAAAGTGGAATGGTATTCAGGATCTAGTCTACTTTCTTGTAAATTACTTCTTTGTTGTTCTTGAAGTTGTCCTGAAATTTTTTCAGAATTTGTTGTATGATAAAGGTGATCAAAATCTTCACTCGACCTATTCAAAAAGTGTAAATACTGAGTTTCCCTTTGATCCTGGCCTCCTTACTTTTCCCACATCTCATGATGAATCTCTTCAGAGTGATGAGCCTAAAGAAAATAAAACTGATCCCGTAGCTCTTGTATATACTCCTACACCTATTATAGTCCCAAATAGGTATAAACCTCTTGTTTTACCTTCTGTTATTCATGCTTTCCATAAAAATTATGACCTATATCTACCAAGATTTGACGGTGAACGTAACAATGTCAACGCTGAGCAACATGTGCAGAATTTTGAGACTTTCCTAGACCTTTTTGAAGTTGATGAAGAAGAGGTTAGTATTAGGATTTTTTCTCTTTCTTTTCAAGGCCAAGTGAAGAGTTGGTTCAAAGCCCTGCCTGATGCGAGCATCTCAGATTTCCAGCAGTTCATTAAATTTTTCCTTGACAGGTGGATGATTGGACAGAACCTTTTCTTGATTATAGAAGAGTATAGCCAACTGAAAATACTGCCAGGGGAGACAGTACAATAGTTTTCTGCCAGATTTAACCAAGTATATTTTTTCGATGCCAACTGATATAAGACCTTCTCCTAGATCTGCTCTCTTGCACTACCCGGGTGCCTTTGATCCAGAAATGGAGTTTCAGCTGAGAGAAAGGAATATTGCAACACTTCAAGAAATGCAGAACAAGGCAGTGAATGTAGAGGCTCATTCGTTGATCCGAAGAAATCGATATCTCTAGAGGTAAAGCTTGAAATGTTGGTAAGTGTAGTAGAAGAGATGATGCAAAAGATCACCACAAGGAATGAGTATAATGTTCAATCCCATGGCTCGATGATTGAAGAAGAACAAGTTGCTGATCCAAAAAAAATTGTTTCTTATCCCAGTTGTCATAATGATTGCTTTATAGATCATCTTGAAGAAGAGAGAGAGCTATTGATATGACATGTATGATTGATGATGTGTTGTATACTGGTCATTTGCCTCATTTTGATCAGTATGATGATGATTATGTTCTCCAAACAGAAGCTAATCTTGCAGACAAATCAGCAGCTAGTTTGTGCGAGGAGGAAGCTCACTTTCAGCAGCTTGAGCACAGTGATCAACCAATGTATATTAGCTATGACGATGACGAGGAAAGTGCAACAAATTTTGAAGTAAGTGAAGGATCTTTGCCTTTTTGTTTTGATTCATTTCAGTTCATCAGAGACAAAATCCATGCAATCAGAAATCAACTATCAAAAAGTCTTGATTTGGACCATCTTGAGGGCAATGAAAACCTTGTTCAAGACTTCCCATATCCAAATTTGCAAACCCCAAGTGCCATTGATTTTCAAGTTGTAGATGGAGACATGGAAATTGTCACATATGATCAAATGCTACAAGGTGACTCCGTACCATTTTGTTTTGAATCATTCCACTTGTTGAAAGGTAAATTGCATGGTAAATATTCAAATGAGCAGCCTATAGGAAATCAAAAATATCTTAGTTTTAATGTTGATGATGAGACAAATAGAAAAATTATTGAGCAAGTGGTTAATGAGAAATCTTCCCCTAGAACGACTGATGAGATCATTTTAGATACAAAACTCTCCCTAGCTCCAGATTTTCAGCCACCAAACGAAATGGAGGGTCATATTACAGATGAAGGCATAGGAGTTGAAATACATGATTTAATGATGCAAGAGGATTTTGTACCCTTTTGTTTCGAAGCATTTCAGTTTATAAAGAAAAATCTTCGTAATATCTCTCAAGAAAAAGATGAAAAGCCAGTAGGATGTCAGGCAGTTTCAATGGATACATTGCAGCAGTCTTCTCAAGTTTTTGATGATCCTATTGCTTGTGTGTTGGATGATTTTTGTTGTAAAAATTCTGCTCCATTAGCTAACCATGTGCCAGAAAATAATGTTGATGATAAGCTTATTCAAAGGTCTCCTTTATTCTCTTGTTTAACATATTTTTCATTACAAATCTCACACCAATGTTTGCAGTTATATGAGGATATTGATAAGGGAGACTTTTGTTCTATTTGGAATCAGCTCCAGAGTTTGGTTATTCACAAAATTTAGGATCCTTTTGACAGCTTGCTGCAATCACCAAAGAAAGACAACACAGATGTGAGGAAAATCTTAATATCCATCTATGAAGATTACCTGGACCAGAGCAGTAATGTGTTAATGGAAATTAATAGCTATGTTTATGAAGATACTTTTGTAGTTTTCTTGAATTCATCCAGTCAATTCATGTTTTGCAAGTTTATCAGCAGTCAACTTGATTTCGAGTATTCCTTGGGAGTTTCCTTTCGATTCTTCCCTTTTCCTACGCATCAGAAAGCATTTAGGAAGAAATCAATTAGCAGCCAGGATGCTTACATGGTTGCATTGGCTGTTCCATTTCACTTGATCGGGTGGTGAAAAGAAATAATTAGAGTAGGTTTGATGAATAAGCTCCATTATGAGCATCTTTCCATTTTGTTAGTTATATTTTAGTCATGTTTGGTTTAATATGGTTTTCAGTTTTAGCCTTGATTCCGAATTAGTCTGCAGAATGTCATTTTTCGTGCTTTGACTCCATTACCCAATGGATGAAGGCACTGCCTTCTTTCCCATAGATATGTAGTTCTTGGCACCTCCAGGGAGCTACCATCCCCATTGGAGCCAATGTTAGTTTCAGCCTTTGCAGCCTTCCTCCAGTGATCAAACATGCTTTTACAAAGTGATTTTAAGGTGTCAAGGTCAAATTTTGTCATTTCAGTGAGTCTTCAAGAAATATTTGGTCACTAGGTATTAGGTCTAGGGTTTGCTTTTCACTCTTTTCAAAGTTGTTCAAATAGCGGTCCATGTCACCATTCCACTGAGTGTACCATCATTTAAAGGGTTTTCATCATCATGCGATATTCCACTGGGTCATTTTACACCTTGTTCATGCTTCAGTTGTGCCTAGGTAAGGTTCATTTCCCTCTCCTAGGGTTTTGGTGGTAATTTCTCTTGGATGGTAAAATCATCAGTAAAACTTGTATCCTGATGTTCATACACCTTCCCCTATCCTTAATGTACATTATTAAACACTTCCCATCACTGACATCCCCCAAATTCCTCATTTTCGCACAAACCCTAGTTTCTTGCTACAACTTGGCAATTTTCTAGGCTAGGCCTATGTTTTTCCCTTTTGGACCCCTTCCCCTTACTCAATCTTTGAAATTCCACATTCCCCTCCTTCCTAACATCTTTCCATACTTCTAAAAATTTTCTCAAGAAATTATAAGCCCCTTAT
This sequence comes from Pinus albicaulis, assembly GCA_034641835.2. Classification (NCBI taxonomy): domain Eukaryota; kingdom Viridiplantae; phylum Streptophyta; class Pinopsida; order Pinales; family Pinaceae; genus Pinus; species Pinus albicaulis. Next base: position 1,412,872,820 of record CM076577.1, on the reverse strand, counting down.
CCCCTTCATTTCGCTTCATTTCGACAAATCCCTTGTTCCACACATCGGGATAGGTTTCACTCAAATGATGTTTCTGAGAAATAAAAGAAAAATTTGGGAACACTGATAGAGGTTTTTGTCCACAACAGGCCAAGGAAGAAAAAACTCCTTCAATTTTTACACAGGTATCATGGTTTTATATAAATTTCAAAAATACCATTGCCTCGGGAGAACTGATGCACCTCTGAAGTGACCTTGGGAAAATCAAGATTTCTCCTAGCTTGGTTGGCCCAATGACTTTCTTGATGCATCAAATGATAAATAGACAAAAATATATTTCCAATGAACTATTATGAGCTCAATTTGTAGTTGAGGAAGACCTTCAAAAGTTGACTGCAACAGCACTCTGCCTTGAGGCAGCCTCATTCTACTCATTTTGACCAGTTTTGGGAGATTTGATTTTTGACAAGGCAAATGAACTCAAAATTAAAAAATTCCAGTTGGTTTGGAAATTATACTCAAATATATTTCCCACGAGCTATCCTATGCCCATTTGGACACCAAGAAAGCCTCCAAAAGGCTCCTAAAAAAGTACACTACGCATTGAGCTTGGTGCGCGGCGCATTGAGCTGAAACAGAAAAAAAATTGCCATTCCTCTCCAACATCAAATTTTCTTGGTTTCTCCATTATTGAGTAAGTCAAATTCACTCCCCTATTGCTCATAACTTGTGCTTGGTTTCTATTATGAGTTTTATTATGAATATTTGAGTGCAAAACTAAACCCTACTATCTTGTTGAGAAGTGCCTCCTTAGGGTTTTGCAACTTGTTTTGGTGTCAATCATCCCACCTCCCCACCTTGTTTTTTCCATCTCCCATCATTGTTATCTCATCACTACACCATGCCATATATCCCTGCAAAAATATACAAGATTCTTCATTCAGCCAAAAATCAAAGTGTAAACGAAAAAACAGAGCTAGAGTGAAGTGTCAAAAGTTTCAAACATTGCAAAAGTGGGTGTGCCCAAATCAAAAATCAAAATCCCTCTCATAAGAGATATGTTTGTGTTCCAATAATCCAATTACACGCCAAGAGACATCAGTGAAACCAAGACAAATCATGGAGGAGTGAAGAAATCATGTTGAAAGTCGAAATTGTGTTGAAATAAGCTGCGCAATGCACTGGCTGAGTGGTGCGGCACAGATGGCATGCACGGCGCATTGGGCAATTTTCCACAGTGTAAAAATACACTGGTGTGGCGAAAATGGAATGCGCGGTGCGTTTGGCTATTGCGCGATGCACAGAGATTTCAAGCCGGAATTTTTCCATTTCTTCATAAAAAATCAAACGACTCCAACTCTTTTGCTGCAAGTAAGTTGGTATGCCCTTGCCACTGCTATTAGATCGTGTTTGGTGTGTTTGAAGGAAAAGACATGAGAGTGTTGGTTGGTGAAATTATAAACCCTATCACTTGGTGAAAATCTACTCCTAGGATTTAAAATTGGGTGTTAAAACTTAACCTTGGTGCCAAACACTCCCATTACACTTCCATTACCTTCCCACTTGTGGCTCTTTACCCCCTTCACTGTCACAATATCATTAATATCCCTGTCCTATTCCCTTATAATCCCATTATCACTCACCTCCATTATCCCTAAAACCATACCATTCCCTATCACTATCACTCTCCCATATAATTTGTAAAATTCCAAAAACTTCAAGTTACCCAAACAGTACCCAAGCATTCAAATAACTGTCCATTTTTCCTACATTTGCCAAATTCTCAAAGGGAAAATAGCACTTGACAAGACCTCATTACCCTTACTATCCCTATTTACCACTGTCCCATATTCTTGACAGTTCCTTATTTCTCTTTGGCACATTTGGCATTGAAAACAAAACACCAATTTTACATTTTCAAATCAACCAAACATGCACTTGTCATACACATTGCAACATCATGACGGACACAGATTCATCAATGAAAAAGACAGTGATTCTGCCAATGAACTGCATGCACCACGAGGGCACTGAAACGTCAGAAAAGGCCTGATCCACTTCAAATCTTGGCCGAAGCTTCATTGACTGAGCATGATACTTGATGATGGACCTTTAGTCCAAGTTTCAAGGAATTTGGAGAAAATTTTTTCAATTTTGTTTTTTTGGTCACAAAACAGATTTTCTTGCCCAACGCGTCGCGCCACCTTGCGTACGCTTACGTTTGAGACATCTTCTCGAGGAAAAATTTACATTTTGGATTTTTTATGAAAATTTATGCATGCTCAGGAATGGCCTAAGGATTTCATCAAGTTCTGGGTGGTTTAAAGGTTCAAAAACACCTTCAAAATGGCCTTCCTGCCACCTTTTGCACTCACAGGAACCAGTCTTGGAAGATTGAATTTTTGGAGGGGAAAATGATATCCAAATCCAGAAATTCCACTTCGGTTGGATAGCAGACAGACATGGCTCTCCAAAAATCTATCATGAGCTCAATTTGGACTTCTGAAAGTTCCTCAAAAATATGCTCAAAGTGGCGCGACGCATTTATTTTTTGGGCACGGCGCATAGAGGACTTTTGCCTATTTTTCACCCTTCAGCTCAGAATTTCGCCCAGTTTTGACTAGTTTCACTTTTTGATGTAATTATTGATCTACCTTGATGTAATTTGATGACTATGTTGTAATTTTGGCACATATTTACTTGTTCTAGAGGACTCATTCACTAAAAAGTGAAAATTAAATGAATGAATCAGTTTCCTACCATATAGAGGCAAGTTGTTTGATTGCCTAGATTTCAGTTCCTAGTTTAGAATTGGTTGAAACAGCTCCTAGAAGGATGAGTTAGACCCCTAGAGGCATGGGAAGGGGTTAGGATGGTCTATATCATGTATTTTCTAAGAAATTTTCAGGGTTGGACTTTTGGGAATAGTTTGGCACCTCATTGTATATTCATTTCAGCTTTTTGGCAAAGGAAAGACCAGAGTTTTGCAGCACTTGTTGGGATCCTTGTGGCTCTGAGTTTTGATGATTTTTTTTTCCATGTATCTGTAAGTTTCATTAATTTTTTATGTATGCCATTTCCCTTCTCTTTGCCTCTGATATTAAACAAATGAGTAACTAAGGTAGAATTCATTAGTTTGTTGGTGCTCTACCTTAAAATTTTGTTTAGTTTAATATGTTTTCGTCAGCTGGAAGAGGATCCTTGCACCCTCTTGCGCTCTTCAGCTCCTCCGCAGTCTTTTCCATCCATTCATTGAATCTAAGACATCAAAGTCATTGCCTTCCCTGCCCCAACTTGAACTCTTCAAGAATTTGGCCTCATCCCCAAGCCCAAAATTGCCTTTCCCTTTTCTCTAACAAAAAACCCTAAAAACTAAATCAGACTCCTTGATTCATATACCTAGCCTAAAATTAGCATTCATTTCAGTCATGTCAAACCCTATTGTTTATTTTAACTAAGTTTGACCTGGAGAGAGCCCTCTCCTGTTCTGGTAGGGCTAGCTACCAGACTGAGCGTGGTATGATGTTACCCTGAACTCTGCCTTCCTTAAGCCTGAGGTAGATTTAGGCAATAACAGGCTCCACCATTGAACCCTTTTGTTTGAGATTTATAAATTGGCTAAAGAAGGTGTTTCTCTTTGTATTCTCATAATGTGCTATCATTTTCTCCATAAAAATTGACCAAGTAATAATTTTTTTACGAGAGAAAATCCATTGATAGCATACAAATGTATTTTGTTCTAAATGTAAAGTTGCAATGCGAACATTTTATGTGTCTTGTACATTATGGAGATCAAAATATTGCTCCATCTGTAGTATCTATGTTATGGGATCCTTGTGACCAAACTTACTCATATCGATCTTTGGAATATGGTGGGCCTTCAATCCAACATTAGATTTTATGAAATCATGATTAAAAAATTTTTTTTTCTCATCATGAGTTTCATGTACTACCTTTTCTCCATTAGGAATCATTTCTTGTATCAACTTTTTCAATTCCATGTCTGCTTTTAGATCATTCTTCATGTCTTCCATGTTGTCCTTCATTTTTTCATAATCTTAGCTTCCATGTCATCCATATTAGCTTCCATGCCATTCTTCAAACCATCCATCTTATCTTTCACACCTTTCTTCAAACCATCCATATTAGCTTCCATGCCTTTCTTCAAATCATCCACATTAGCTTCCATGCCTTTCTTCAAAAATTCCATTTATTTTCTTTTCTCTTTGCCAGAGTGAAATTTGGTGCACTTGGTCTTGTAATTTTGATATATCATGTTACACTTCTTCCTCTTCATGAGTCATAGTAGAGACTTTTGAGGGCTTAATGGTGTTTAATTATTTTTAGGGGCCATTTTAGAACCCAATACTAATATATATGCTTCAATATGCCCTTGGAATCACTTCAAACTGATTTTTCGAACAAGGCTTATGCAATTTAAAAAAATACACACACCTTTTACATGATCTTGAGGAGATCGATATTGAAACTAATGTATCTCTGGAATTTCGGATCCCCAATATTTTATCTTTATTCCATTAGTAGCCCTGTGAATATTCTTTCCAATGCCATGGGTCTGACCTGATTTGGATTCTTCAAGGAAAAGTTATGCCTAATCTCCCGCATTGACATAATTATGGACAGGTTTAGTAGAGCGAACTTTTATGGCATGCCATGTGTCACTGTTTCCTCCTTTGGCTCTAAAATTGATACATAATACACTATAATCCATGTGATTTTTCCACTTGTTATAGAATTCCAATTTTATGCTTAGAGAGTGATTTATGACAATTTTCCCAGGGTCACCTCTTTGAGATGAAATTCAAGAAGCTGCAAAAACCCTAACATCCAAAGATCATATCTCCAAAAATATTGTGAACCAAGTTATGAAATTTTTACACGATATTCATTAGGATTTCTTCACAAATGGGTTTTTTTTTTAGCTTGTGAATATTTTTATAAAACAAGGTATAGTGACAATTCCACGATGACCTGTTTGAAGTAGTAAAATCGTAGAATCCAAAGCTCTGATACCAAATGCTATGAAACTAGCTCCCAAAAATAGAAGAAAAGAGAGATCAACGTCTTAGAAATCAACTTCTTTGAGGGGGAAACCTCCTTTACATTACCTAAATTTTACAATTCTTGGATGATTTAAATGAAAAAACCTCCTTTCTATATATAGGATTCCTTAGGGTCACAATATAATCCTAGCCGACCTAAGAATAATAATATAAGGGCACAATAATACCAATAGTGGGGTTTTCAGGATCACAATAATAACAATAAGGGGGCGTCACTATCAACAATAAGGGACAACACTAGTTGAGTGGTTGGTGTGAAATTTTGGATTAACAATTCCCTTTTCTCAACAATTTGACCCATCTCATATAATGTCACATTTTCTCAAGTTCGCTTCATGTCCTCAACAATGTTATACTCCAGTTCACCACCACCTATTTTTCATTCATTGTGTGGGTTGAAGATGAAGATTAAGATGCCTTATTCGATGCTTTAGGGGCTTTAGAATTTTTTTTAGCATTTCCTGATCCAAACTTAGTTGGTTTACTACCTGTGGATTGAGAATTTGGACATTGATTAGTGGTGTTGAGAGGAAGTATTCAACTCAATAAAGCCTTACCTTTAGATTCAACTAATGTCCTTTTATAGGTTGTACGATTTTGGGGCCCTGTTAGGTTGGGATTCTCCAACTAGAACTTCTTTGACTATTTTGGTATCTCTATCCACCACCACATTCCATAGTAAAATTATAAAATTGTTGACCTATTATTGGAATCATCATCTTTCAGGTTTGATTATTCTTCATTTTATTATTTAGTTTTATCTTCTATTGACTGATCATCTAGCAAATTATTAATCACCAAGGTCATATAATTGATCCATTGTGAGAAATTCTTATCTTAAATATCATATTCATGGTATGAGAAAAAATTATCTATTCCAAGCTCTTCAATATTTAGGTTCACATTAGAGTTGTGATCGATATTGGCTTAGGAATTTTTTTTTATGATTAAAAAATGCTTTGAAGGATTTGTTACTTGACTAAATTTCCCCTGTGTTCCTCTTCAAATTTGATACTTTGTTGGTCAATTCTTCATCATTTTAACCATACTATCTATTTTATTAACCTCTTTATCAAAAAATTTATTCATAATTATTCTCCCTACTAACATTTGAATATTCTCAATCCACTAGTGTATTAGCATTGGCTCCTTTCATAAGAATCGTGATGTTAGAATGTACGTTTGATGTATAGTGTTCAATAGCTACCAAATCATGAATAGGGACATCTTCAAGAAACTCATTCAAAGTCATAGTAAGATGTTTATTGAAATATTTAACTCTCTTTCTTCACTATTTTGATCACACTTATCTCCCTTACTAGTGTGGATGGGGTTTTATTTTATACAATTTTATCCATAAAGGCCTTCTAAGATTGATATCAATTTGTAATGGAACCTGATGGAAGACTATGATACCATATTACAACTTTATTCTTAAAAGTGTAAGGAAATATTCTACATGTGACATCCTCATATTGAAAATTCATCAATCTTCATGAAAAATAGAAATTGTTAATTTGATCTTTCCCAGAGGTGAACTTTTCTAGGTCAAATTTTGGGAGTAACTTTTATGAATGTCAGGGAAAGTCATGTAAGATACCTTGATGGTTCAAAGCCCCTTGGGCCATCCATTTCAACTAACTACTAGCATATTATTGTTTATATATTCATTGTTATCAAATTTGGTATTATCTCCTTCATCTTCTATATTTTCATCGATAGGTGGTCCTTCGTTTTCCTGGTTAGGAGATCCAAAAACATGAGGTATTTTGTTGTATTATACCAAATAAACCAATGAAGTGTCAACCAAATATTCAACTGAATCAAAAAGTACACAATGATGGGTTGTTTTTTCTTTATTATACACTTATGCAGGAAAATACTAGTAAAAGGGAGTATTCCACCCTTTTTGGCGTACTCTTGGGTGAGTGGTCTAAGAGAATTTAACTGCTCCTGAGTGATTGCACACAACTTCTCATGAATTTTGATAAGAGGTAAAAATTCAAGATAATGTTCATCAAATGGATAAAATATAGGTTGAAGGGAAGTGTTTCTCTCTTATCTAGAGGTTTGATAATGATAAGATTGAGTAACTATACCAACCATTCAATGGTGACCCTCTTTTTAACACCCAAAACTATTTATGGGGCAAAATACACTGCCAACAGTTAGGGTATCACATCAGTATAAAGCACCAAATAGAACTTACACTATTTGCAATAGGATTACCATCTAATATGTGGGCTCATCTACCACCATGCTTGTTCAAAAAAAAAAATTGGATGGAGAGAGAGAGAGAGAGAGAGAGAGGAAATCCAGATCAAATATCCAATATAATGCAATTTAGAATAGAATTACGAAGTGTTTTAAGAAAAATATACAAATAATATAATAGCAGCTAAGTAAATGGACATGACTATCAAAGAATGATTGTTAGAAAACTTCAATCAAGATACATGGATAAAGAAATATATTCATTATAAATCATAAATTAGTTCATAATCAGTAATGCTCATGAAAATATAAATCAACAAGAAAACTCTAATAAGATGTGAATTTCCAATTAACAAAGTAGTTCATTATCTTTCAATAAATAAAAAATGATCACAAACTATTAAATAACCACAAGGATTTTCTTATTATGTTCAATAATAGATGAATAATTTTTTTTATGGCCCAAGGGAGCTTCTCAAAATTATGGAAAAATATTCAATGCACCATTAATTAAAGCATATATGAAATCCGATAGTGTAAATGTGAAACTATCACTTGATCTTCCAAAGGAAAGTAAAATATGCCCCTTTCAAAGGTACTCTAAGTAGTCCAAAACTTAGGTTTCTTTCTAACTAGTTATGAGAGTATATATATTCAAATTGGGTTGAATCTTCACTTCCAATGACCTTTCAACTGCCCTTACGACTTTTCGTTTTTATTCATATTATAATTTATATTTGACTTTTGATTATAATTATAATTTTATTGAGATATTAAATGAAAATCAAAATAATCAAAAGAATGCACTTTGTGGCTTTAAACTCATAATGCCTTAGGGTGATGCTCCAACTTGTAGCTCTTGAGTTAGGTGAGTATGCCACACTTTGTAATTGGATACAATGGATTTGAATTTTTTTTATATCAACCTTCCTAATATAATTTCACATCCAAGAGCGATAGTTATTAGTGTTCCATATATCCTTGTGCTTGGTTGAAAAATGCAAAGAGAATTGTGAGTAGCTTTGTGGGTTTTGGAACGTGTTTCGTAATGGCCTCACTTACAGATTTTAGGTTCTTTCGAGTGACATCATGTTTTCTTCTATACATAATCTACTAAATTCCTCACAATATTTCCTACTATGCTCCTAATAATCCTCATGATATGATGGAAACTATCTTCTGATACTTGATAAAACCTTCCAATGCGCTATGAAGCTATTGATAGTTACTCGATGTTCTAGCCACAACTCTTCCAAACCTCTCTTGGGATTGGATAGACATAATAGCTTCTTATATATCTCATTTCTTGCCCATTCTACCATTCATAAGCTATTTGGTGCATTAGGATACTGCATGCCCTATTCATACATGAGTTCTACTACAATCGAAGTTTCATTCAACAATGTACATTTTCTCTTGAGCTCATTTCGGGAATTTGTTAATGACGAAGTTGTTTTGTAAGAATCAACATCTCCTTATAAAATTTTTTCATGATATTTTCTAACACTCCTATCTCTTATAACACATCTATATGGAAATCCTCCTTATGAGAACTCGAGGTTACTGATACTTGGATATATGTGTGGAGCATCTCATTCTCTTTTTGTGAATTGGTCATCTTATTTTATAGTTATTTCACCTTGTTCACTAGATGCTCAATGTTCTTCTCTATTGCAGTGGAGAATGAAGATCTTGTAGAATTTATATAAAAATAATTATTCATAGTATCTACCACTATATCTCTCTCCATGGTCACCAAGGTATTTTTAGCTAGTTCTCAGTCTAAACTTTGTGCCTTTCTTAAAAAATATTATTTAAGTTGTAGTCGAATAAAAAACTTCAAAGGTACATTACTCTATATTCCTCTTTAGATAATATGCCCATCCCTCCAAGTGGCATATGTCCTTTGGTTAATGTTGTAGCAGGCTCAGTATCCATAGGATTCAATATGGCTTTTGTTTCCTTTTAGTCTTTCTCGATTTTTCTAAATTCTTCTTTCACTTTCTTATCGACCATTTCTCTTATGAGTCTTTATTCTTAAAGATTCCTTGTTACTTCCTCTTATCTCTCTCTCTCTCTCTCTCTCTCACACACACACACACACACACCAACATACAAATTTCTTCTCTTTGATATCTTCTCCATTGCAAGATTGCATGTTTGTTGCCTCACTACCATTTTTCGGTTGTGAACTACCAATTTTTTTTTGATATTCCTATATAACATGTGAATCATTGTAAAATATATTTCCCTTATCTAATTCCTTTTTAATGCTTTAGTTTTACAGTCATGTGTACCTTATTTTCATACAATTCTTTAGATAAAAACCCCTTGAATCATATCAATGAAAAATAAATTCACCAAACTTAAAGCATTCCAAATCATTGGATTTTTCCTCTAATTCTCTAAAAATTAGTACACCATATGTTCTAGTATATATTAGAAATTCAAGTTGTGGTGCCTTATTTGCACAAACAAGAATTCTTCCAAGCATTGTTGTGACATCGTATGCAACTTCTTGCAACACTATTTTATCTATAAAAAAGATAGGAATCTTTTGAGGGGGACTACAAGCTCTAAATACCTTGACATACAATGAATCTAAGGGTTTGAATAGATCAGTGATATCATGTAATTTTTCTATAGCTCTATCTAACATACATAATATTTTCTATGTCGAAAATTTTGTGATATAAGGGTGAAATAAAATTCTTAGCAATTTGATGGTACATCTTGCTATAGCCAGTGTCCCATAGAACATTTCAATAGATGTGAACATGTGGTATGTCTTCAGAAAAGTTGAACCTCTATACCAATTACTCAAACAAACATCTTGCACATATGGCATCCAAAAAATGTTATTTCATGTAAAATTCATGTTGTTATCCCTTTGGTGGCTTCTAGGCTCATTTTACATTTTCCACGACGGAGGATTCTAGAATCTCTAACCAATTAAATATACTCCCATATTCAGTGTAGGTGTACTTACATTGGTACATAATTCTCTTTGAATAGTTATACATCTTTCCTACCATACAATATACAAGACATTATGGCCACTATTTGATATGCCTTTCTTATCAATTTATTCTTGCAAATCCCATTGTATCGATGTTAGAACTTACTGATATCTTTCAAACAATTCTAAAGGATATTCGTGTTGGCTAGAGGAAAATTACAAAATCATTTAGTTGTAATGTACACTTGGTAGCTTGGAATCTTGTAATACTCCATGATGTGGGTATATATGTATGCTAATACATCTAAACCATGTTTTTCTTGGATATTCATATATTTTGTATCTATGCACTTGATTATCCATTTAATAGTTACAACGCATGGTAGGATGGTAGGGTGTCTTGCCACTTTGTTGAGTAAGGAGTTATTTAAATTACGGTACACTTCACTATCCTCTTCATAAATAGGTACCTCCTTTTGAGAAAAATAAATATACATACTAGATAAAGGCATCAATGTTTTTTTTTCTATGTAGCATGTTGCCTTTGCATATATGGGAATTGAGATTATAGATATTTACACTTCCCCTTATACAATCTCCTTGATTAGTATTTTATTTGTGGGTGGAGACATATCTCTTTTTGATGAGGAGATTTTGAGACAATCCAAACCTATGGTACCTAACATCTCAAAAGTATGCATGATGACTAGATGTTAGGAAAAAATAAGGTAAATAATTAAACTGCATTGTGCAAGATATGGCATATCAATGCACTACTGAAAGGGATATATGAAGATGTTTTTTGAGGATGTAATGCACTACGGTTGCACAATTTAGGTTATGATATTACATTTTCATGCAAAGAAAAAAACCAACACACAATAAATATGTTTTTCCATTACACAAAGTAAGGGGAAAATTAGAGACTTAATTTCATGTAGTGGCACATATAATTGAGGTGGAATGTGTCATATCACTGAGGGAAGAGTGGCAAAGGAAAATAACAGTGTGGTAAGAAATATGCTTGGGAGAATTTTTTCATAGGGAAATTCCTACTATCAGATGAAGATATTCATGTTAGACAAAAGTAATACTAGGGGACGGGGGGGGCGTAGAATCAGTATTACTAGAATATTAAAAAATTTATGCAATTAAAAACTTATTCAAAAATTCAAGTCAAAAAATATAACAAGAACATGAAAAACATAAGAAATAATCACATGTATACACATAGATTTTAGGTGGAAACACCCCAGTCTAGGGAAAAAAAAACAACCAAACTATTTGTTGCTTCTTCTTATTATCTATTGCTTTAAAATTTTCTCATTTACATTACATCGGTTAGCCACCACTAGAAATGGAGAACCCACCCCTTGAATGAAATGATAAATGTTGGCTACAACCAACTTAGAGCACCCACTCCTACAATATACAATCAAAATTCACTTGGATTGAAGCGCCCACTCCAAGTATAAACAATTGTTTAATAAGATAATGAAATTCATAACTGAAAAAATTTTTTCATGAAAAACCCTATCAAAAAATAAGCACAATCATGTGACCCCAAATACACACTCCAAATGAGAGAACACAACTCTATACACACACTCTCCAAACTAATATTCAAAATTTGCAGACCACTCTGAAACACAACTGAAAAATAAATTATGAAGCACACACTTCAATTCTGAAAATTTGAATTCACTGCCACTATCATTGGCTTGTGCACTTTCTCTACATTCACATCCACTCAGTCACACTGCTAGAGAACCAAACAAATGAGAAAATTTCCTTCCCATATCTGTAAATTCTTGATATGGTTAAGCCAATTAATTCTTCAGATGATGGATCTCACATAAAACCTTTTCACATACTTTAAATATGATTGAGATTGGCATCATGACAAAATCAAGAAACTCATTCCACTAACCCTTTGATAATTTAACCTTGAACCACCTTCTAGAGGCCACATGACTTATTTGGACCTTTTTTTCGGGATAATTTCGACAATAGAATCTACCAAAAGAAAATTCATTCCAAATGAGCATGAGAAATATGGAGAAAAACTCGTAAATCCTCTTGGTCTCACACACAGGCCTACAAAAATTTTACTTACAACACTAGTCAGTTGCATTGGCATGTCCTCTAAGCAAATGGGTTCTTTTAGTCGATCTCATGAGCCTCCATCCATGTGATTAGGGAAGAGAATAGGTTAAAACAATAGTTACAACCCTCAAACTTGCAATAGAGCTTCATGGGGGTGATATGACATGTAAACCATCCTTCCTGACCCAACTTGACATAAAAAACTTAGCCACATAAATTCAACATGATTTCACACTCATCATCAACTAGATATCTAGAACACATATAGATAAACTTCATATGAGGCCTTGTTATCTCATGACACCTCTCCTACATACCTTCTGAGACTTATGAAAACAATTTACATCAAAATGAAAAAATTCAACAAGTATACAAAAAAGTTAGGACTTAACATATAGGCTCATGAGTAAATGATTTCAAGAGGTGACATCATCGGCAACACAAAGATGCCAAAAATCTCCCTCTTTACCAATTATGTCAACCTTTAGCTTCTAAAAATAAATATTACATTTACATAAAAAAAATATGAAGCTAAGTACATACACAACTCACTAACTCTCCCCAATTGACATGAATGGAAAGGGGTTTTACATGGTAATAAAAAATACATAACAACAATGTGATACATGGCAAAAAATGAAGTATTCCCCCTAAATAGGTGCAAAAAATACTCCCCTTGAATATTTATGAGATCAAACCATATTGAATAATAAATATACACGAATAGGAAATCCATATTGAAATGAAGAAAGAAGAAGCAAGAAAACAATTCTTAATTCGTTGAAAAGCATGCAAACAACCAATCACCACCCATTATCCAAATTTTTCAGCTGAAAGCACTGTTGGTGGTAGCCATATGATAGAAGCTAACTCCATGAAAAACTCCTCTATGCCTTCAAAAAGGCACAACACCCATATGATCTCTAAGATATTCAAATTTCTCTCTTAGAAGTGGCTTGGTGAAGATATTTGCAATTTGTTCATTCGAAGCAACACATTCCAACTTCACAACTTTGTTGACCACTTGTTCTCTTATAAAATTATATTTGATTTGTATGTGCTTGGTATTGGAATGAAGAACCGGATTCTTGGAGATGCTTATTGCACTTTTGTTGTCTACCATGATCGAAAGAGTCTCTTTATACTCAACATGCATGTCTTGAAGATTTTTCTTCTGTAATATTCCTAATTTATCTTTTATCTAATTAGAATACTAAATTTTGTCTTCTTTAATTAATAGATGAATAAGACGGTAGAGGGACCCATAAATCCCTTTAGTATAATAAAACCACTTCACCAGTGTGAAAGTGGAACAATGCGGTAGTGGAGGGGACCAAGAGATCATGTGAACATCGCAGTCAAGGAAGAGGATATGGACCAAGAGAGCAGCATAGTTATGATGTGGGACCAGGGGTGTGAGGATTCCACAAGTATAAAAAATAGGTGAGGGAAACCATATAGAGAATTCTAGATTATTATTATTTTCTTGTCGTTTACGACTAAACCACGCTTGAGTTGTTTAGCCGAGTCTGTAGTGTTGTTTAGCACGAGAATATTTCGAGCTTTAACTCGACCTTTTTCTCAGGACTTCAGGTTCTCACTTAGAGAGGAGTCCTTCTATCTTGTGAGCATATTTCAGTATTCTGGCATTTGGCCATTTGCAGTCCTCTTGAACAGCACAGTCACCCAGTGACTTACAACAATAGAGAGATCTAGAGGAGGGTGAAATTCCATAACATTGTCGCTTGGAATCCAGTGATGGGATTAAACCTTATACAGTTGAGCTATGGGGGATTTGTTGTAGCATTTTATTTATCAGTTCAGCTCATATCACTGCATACCCAACAGTAGTGCTTTTTCATGCCCTAGGAGGGTGATTTTCCGAGGTCTGCCAATCCAAAAATCCTTTCTAGGTTTTTTTTGTGAGTAGAGGTCGATGTCCAAATCGCGGCATTTTTCGAGCATCTATGCCTCATACGCACTACTTTTTCGCCGAAAAATTCATTTCTAGCAGGGGCATCAAGCTGTGCTGACGGCCCCCGCAGAGCAACATTTACGTAGTGTTCTTGGGGGAACTTGAGGGTCATTCTAGCCATCTCTCGTGCCTTGAGTCTTATCATTCTTGAGCACTTTGTACTTTTATTCCAACCGCTATTAATAAAATGGCTCATCTATTTCTAGTTTTATTCATGGTGTTTTGATGTTCAAAAGATTATTTTTACTTTCTTTGTATTACTATATTTTACTATTTGGAATATTACATCTTTATCCATAATATATGTACAACAAGTGGCTGCTACTATATTAATATCGTTTATGCAACCATCTCACAAAATATAAGAAAATATATATCATCCTAAAAATTTTTGATACCCTTTTAACCAAGACCTTTTACTTTAGCTGATGTGTTATAATCGCATTTAATCAAAGCGTTAGTGAACAAAAATGAACATCTGCATGTTGTAAAGAAGAGGAACATAACAACCATTAGAAACATATGACATTGATACGAAGTTCGTCCTGGAGGGACTACATCTCCGGACCTCGGTATCAAGATGGTGTAGACTGCTCCATTAAGTGTTGTAAGTAGTTAAGATGTACATGGATAATGTTTTCTCTATCGTACCAGGAAAATGCCCTCACGCAGGAGTGACTGGACTCTCCACGAGATGTTCCACTATAGGAACTCTCATTCACAACAACGACTCCTATCTATATGACAATAACTCACACATAATGACTATGAGAATCCTGCTAGCATGGAAAAAAAAGGATCTCAATAAAACATACATATGACAAAGAGTATCCCGCGAACATGGCAATAAAGGGATCTCAAACATAATACAACTACATGATAGAAAGTACATCTCACATCAAGAAAAAAAAAATATCCCACATCAAACATCAATAGGGATCTATAAAACACAATGCATCTCATAGCAAAGAGACAAATAATTACATGAAATCAACGCATCATATACCTCACACTGAAGATGAATGAAGGATAGGCTGATCCACCATTGGATTTGAAATCACCATCACAATAGTGGCCTCTAAAGGTGTGAAATCAACTGCTCCCTCACTGAATGCTAACACCTCCATCTCCACTTTCAAAAGTCTCCAAAAAATGTAATGGCCAAATGGAAAATCTGAATACACCATTAGATTCGTGGCATCGAATAACAAAAAATCGATAAAATTTAAATGCACCTTTTGCGGGCAAAATTCTCGCCTCCCGAACTATTTAATCAATCAAGGTTCCGCCGCATCTTTCCTGGCTCATGGTTCCACTCGCCTCGATCTACGTAGAAATATACCTACAATAAAATAATATTAAATATCAAAAATTGTGCTCCTCCCGGGCTGTCCACTATTAGGGTCCTATAAAAATAGGGTTCATAAATTTTGAATTGACTTTGATAGTCTTGTAAATATGTACATACCTTGCTTTCTGCAAGTTGTTTTCCCATATTTTGAAAAAAAAGAAAAAATAATAAAAAATCCCAAAAGAGAGTAAAAAGTCCTAAAAGAAAGATCAAAGTACTTAGAAAAAATAGAATCCAGAAGAAAAAAGAATGAAAATAAGACCTGAAAGTGAGCAAGATCAAATGGCACTATTTTTTATTTTTACTGCAAGAATAATGATTATGTGTAGAGTGTCAATAAATACCATAATCCATGATTGGTTAAATAGTTTAATCTTAACTCTTCATGCTTTCAATTTCATGTTTTAGATAGTGAATAAATATTTGTCAAACAGTTTAAACTTGACAAATCAGTAGATAGGTAGAGAATAATGAGGAGCTCAATAGTTTAATCTGAGCCCTCGGATGAAATAAGGTATATCTAGATAGTTTTATGCTTTGAAAGAAAACGTTTTAAGGTTGCAAGTCTAAATGAACCTACAAATGAAGAAAAAATGTTAAAAATAAAGTTGGGTAGGTAGAAAGCAGTTGGGAAATCATGTAATAAAGCATCAACGGGAAAAATCACTAATTTCCCCTCCCTTATAAATACTCAGTATTCTAAGCTATCAGTCAAACAGGCTCAGAGCATTTCTCTGACTTTTGTTGGGACCGAACCCAACCCTTGATGACTGGCTAGTTAAAAATATTGAGTTCTTATGTTAAACCCACATTTATCATCATTTACCCTTCATTCATACATTAAAAACCATTTTTTCCTAAATAAAGACACATTCTTACTTAGTAAAGATAAACCCCAAATAATTAACTTCATCCTTTCAAAAGCATTCATAAAACCCTCAAATTACATTTTATCCTAGGTATTAGTGAAGTACATATAAAAATGAGCAATGCTTTATTTTATACTTTACTTAGAGACAATATGTGTTTTGTTTCCCTTTTTCATATTAACTTTTAACCTATTCTTATTAAATCCCTAAAATTACACCTACTCGTAGATATTAATTCCCCTATAACTAAATAACCCCCAAAAAACCCACTATTATAAAGTTTAGACCATAGTTAAATATTCCACATGCATAAAATAAAGACCCCACCTAGAAACCCTTTGGTCTAAACTTATCATTAATTAAATACCCCACCCCTATAGTTTTTAAACTATTCAAAAGGTTTAAAACTATATAATACACCGGCTCCCGCATATGTTTTATTAAAACATTTCATAAATGTTTTAAATATAAATACATTGCATTACTCCCCCGCCTATATTTTTTATAAGCCAAGGTTTTTGAATTAAATAAATGTCTATTGCTAAAGTTCAAAACCCATCCACTCGTATAAAAAACCCGGCCCCACCTATCATTCTAGTGCAACTCCTGAACCAATCTCAACCGTTCGCACCCAACCTCCAGATCCAACGGCTGACATTCAATATCACGCAGAATAGATGCGCGTTCCTCCAAACGCCAAAGCCGCGCGAAATGGGTGGTTTCCCATTAACCTCTCTCCTCCACGTGGCCTTTCTTCATTGGATCAAGTGGGTTGAGTTCAATACAGCTTACCACCTAATAGCCGCGCGATAACCACTCGCGGTTTTAATCCATTAAAACTCTGAAACCGCCCTCCCGCCTAATGCGACTTACATTCAATGCCAGATTAATACACCCGGAATGCATAATAAACCTTTGTAAAAGCATTTCATTCATCAAATATTCTTGCGCTTTAAACCTAAACCCTCTGAAAAGTTCCCCCAATTGTAAAAACATAGTTTTAAGCCATTTTCCGCCCTTGTTTATGCCCGAAGCTTGCAAACATTTACCTTGCAAACCTATGAAGACTGCTGAGGAGCTCCATGTTGCTCCAGATAAGCTACTGAAGCCTTCAACTCAGCAAAGGACCTCAAAAACCTTTCCAGAAACCGATACCTGCATTACAACAGGTATTTTTCTAAAAAATCAAACCTGCAATCAATTGGAAAACCTTTTAAAGAACAAATAGTCTCAGAAATTGATTAAATAAACTGCCAAAAAGTCTTAAAAACAGGCCAAACTCTAGCAAATTTTTCCCATAAACCCTTTTTCTCTGCGGTGCGCTATTTTGAGGAAATTGGTGAAATTTTCACAGTTTATTAGTCTATTTCAAGCCCTGAGATAAGCCAGAAAGCCTCTGCAGGTACACTAAACCCTCTATGATCCTTTTAAAAGGGTTTTCAGTCCTATTCCCATTAAAAATACTCAGAAAACCCCTGTTTTCTGTTTCAAGCCAATTCTAAAGCCTCCAAATCTCTTTGATAGGTCTAATTTAACAGAAAAACCAAAGAAAAGCCTGTACTTTACCAAATTTGCCCAATTAAGCCTCTGCTATAGTAAAATTTCTTCTGCAAATGTAGATAAAAAATGCCTAAAAAACAGAGTGCAGTCAAGCCTGAAGGTTCTAAAGCACCCAAACCTACCC
Organism: Pinus albicaulis; assembly: GCA_034641835.2. NCBI lineage: Eukaryota > Viridiplantae > Streptophyta > Pinopsida > Pinales > Pinaceae > Pinus > Pinus albicaulis. Next base: position 1,412,854,599 of record CM076577.1, on the reverse strand, counting down.
CTGCCATGACTTCAAACACTGTTATTGTTGTCAATCCATTGTAACCACCTATTGTTGATATTGAACACATTCCCCTAGTTGATACTAATTACAAAATAGTTGATCCCATTTTTGAATTCAATCTGTTAGATATCCATAACTGGTGCTATGATAAGTCTTTAGATGATCATGAAGAAGTTCATATTTGGGAATCCAATTTGCCGAAATATGTAGTCCCATTGACTCACCCTTGTTAGGAGATTATTAGGTTGTGTTAGCAGTACTATATTCCTGAACAAAGAGCTATTGTGAATGCCAATAAAGAAGTCCTATTTACCATCACTACAGAGTCAATTAACCAAATGTTGCAGCTTCAACCTGACCCCCAAGTAGTCCCTTTGTCTATTGAGGCCCTCACCAAGCTTTGGCCTAGATTTTCCTAAAAGGTTCATGATTTTCTAGACTTTTATGCCTCTGCATGTAGAAATTCCCAAGTTAAATCCGATATATTCTACTGTTAAATTCCCTGAAGGATCAAGACATGTAATTTCCATGTTTCATACTTGGATATTTCAATCGATGAACACACCGATGAATCCATCTTGGAATTCTTGTCCACCTTTCTCTAGGTCAACCACCTTCGCCATATTTGTTGATGTTGGTTTCATCGCTGATAGTATTCGTTATGAGAAACGGCTACCTCAGCCAAGGAAGGCAGAGTTCAGGGTAACATCATACCACGCTCAGTCTGGTAGCTAGCCCTACCAGAACAGGAGAGGTCTCTCCAGGTCAATCTCAGCGATAAGTAATCAATAGGGCTTGAGATGACTGAAATGAAAGCTAATTTTAGGCTAGGTATATAAGTGGGAGGGTTTGATTGAAAATTGTGGGTTGAAAAGAGCAAGAGAAGGGACTATTGGGCTATGAATTTGGGGCTAGTTTCTGCCGGAAAACTTGGGGCAAAGTAAGTGAAATGTACAGCCAAATTAAAGATGTAATGAGAGAAGAAAATAGGGAAAAGACCGCTGCCCTATAGGCATCAATCGGGGGATGGATCTACAGTGACAACTTTAGAAGAAAGAGAAGCACCGGGTTACTCAACAGAGCATCTAACAGAGGATGGATTCTGAAAAGATAACCACTACATCAAACAACATAATCATTGTGAGAGGAGAATCGTGCATGGATGGATTCCTAACACTTCCCTTAGAGAATGATGTAAACAAATTAGCAGAAAAAACAAAGCATGGAAATGAATTTACAAGAAAAACATGCTGCACATTAAACACCGTGATGAATCCCAAATTTAAAGAGCAGAAAAAAGCTTTATTAAATAATTTTCGAGGAAAACTTTAAACAATCCAATAGCAGCCTCCCTCTACTGCAAAAATCCAACCTCTAAACTATGAAATTCATAAAATATATACATTTTCTCATCCTTGTACTAAGGAAATTGAGCTCAACCATTTTCTTAAAAATAGAATCAGTTACATTAAACTTGGGCCGAATTTCTGAAAATAGGTGTTGAAGATGAACTCGTATCTCCTAAACCATAGCACCTGTTACAAAATTGAAAGAGGTTTTTGTAGATAAGGTCATTTTGGAGAAAAACCTCTCTCAAATTTGGGAAATTCGTTTCCCGTTGCTCGCAATCGGTTCCACAAAATCATATCTAAAACAGAAAATCATTAAAAATTTAAATCTGTGAAAATGAGCTGTAAAGATCTAGTCACATATCCCAATTCGTGACACCTTTGAATAAAATGAAAGAGGTTTTTGTGGTATGGCTTGTGGTTAAAAAACAAATCCTTGGGGTTTTCAGAATTACTTTCCATCTGTTGTAAAACGGTCGTGCACTAAAATGACTAAAACAGTAAAAAATATGAAAATTTTTCTTTGTTTTAATGTAGGCTCAAAATATCACTGTATATCTCCCACATAGTAGAACCTATGCATAAAATGAAGGATGTTTTTTTTATTTGCTATGTGATGAACAAAAACCTCTGTCACTTTTGAAAAATTCCTTACCATTATTTCACAAACTGATTTTGTACTAAACTTGTCATTGTGTGCACCAACTGACCTCAAAACATGCATAACCAAGAATCACTCATTCATTTTGATCATATCTTCTAATCCGAGAGCCAGTTACAGGAGTGTGATATACCGTTCGAAATATTTTTCTGAGCTTCTTCTAATGGACACACTTGTGACATGTTTTGTGTTGAACATCATGTGAAAAAAAATCTAACAAAAACAGACATAGTAAGAGCTCATGTTGATCCTTGGTGACAAGTTGCGAAGACTGGAACTAACATTGGCTCCAATGGGGATGGTAGCTCCTTGGAGGTGCCAAGAACTACAGATCTCTAGGAAAGCCGGCAGTGCCTTCATCCATTGGGCTATGGATGGTCAAACAACTGCAAACCCAAAACAACTCTGGTTTGACCATCCTGTCAGTGGCAATATGATGCAATGTGTTGTCCTTGATGGCAACCCACTTGATGAAGATGATGGCAACCTACTTGATGAAGTCGTCTTTGATGCTTGATGAGTTTATTAATGATGTAAATATGATGTTCTACAAGCAGCTCAGAAGTACCAGAGAAAGAAATATCATTAAGGGACAAAACAATGATGTAAAGTGTGTATCACAAAGCATACACGGGTTTGTTTAGAATAAGTAGCGTATGCGCGCGGAAATGTATGTGCCAAGTCGCGTATGCCTAATTGTGCTCTAAATTTGTAAAACCAGGGGACTTTACCATGGTATTGACCCATTGTATTGAGCACTGGATTGTCTATTTGATCCCGTCCAGGAATACCATCGGAAGTGATGTGGTTTTGGCTCATGGCATTGTCAAAGGATAAATCTATATAAGGAGAATAAAATCATTGTGAAAAGGGGGAGCAAGTGTCTGGGCTCTAATGAATACTTCACTCTGAAGTATATCTGTATGGAATGGGTAACAGTTGAATGATTGATCTGAATTAATGCACCCATGAAGAAATAATGAAGAGGGATCTCCAGATCTGAAATGTCTATGTATATTGTAAATATGATGAAGAAATGTTTAGATCTGTGATCTGGCGAATCTTTGCTGAAGTGAAGGATGAATTCTGAGTTGTCTATCTAATCTGAAGAATTGCACAGTCCTAAAAAGTTACAAATCTATACGCGGGTTCGCTTCATAAAAGGCGCATATATACACGGGTTAGATGAATGAAAAGCGCATATGAGCAGCTAGGGTTTTCTGAAGAATGAATACGCGGGTTGATCTGCATGAGAGCGCGTATACACGTGACTTCAATGAATAAAAGTAGCGTATGATATTTGAATTAATGAAGTTCTGGGGTAAGTTTGCTTCTGCATATCTATTCTGAAGTCTGGGTTAGCTCTGATATTCTGGTTACAGTGGTCTCACTGTTCTGTATGAAGCAATGGGCAAAGTATGATTATTGATAAGTGAAGGGTTGTGTTGAAGCTGTTTGATCCAGTTTGAAAATTGATGAAACGTGGTCTGCAATGGTGCTGAGGGTCGAAGCCTTCAGTCAGGGGGTTTTAGCTCCCTTCCAGGAGAGTCTGGTAAACGAGAGCAGGCGGTCGTAGCTCCCTTCCAGGAGAGGCTGGTAAACGAGTACAGGGGGTTATAGCTCCCTTCCAGGAGAGGCTGGTAAACGAGAGAATGTTGTAGCCTTCTGCAGGTGGGTGCCTGCGTGCTGATATGAGTCTGTGCTAGTACATGGTTGTAAGAAGTTTTCTTTATAATAAATATTGAAGACTGAGATGACAGCAACGACGGTTTTCTCTCGAATTGGGTTTCCACCTAAATTCCTGGTGTTCATGTGTGTTGCTTATGTGTGATGATTATTCTGTTCTTTCTGCACCTGTTTATTGTTTTCTAAAACATCTGATGAATGAATAATGCAATGATCTAAGTCAAGAATTAAATGCATAATTAGATCTCTGGACATACGCAAGTTCTGTAAAGGATATATGCGTATATACACAAGTTGGCTTCAGGAAAGTAGCATATTGGTTTTTAGAAAGGAAAAAGTAAAAAGTTTTATTGTCTGCACTAAATACTGATTCACCCCCCCCTCTCAGTATTTTTCCAACAATTGGAATCAGAGCAGGTCCTTCTGAAAAAGCTTAGCCGCTAGAAGGAAGATCAAGCAAGATGAGCAGTCAAGATGGAACAGCATCTATCAAGCCTCCGGTCTTTAATGGAAGCAATTTAATCTTCTGGAAAACAAGGATGAGGTCCTATCTTCAGTCTATAGGAACAGATGTATGGGCCATTGTTGTACAAGGATATCAATATCCAGCTACAATACCAACAGATCCGAATGAAAAGAAGAATTATGAATCAAATGCAAAGGCGGTCAATGCTATAACAGGAAGTTTGACTGAATCTGAATTTGTCAAAGTTATGCAGCTAAATACAACAAAGGAAATGTGGGACAAAATCATTCTAAGTTATGAAGGTGATGCAAAGGTAAAAAGTGAAAAACTCCAAACTCTCAGAATTGAATATGAAAATTTGAAGATGCATAGTGATGAGAGTATTGCCAGTTTCTTTTTACGTGTTGATGATGTTGTAAATCGTATGAAAAATATGGGAGAAACAATAACCGAATCTACTCTGGTTGAGAAAATTTTAAGATCACTAATAGCAAAATTTGAGTCAAAAGTTTCTGCTCTTGAAGAAAAACAGGATCTTCAAAATCTTACTATGGTACAACTTCATGGCATACTAACCGCATATGAAATGAGAAGAGGAGGACCATCTGAAGTCAAAGAGGCTGTCTTCAGAGCTTCTACAAAAGGGAAAGAAGTACAAGAACCAGAAGGATCAGGATATATCTCAGAAGAAGATGAGGAAAATTTTGTAAAGAAACTCCAACTTGGCACAGGACGATTCAGAGGTAAGCTTCCTTTCAAATGTTTTGAGTGTGGAATAATTGGTCATTATGCTGCTAAGTGTCCTCATAAAGAAACACCTGCAAAAGGGAAGGAAGTAGCAAGAAGGAATAAGAATCGGTTTAACACTAGAAAAAGTTATTATATTCATGAAGACAGTGATGGGCTATCTGATAGTGAAGAAGAATGTGAACAAGATCTTAGACTAATCATGGCATTTGAATCTAGAGAAGAAAATGATATTTTTGTGGATGCTCTAGAGGACAATGACTTTCTTGAAGAAAAAAATCAACTCAAAATACGCTTAAAAGAAAGTAAAATACTCTTAGAAGAAAGGAAAATAACCATAGAAACTTTGGAAAAGCAGGTTGAAGAAGCAAAGAAACACATTGAGAAATTAGAATGTGAAGTGGTAAGTCTAAGAAAAGATTCTGAGAAAGTAAAAACTCTGAATCTTAGATTTGCTAAAGGATCTGAAACCTTAGATGAGATTATCAAGGTACAACGTTTTCCTCTTATAAAAACAGGTCTTGGATATATCGGAGAATCCTCTCAAGCTTCAGCACCAAATTATCTAAAAGCAGTTACTGCTGGTTTACAAAATTCTGCCACTCAGCAAAGGAATAAAGAATCATTGCAGGTAAAGCATGATCATCTCAATTCAAAGAATACTAACAGGAATATCTCTCAAAGAAACACCAATCAACAGGTAAATCCAAGTAGAAGATTTCATGATCGCAGAAATTTCTTCTTCAATGGACAATGTTTTTCATGTCACAATTTTGGTCATAAAGCCGTTCAATGTGTTGCATATAAAACTATAATGACTAGAGAAGCAAGAAAGAAAAGGATTGAATTTGAGAAGAATACCTATAACAAATTTTCTCCTCTTCTAAATGAAGTTGAATGTGCTTATTGCAATAACTTTGGGCATGAAGAATCTGAATGCAGGAGCAAAGTTCAGCCAAAAGAGAATTTTCCTTCAAGATCCAAAGTATGGAAAAAGAAGGAATTACAGGTTGAAAATTGTGGCATAGCATTATTCGTAGAAGGTGAAGAAAATCAATGGTACATTGATAGTGGATGCTCAAGACACATGACAGGTGACAAACACAAAATTCTTGCATATAGTGCTCTAGAAAAGGAAAAGAAAGTTACATTTGGAAATGATAATCCTGCTATAATTAAAGGAAAAGGGTTTGTGTTTCTAAAGGAAAAGGTGAAGGCTAATGATGTCATGTATGTGGATGGCTTAAGGCATAACCTGCTAAGTGTAAGTCAAATGTGTGATCAAGGAACTGAAGTTGTCTTTAGTTCAAAAGAATGTGTGGTTCGTGATCTTGATATAGGAAAAACAATTATAAAAGGGAAAGAACTCCAAGAAACCTGTATGTATTGAAGAACTGCAAAGAACAATGTTACTTGAGTCAATCTTCAGAAAATTGGCTATGGCATAGAAGGTTGGGGCATCTAAGCTTCTCTCAAATCAACAAATCAAGCAGACTTAATGTTGTTCGTGGTCTTCCCAATATTACTCTACCTGAAAGTATCATATGCAAATCCTGTCAATTCGGTAAGCAAACTAGAGTGAAATTTAATGCCAAGGAAGGATCATCAAGTAAGCCTCTTGAACTCATTCATACTGACATATGTGGACCTATGAGGAAAAAGTCACCACGTGGTGAAGAATACTATATCTTATTCATTGATGATTTCTCTAGAATGTCTTGGATTGGGTTGATTAAACACAAAGATGAAGCATTTGAGAAATTTCAGATCTTCAAAGCACTGGTTGAAAATGAATTAGATATAAAAATCAAGTGTCTTAGATCTGATCGAGGAGGAGAATATACATCAAATGAATTTCTTGAATTTTGTGAACAACATGGCATAAAAAGACAGTTCTCTTTAGCTGGCACTCCACAACAAAATGGCGTAGCAGAAAGAATGAATAGAATATTTCAACAAATGGCTAGAGCTATGCTTGATGATTCTGGAACACCTGACACATTCTGGGGAGAAGCAGCACATACAGCAGTAAACATTCTCAACAAGGCACATGTTCAGGTAAATAGTGACAAAACTCCATATGAACTCTGGTATGGTAATTCTCCCTCTGTGAAGCATTTTAGAGTTTTTGGAAGTAAATGCTTTATCAAAAATAATGATGAAAAACTTGGCAAGTTTGAACCTAGAGCAGATGAAGGAATACTTCTGGGTTACTCCTCTACGAGTAGAGCATATAAATGTTACAATAAAAGACTTCGGAAGATTGTTGAATGTATTGATGTTGTTATTGATGAGTCTCCTGCAGCCCCAAAAGAAGAAAAAAAAACAACAAATGAAGACGATGGTGACTTATATCCTTCTACATCAAATAGCAATGATATAGACAGTGAACCACCTGAAGATGATTTATCTGAAAAAGCTCCATCCAGATTTGTTCAAAAGAATCATCCAGAATCTCAAATTTTGGGAGATAAGGGATCAGGTGTACAAACAAGAAGGACTCTTGTGGGATCTTCTACCTATCTAGCATTTCTATCCACTATTGAACCACACAATGTCAATCAAGCTAGCAAAGATGAATACTGGGTTCAAGCCATGAATGAAGAGCTTGATCAAATTGAAAAGAATCACACTTGGGAATTAGTACCAAGACCTCATAACAAAAATGTCATTGGAACTAAATGGATATTCAAAAACAAGTTAAATGAGAATGGGGATGTTGTAAGAAACAAAGCTAGACTTGTTTGCAAGGGGTACACTCAACAAGAAGGTATAGACTTTGAAGAATCTTTTGCTCCTGTAGCTAGACTTGAAGTAATAAGAATGTTTCTTGCCTTTTCAAGTTTTCAACAAATCAAAGTTTATCAAATGGATGTTAAATCTGCATTTCTCAATGGTGATCTAGAAGAAGAAGTTTATATAGAACAACTAGAAGGATTTATTTTGGGAAATGATGAAAATCTTGTTTGTAGACTTAAAACGGCTCTATATGGTCTCAAACAAGCTCCAAGGGCATGGTATTATCGTCTTGACAAATATCTTCATCAACAAGGATTTTCAAAGGGGTCTGCTGATAGCAACTTATACAAAAAAATTGAAAATGATAAACTATTGATTGTGGTTGTATATGTTGATGATATCATTTTTGGGAGTAACGAAGAATCTATGAGTCAAAAATTTGCTTCTGTCATGCAGCAAGAATTTGAAATGTCCTTACTTTGGGAACTAACATTCTTTCTTGGCTTGCAAGTGCATCAAACTGCAGATGGTATATTCCTATCACAAGCAAAATATCTTAAGCAAATTTTGAAGAAGTATGGCATGGAAGAATGCAAACCTGTAAGTACACCAATGATAACCGGATGTAATCTCATTTCTCATGATGATTCTCCCACGGTGAATCAACCAGAATACAGATCAATGATAGGAAGTCTACTTTATCTCACTGGGACTAGACCAGACATTATGCATGCAGTTGGGATTGTTGGACGATTCCAAGCTAATCCAAAAGAGTCTCACCTTCAGGCTGTTAAAATAATATTCAAATATCTACAAGGAACTCAAGACTTTGGACTATGGTATCCAAAGAATGCTGATCTTACTCTTCATGCTTACACTGATGCAGATTGGGCTGGAAATGTTGATGATCGGAAAAGCACAAGTGGTGGTGCATTCTATATGGGGCCCCGGTTGGTATCTTGGTTCAACAAGAAGCAAAGCTCTATTGCCTTATCTACAGCAGAAGCAGAATATGTGGCTGCCGCATCATGTTGCACTCAACTTCTCTGGATGATGCAAACCTTACAAGACATTCAAATCAAATGTTCACCTCCTATCTCCATTATGTGTGATAATTCAAGTGCCATCAGTATTTCAAAGAATCCTGTTATGCATTCTAAGACCAAGCACATTCCCATCAAGTATCACTTCTTACGTGAACAAGTGCTTGAACAAAAGGTGAAGTTGGAGTATGTTCCCTCCAAAGAACAAGTTGCTGATATATTTACCAAACCTCTGCCCAGGGAAGCATTCGAATATCTCAGACAGAAGCTGGGAGTAGTCTCTGCCATGCATATGATCAGATCTAATTAAAATTCAGAAGATTAAATTGGATACGTGGGTTTCCTGAAAGACAGTCGCGTATATACGCAAGTTCATACACAGAAAACCGCGTATGGTTGGTAGCTGACAAATTTTGTTTGGGTCAGCATTATTCAGCACAAACTGTGGTGATGTTTGATATCTCTGATGATGTTTGGTGTCTCTGGTGGTGTTCCAGTTCTTATATTTCTGTTTTATTCTCTGATATTGGGTAAAGATGCCTTGATGATTTGCTGTTGAAAGTGTTCAGGATGCACAAGCTAAGGGGGAGCATTAGTCTTGTTGAGCGTAATGCATTGTTGGCATTATGATGATTCTAAAATATGATCTCTTTCTTGAGGTCTTTTTGGTATTGGCTATAAAAGGTCATATTTGTAATGATGTAAAAATTGTAATATTCAGTCATGTAAGGAATTGTTCAAATTTGTAAACCCACTTGATTGGGTAATTGAGTCAAAATGTGTAAACCCACTTGGTTGGGTACTTGAGTCGCATATGTAAATCCACTTGGTTGGATATTTGATGTAAGTATGAGTCCTTGGTGATAGGAAAGGTCATAGAGTCATGTACTTCATTGAAAAATATGTTTGAAGATTCAGCATGAACTCAGGGGGAGCATGGTAACTTCAGTGCACATCAGATCTACAGAGCTCTTCTTTCTACAATAGAAGAAAAATCTTTCTTTAGTTTTGATCTGCCCTTTTCCCTTGATGTCAAAGGGGGAGAGTAACATGGTGTTTGAATAGGGGGAGAGCATCATTGTGTTTGTATAATGGTTATAATCAATGTATCTATCTGTTGTGGTGATCAAACACCATCATGGTTGCCATCAAGTCCAAAGGGGGAGATTGTTGGCAATATGATGCAATGTGTTGTCCTTGATGGCAACCCACTTGATGAATATGATGGAAACCTACTTGATGAAGTCGTCTTTGATGCTTGATGAGTATATTAATGATGTAAATCTGATGTTCTACAAGCAGCTCAGAAGTACTAGAGAAAGAAATATCAGTAAGGATCAGAACAATGATGTAAAGTGTGTATCACAAAGCATACGCGGGTTTGTTTAGGAGAAGTAGCATATGCACGCGGAAAAGTACGTGCCAAGTAGCGTATGCCTAATTGTGCTCTAAATTTGTAAAACCAGGGGACTTTACCATGGTATTGAACCATTGTATTGAGCGTTGGATTGTCTATTTGATCCCGTCCAGGAATACCATCAGAAGGGATGTGGTTTTGGCTCATGGTATTGACAAAGGATAAATCTATATAAGGAGAAGAAAATCATTGTGAAAAGGGTGTGCAAGTGTCTGGGCTCTAATGAATACTTCACTTTGAAGTATATCTGTATGGAATGGGTAACAGTTGAATGATTGATCTAAATTAATGCACCCATGAAGAAAATAATGAAGAGGGATCTCCAGATCTGAAATGTCTATGTATATTCTAAATCTGATGAAGAAATGTTTAGATCTGTGATCTGGCGAATCTTTGCTGAAGTGAAGGATGAATTCTGAGTTGTCTATCTGATCTGAAGAACTGCACAGTCCTTAAAAGTTACAAATCTATACGCGGGTTCGCTTCATAAAAGGCGTGTATATACACGGGTTAGATGAATGAAAAGTGCGTATGAGCAGCTAGGGTTTTCTGAAGAATGCACACGCGGGTTGGTCTGCATAAGAGCGCGTATACACGCGACTTCAATGAATAAAAGTAGCGTATGATATTTGAATTAATGAAGTTCTGGGGTAAGTTTGCATCTGCATATCTATTCTGAAGTCTGGGTTAGCTCTGATATTCTGGTTACAGTGGTCTCACTGTTCTGTATAAAGCAATGGGCAAAGTATGATTGTTGATAAGTGAAAGGTTGTGTTGAAGCTGTTTGATCCAGTTTGAAAATTGATGAAACGTCGTCTGGGCAAAGGGTGCCGAGGGTCGGCCTTCAAATAGGGGTCAGAGTTCTCTCAGAGAGGTTGGTAAACGAGAGCAGAGGTCGTAGCTCCCTTTCCAGAGAGAGGCTGGTAAACAAGTACGTGGGGTTGTGCCTTCCAGAGAGGCCGGTAAATGAGAGAAGGTTGTAGCCTTCGCAGGTGGTGCATGCCGCTGGTATGAGTCCGCGCTTAGTACATGGTTTTCTCTCGAATTGGGTTTCCACCTAAAATCCTGGTGTTCATGTGTGTTGCTTATGTGTGATGATTATTCTGTTCTTTCTGCACCTGTTTACTATTTTCTAAAACATCTGATGAATGAATAATGCAATGATATAAGTTAAGAATTAAATGCATAATTAGATCTCTGGACATACGCAAGTTCGGTAAAGGATATCCGCGTATATACGCGAGTTGGCTTCAGGAAAGTAGCGTATGGGTTTTTAAAGGAAAAAGTAAAAATTTTTATTGTCTGCACTAAATACCGATTCACCCCCCCCCTCTCAGTATTTTTCCCAACACATCCATAGCCCAATGGATGAAGGCACTGCCTGCTTTCCCAAATATCTATAGTTCTTGGCACCTCCAAGGAGCTACCATCCCCATTGGAGCCGATGTTAGTTCCAGTCTTCACAGCCTGTCACCAGGGATCAACATGAGCTCTTACTATGTCTGGTTTTGTTAGATGTTTTGCACATGATGTTCAACACAAAACATGTCACAAGTGTGTCCATCAGAAGAAGCCTCGGAAAAATATTTCCAACGGTATATCACACTCCCATAACTGGCTCCCGGATTAGAAGATATGATCAAAATGAATGAGTGATTCTTGGTTATGCATGTTTTGAGGTCAGTTGCTGCACACAATGACAAGTTTAGTACAAAATCAGTTTGTGAAATAATGGTAAGAAATTTTTCAAAAGTGAAAGAGGTTTTTGTTCATCACATAGCAAATAACAAAAACCTCCTTCAGTTTATGCACAGGTGCTACTATGTGGGAGATATATAGTGATATTTGGAGCCTACATTAAAACAAAGCAAAATTTTCATATTTTTTACTGTTTTAGTCATTTTAGTGCGCGGCCATTTTACAACAGATGGAAAGTAATTTTGAAAAACCCAAGGATTTTTATTTTAAACACGAGCCATGTAACAAAAATATCTTTCAGTTTATTCAAAGGTGTCACCAATTGGGATATGTGACTAGATCTTTACAGCTCATTTTTACAGATTTAGATTTTTAATGATTTTCTGTTTTAGAGATGATTTTGTGGAACAGATTGCGAGCAACTGGAAACGAATTTCCCAAATTTGAGAGAGGTTTTTCTCCAACATGAAATTATCTACAAAAACCTCTTTCAGTTTTGTAACAGGTGCTATGGTTTAGGAGATACGAGTTCATCTTCAACACCTATTTTCAGAAATTCGGCCCAAGTTTAATGTAACTGATTCTATTTTTAAGAAAATGGTTGAGCTCAATTCCCTTAGTACAAGGATGAGAAAATGTATATATTTTATGAATTTCATAGTGTAGAGGTTGGATTTTTGCAGCATAGGGAGGCTGCTATTGGATTGTGTAAAGTTTTCCTTGAATATTATTTTAATAAAGCTTTTTTTTGCTCTTTAAATTTGGGATTCATCACAGTGTTTAATGTGCAGCATGTTTTTCTTGTAAATTCATTTCCATGCTTTGTTTTTTCTGCTAATTTGTTTACGTCATTCTCTAAGGGAAGTGTTAGGAATCCATCCACGCATGATGCTCCTCTCACAATGATTATGTTGTTTGATGTAGTGGTTATCTTTTCAGAATCCATCCTCTGTTAGATGCTCTGTTGAGTAACCCGGTGCTTCTCTTTCTTCTAAAGTTGTCACTGTAGATCCATCCCCTGATTGATGCCTATAGGGCAGCGGTATTTTCCCTATTTTCTTCTCTCATTACATATTTAATTTGGATGTACATTTCACTTACTTTTCCCCAAGTTTTCCAGCAGAAACTAGCCCCAAAGTCATAGCCCAATAGTCCCTTCTCTTGCTCTTTTCAACCCACAATTTTCAATCAAACCCTCCTACTTATATACCTAGCCTAAAATTAGCTTTCATTTCAGTCATTTCAAGCCCTATTGATTTCTTTTCGCTAAGATTGACTCGGAGAGAGCCCTCTCCTGTTCTGGTAGGGCTAGCTACCAGACTAAGCATGGTATGATGTTACCCTAAACTCTGCCTTCCTTCAGCCTGAGGTAGATTTAGGCACTAACATAGTGGCGACCATACTGGGGAGAAAATGGTTTCTTGTTAGTGTTATTTTTTCTATAAGCTATAGACGGAGCCTGAAGTTATGCCAGGTAGCCTTCGAAACACTCTTGCTTTGCATTAGCAAAAGTAGATAAATGCTGCTTCAGTCAATCTCTGGTCTAGTTTGTAAATGTAACATCTGACTTGCAAGTTGCCCCAGTACGTGTATCAAGTTCAGATCTGATTGTTGATGGTGGAAAATGATCAGACATATGAAGGCTGAAACATTCGCCTATAGACTCCAACTCAATCCAGAGATTCCGGTGCTCACTGATCCATTCATGCAATGGTAGGGTATGTGGCAGACCCTGCGCTTTGTGAAGTTTTAAAAGAAGTTAGAGATCAATTAGTGGATTTGAAATTGATGAAGTATTTTTCATTGTTGTGCTTCAATTTTTGAGATCTCCAAAGTTTCCTTCTGAAGCTAAAACTGGTTTCTTTGAGTTAGTTGTTGAAAATTTTGAGAAGGAGATTCAGTATTTAAATGATCAGATCCAATCATATGAATTTTGAGATCCTAAAATGTTCTTGGAAACTCTCCCTCCTTCAAAACAAGAAACAATAGAGTTTCCCGTGGATGTTTGCATTGATAGTTTGCGGTTGGAAGCAAGTATTGAGGAGTTGGGGCAACAAATAGAGTCTGTTTTTGCAATCCTATTGCAACGTACATGGAAATTTTTTTCAGTTTGAATGATAGATCAAATTGTCTTTTACATAACCAGACTCGTTATGTGCATGTATGGTTGTCAACATTTACATTTGTGTCCTGGTTGAAGCACTTTCAAGCAACATCCTTGTCACAGTTACTTGATTGGTTGATCTGGCATTACAGTGTTACTTGATCTATTGGTTTCACAGCAAAGTAGGGTAGATTTGTAAATAAATAAGCTGTCAAAGGCAACATTTCAGTTTCCAGTATTGGTTTATGTATAGGTTGCAGTATGTATATGTTTTGGGATTGGTATGAGTTGTTTTGGGTTTGCAGTTATTGATTCCATTGCCCAATGGATAAGGCACTGGTCTACTCTCCCAAATATCTGCTGTTCTTGGCACCTCCAAGGAGCTACCATCCCCATTGGAGCCAATGTTAGTGTCAGTCTTCGCAGCCTGTCACCAGAGATCAACATGAGCTCTTACTATGTCTGGTTTTGTTAGATGTTTTGCACATGATGTTTTGTACAAAACATGTCACAAGTGTGTCCATCAGAAGAAGCCCAGAAAAATATTTCCAACGGTATATCACACTCCCATAACCGGCTCCCGGATAGAAGATATGATCGAAATGAATGAGTGATTCTTGGTTATGCATGTTTTGAGGTCAGTTGCTGCACACAATGACAAGTTTAGTACAAAATCAGTTTGTGAAATAATGGTAAGGAATTTTTCAAAAGTGAAAGAGGTTTTTGTTCATAACATGCCAAATAACAAAAACCTCCTTCAGTTTATGCACAGGTGCAACTATGTGGGAGATATACAATGATATTTGGAGCCTACATTAAAACAAAGCAAAATTTTCATATTTTTTACTGTTTTAGTCATTTTAGTGCAGAGCCATTTTACAGCAGATGGAAAGTAATTTTGCAAAACCCAAGGATTTTTTTGTTAAACACGAGCCATATAACAAAACCCTCTTTCAGTTTATTCAAAGGTGTCACGAATTGGGATATGTGACTAGATCTTTACAGCTCATTTTCACAGATTTAAATTTTTAATGATTTCCTGTTTTAGAGATGATTTTGTGGAACCGATTGCGAGCAATTGGAAACGAATTTTCCAAATTTGAGAGAGGGTTTTCTCCAAAATGACCTTATCTACAAAAACCTCTTTTATTTTTGTAACAGGGGCTATGGTTTGGGAGATACGAGTTCATCTTCAACACCTATTTTCAGAAATTCGGCCCAAGTTTAATGTAACTGATTCTATTTTTAAGAAAATGGTTGAGCTCAATTCCCTTAGTACAAGGATGAGAAAATGTATATATTTTATGAATTTCATAGTGTAGAGGTTGGATTTTTGCAGCAGAGGGAGGCTGATATTGGATTGTGTAAAGTTTTCCTCGAATATTATTTTAATAAAGCTTTTTTCTGCTCTTTAAATTTGGGATTCATCATGGTGTTTAATGTGCAGCATGTTTTTCTTGTAAATTCATTTCCATGCTTTGTTTTTTCTGCTAATTTGTTTACATCATTCTCTAAGGGAAGTGTTAGGAATCCATCCACGCATGATGCTCCTCTCACAATGATTATGTTGTTTGATGTAGTGGTTATCTTTTCAGAATCCATCCTCTGTTAGATGCTCTGTTGAGTAACCCTGTGCTTCTCTTTCTTCTAAAGTTGTCATTGTAGATCCATTCCCTAATTGATGCCTACAAGGCAGCAGTCTTTTCCCTATTTTCTTCTCTCATTACATCTTTAATTTGGTTGTACATTGCACTTACTTTGCCCCAAGTTTGCCGGCAGAAACTAGCCCCAAATTCATAGCCCAATAGTCCCTTCTCTTGCTCTTTTCAACCCACAATTTTCAATCAAACCCTCCTACTTATATACCTAGCCTAAAATTAGCATTCATTTCAGTCATCTCAAGACCTATTGATACATTTTTCCCAAGATTGACCCGAAGAGAGCCCTCTCCTGTTATGGTAGGGCTAGCTACCAGACTGAGTGTGGTATGATGTTACCCTGAACTCTGCCTTCTTTCAGCCTGAGGTAGATTTAGGAAATAACATAGTGGCGACCATACTGGGGAAGAAAAGTTTGTTGTTTGCTTTATAAACTACAGATGGAGCCTGAAGTTAGCCAGGTATCCTTCGAAACATTGTTGCTTTGCATTAGCGAAAGTAGATGAATGCTGCTTCAGTCAATCTCCGGTCTAGTTTATGAACTGAACATCTGGTTTCCTCAGTAGCATGTATCAAGTTCAGATCTAATTGTTGATGGTGGACAACAGTCAGACACATATGAAAGCTGAAACATTCACCTGGCGACTCCAACTCAATCCAGAGATTCCAGTGCTCACTGATCCATTCATGCACTAAAATAAAATGGTAGGGTATGTGGCAAACCCTGCGCTTTGTGGAGTTTTAAAAGAATTTAGAGATCAGTTAGTGGATATTGAAATTGATGAAGTATTTTTCATTGTCTTGCTTCAATTTTTGAGATCTCTGAAGTTTCCTCCGGAAGCTAAAACTGGTTTCTTTGAGTTAGTTGTTGAAAAATTTGAGAAGGAGATTCAATATTTAAATGATCAGATCCAATAATATGAATTCCAAGATCCCAAAATGTTCTTGGAAACTCTCCCTCCTTCAAAAAAAGAAACAATAGAGCTTCCCGTGGATGTTTGCATTGACAGTTTGCAGCTGGAAGCATGTATTTTGGAGTTGGGGCAGCAAACAGAGTTTGGTTTTTGTAATCCTATTGCAACGTACATGGAAATTGTTTTCAATTTGAATTATAGATCAAATTGTATTTTACATAACCAGACTCGTTATGTGCATGTATGGCTGTCAACATTTACATTTGTGTCTTGGTTGAAGCACTCTCAAGCAGCATCATTGTCACAGTTACTTGATTGGTTGATCTAGCATTACAGCATTACTTGATCTATCAATTTTTCTGCAAATTAGGGTAGGTTTGTGCATAAATAAGTTGCCCAAGGCAGCAATTTAGCTTCTGGAATTGGTTTATGTACATATTGAAGTATTTATATGTTTTGGATTGGTATTAGTTGTTTTGGGTTTGCAGTTTTTGACTCCATTACCCAATGGATGAAGGCACTTTTCTGCTCTCCCAAAGATCCGATGTTCTTGGCACCTCCAAGGAGCTACCATCCCCATCGGAGCCGATGTTAGTCCAGTCTTCAGAGGCTGTCACCAGAGATCAACATGAGCTCTTACTATGTCTGGTTTTGTTAGATGTTTTGCACATGATGTTCAACACAAAACATGTCACAAGTGCATCCATCAGAATAAGCTCAGAAAAATATTTCCAATGGTATATCACACTCCCATAACTGGCTCCCGGATTAGAAGATATGATTGAAATGAATGTTTGATTCTTGGTTATGCATGTTTTGAGGTCAGTTGTTGCACACAATGACAAGTTTAGTACAAAATTAGTTTGTGGAATAATGGTAAGGAATTTTTCAAAAGTGAAATAGATTTTTGTTCATCACATAGCAAATAACTAAAACCTCCTTCATTTTATGTATAGGTGCTACTATGTGGGAGATATACAGTGATATTTGGAGCCTACATTAAAACAAAGAAAAAATTTCATATTTTTTACTGTTTTAGTCATTTTAGTGTGCAGTTATTTTACAACAGATGGAAAGTAATTATGCAAAACCCAAGGAGGTTTTTTTTAACCACGAGCCATATAACAAAAACCTCTTTCAGTGTATTCAAAGGTGTCACGAATTGGGATATGTGACTAGATCTTTAAATCTCATTTTCACAGATTTAAATTTTTAATGATTTTCTGGAACCGATTGCGAGCAACTGGAAACGAATTTCCCAAATTTGAGAGAGGTTTTTCTCCAACATGACATTATCTACAAAAACCTCTTTCATTTATGTAACAATTTCTATGGTTCAGGATATACGAGTTCATCTTCAACACCTATTTTCAGAAATTTGGCCCAAGTTTAATGTAACTGATTCTATTTTGAAGAAAATGGTTGAGCTCAATTCCCTTAGTACAAGGATGAGAAAATGTATATATTTTATGAATTTCATAGTGTAGACGTTGGATTTTTGTAGCAGAGGGAGGCTGCTATTGGATTGTGTAAATTTTTCCTCGAATATTATTTTAATAAAGCTTTTTTTTGCTCTTAAAATTTTGGATTCATCACGGTGTTTAATGTGCAGCATGTTTTTCTTGTAAATTCATTTCCATGCTTTTTTTTTTCTGCTAATTTGTTTACATCATTCTCTAAGGGAAGTGTTAGGAATCCATCCACACACGATGCTCCTCTCACAATGATTATGTTGTTTGATGTAGTGGTTATCTTTTCAGAATCCATCCTCTGCTAGATGCTCTGTTGAGTAACCTGGTGCTTCTCTTTCTTCTAAAGTTGTCACTGTAGATCCATACCCTAATTGATGCCTACAGGGCAGCAGTATTTTCCCTATTTTCTTCTCTCATTACATCTTTAATTTGGCTGTACATTGCACTTACTTTTCCCCAAGTTTGCTAGCAAAAACTAGCCCCAAATTCATAGCCCAATAGTCCCTTCTCTTTCTCTTTTCAACCCACAATTTTCAATCAAACCCTCCTACTTATATACCTAGCCTAGAATTAGCATTCATTTCAGTCATCTCAAGACCTATTGATACATTTTTCCTAAGATTGACCCGGAGAGAGCCCTCTCCTGTTCTGGTAGGGCTAGCTACCAGACTGAGCGTGGTATGATGTTACCCTGAACTCTGCATTCTTTCAGCCTGAGGCAGATTTAGGCAATAACATAGTGGCGACCATACTGGGGAAGAAAATTTTGTTGTTTTCTTTATAAACTACAGACGGAGCCTGAAGTTAGCCAGGTAGCCTTCGAAATGCTCTTGCTTTGCATTAGCGAAAGTAGATGAATGCTGCTTCAGTCAATCTCCGATCTAGTTTATGAATTGAACATCTGGTTTCCTCAGTAACATGTATCAAGTTCAGATTTGATTGTTGATGGTGGACAACAGTCAGACACATATGAAGGCTGAAACATTCACCTGGCGACTCCAACTCAATCCAGAGATTCCAGTGCTCATTGATCCATTCATGCACTAAAATAAAATGGTAGGGTATGTGGAAAACCCTGCGCTTTGTGAATTTTTAAAAGAAGTTAGAGATCAGTTAGTGGATATTGAAATTGATGAAGTATTTTTCATTGTCGTGCTTCAATTTTTGAGATCTCCGAAGTTTCCTCCGGAAGATAAAACTGGTTTCTTTGAATTAGTTGTTGAAAAATTTGAGAAGGAGATTCAGTATTTAAATGATCAGATCCAATCATATGAATTCCAAGATCCCAAAATGTTCTTGGAAACTCTCCCTCCTTCAAAACAAGAAACAATAGAGCTGCCCATGGATGTTTGCATTGATAGTTTGCAGCTGGAAGCATGTATTTTGGAGTTGGGGAAGCAAATAGAGTTTGGTTTTTGTGATCCTATTGCAACGTATATGGAAATTTTTTTCAGTTTGAATGATAGATCAAATTGTATTTTACATACCCAAACTCTTTATGTGCATGTATGGCTATCAGCATTTACATTTGTGTCCTGGTTGAAGCACTCTCAAGCAGCATCCTTGTCACAGTTACTTGATTGGTTGATCTGGCATTACAGCATTACTTGATCTATCAATTTTTCTACAAAGTATGGTAGGTTTGTGCATAAATAAGCTGCCCAAGGCAGCAGTTCAGCTTCTGGTATTGGTTTATGTACATATTGTAGTATGTATATGTTTTGGATTGGTATGAGTTGTTTTGGGTTTGCAGTTTTTGACTCCATTACGCAATGGATGAAGGAACTTTTCTGCTCTCCCAGAGATCCACTATTCTTGGCACCTCCAAGGAGCTACCATCCCCATTGGAGCCAATGTTAGTTCCAGTCTTCGCAGCCTGTCACCAGAGATCAACATGAGCTCTTACTATGTATGGTTTTGTTAGATGTTTTGCACATTATGTTTAGCACAAAACATGTCACAAGTGTGTCCATGAGAAGAAGCTCGGAAAAATATTTCCAGCGATATATCACACTCCCATAACCGGCTCCCGTATTAGAAGATATGATCGAAATGAATGAGTGATTCTTGGTTATGCATGTTTTGAGATCAGTTGCTGCACACAATGACAGGTTTAGTACAAAATCAGTTTGTGAAATAATGGTAAGGAATTTTTCAAAAGTGAAAGAGATTTTTGTTCATCACATAGCAAATAACAAAAAAATCCTTCCGTTTATGCAAAGGTGCTACTATGTGGGAGATATACAGTGATATTTGGAGCCTACATTAAAACAAAGCAAAATTTTCATATTTTTTATTGTTTTAGTCATTTTAGTGCGCAGCCATTTTACAACAGATGGAAAGTAATTATGCAAAACCCACAGATGTTTCTGTTAACCACGAGCCATATAACAAAAACCTCTTTCAGTTTATTCAAAGGTGTCACAAATTGGGATATGTGACTAGATCTTTACAGCTCATTTTCACAGATTTAAATTTTTAATGATTTTCTGTTTTAGAGATGATTTTGTGGAACCGATTGCGAGCAACAGGAAACTAATTTCCCAAATTTGAGAGAGTTTTTCTCCCAAATGACCTTATGTACAAAAACGTCTTTTAGTTTTGTAACAGGTACTATGGTTTAGGAGATACGATTTCATCTTCAACACCTATTTTCAGAAATTCGGCCCAAGTTTAATGTAACTGATTCTATTTTGAAGAAAATGGTTGAGCTCAATTCCCTTAGTACAAGGATGAGAAAATGTATATATTTTATGAATTTCATAGTGTAGAGGTTGGATTTTTGCAACAGAGGGAGGCTGCTATTGGATTGTGTAAATTTTTCCTCGAATATTATTTTAATAAAGCTTTTTTCTGCTCTTAAAATTTGGGATTCATCACGATGTTTAATGTGCAGCATGTTTTTCTTGTAAATTCATTTCCATGCTTTTTTTTTTATACTAATTTGTTTACATCATTCTCTAAGGGAAGTGTTAGGAATCCATCCATGCATGATGCTCCTCTCACAATTATTATGTTGTTTGATGTAGTGGTTATCTTTTCAGAATCCATCCTCTGCTAGATGCTCTATTGAGTAACCCGATGCTTCTCTTTCTTCTAAAGTTGTCACTGTAGATCCATCCCCTGATTGATGCCTATATGGCAGCAGTATTTTTCATATTTTCTTCTCTTATTACATCTTTAATTTGGCTGTACATTGCACTTACTTTGACCCAAGTTTTCCAGCAGAAACTAGCCCCAAATTCATAGCCCAATAGTCCCTTCTCTTGCTCTTTTCAACCCACAATTTTCAATCAAACCCTCCTACTTATATACCTAGCCTAAAATTAGCATTAATTTTAGTCATCTCAATACCTATTGATACATTTTTCCTGAGATTGGCCTGGAGAGAGCCCTCTCCTACTCTGGTAGGGCTAGGTACCAGACTGAGCATGGTATGATGTTACCCTGAACTCTGCCTTCTTTCAGCCTGAGGTAGATTTAGGCAATAACATAGTGGTGACCATACTAGGGAAGAAAATTTTGTTGTTTTCTTTATAAACTACAGACGAAGCCTGAAGTTAGCCAGGTAGCCTTTGAAACGCTCTTGCTTTGCATTAGCGAAAGTAGATGAATGCTGCTTCAGTCAATCTCCGGTCTAGTTTATGAACTAAACGTCTGGTTTCCTCAGTAACATGTATCAAGTTCAGATCTGATTGTTGATGGTGGACAACAGTCAGACACATATGAAGGCTGAAACATTCACCTGGTGAATCCAACTCAATCCAGAGATTCGAGTGCTCACTGATCCATTCATGCACTAAAATAAAATGGTAGGGTATGTGGCAAACCCTGCGCTTTGTGAAGTTTTAAAATAAGTTAGAGATCAGTTAGTGGATATTGAAATTGATGAAGTATTTTTCATTGTCGTGCTTCAATTTTTGAGATCTCCGAAGTTTCCTCTAGAAGCTAAAACTGGTTTCTTTGAGTTAGTTGTTGAAAAATTTGAGAAGGAGATTCAGTATTTAAATGATCAGATCCAATCATATGAATTCCAAGATCCCAAAAAGTTCTTGGAAACTCTCCCTCCTTCAAAACAAGAAACAATAGAGCTACCCGTGGATGTTTGCATTAACAGTTTGCAGCTGGAAGCATGTAATTTGGAGTTGGGGTAGCAAAAAGAGTCTGGTTTTTGCGATCCTATTGCAACATACATGGAAATTTTTGTTCAGTTTGAATGATAGATCAAATTGTATTTTACATAACCAGACTCGTTATGTGCATGTATGGCTGTCAGCATTTACATTTGTGTCCTGGTTGAAGCACTCTCAAGCAGCATCCTTGTCACAGTTACTTGATTGGTTGATCTAGCATTACAACATTACTTGATCTATCAATTTTTCTGCAAAGTAGGGTAGTTTTGTGCATAAATAAGCTGCCCAAGGCAGCAGTTCAGCTTCTGGTATTGGTTTATGTACATATTGCAGTATGTATATGTTTTGGATTGGTATGAGTTGTTTTGGGTTTAGTTTTTGACTCCATTACCCAATGGATGAAGGCACTTTTCTGCTCTCTTATAGATCCGTTGTTCTTGGCACCTCCAAGGAGCTACCATCCCCATTGGAGCCGATGTTAGTTCCAGTCTTCGCAACCTGTCACCAGAGATCAACATGAGCTCTTACTATGTCTGGTTTTGTTAGATTTTTTGCACATGATGTTCAGCACAAAACATGTCACAAGTGTGTCCATCAGAAGAAGCTCAGAAAATCTTTCCAATGGTATATCACACTCCCATAACCGGCTCCCGGATTAGAGGATATGATCAAAATGAATGAGTGATTCTTGGTTATGCATGTTTTGAGGTCAGTTGTTGCACACAATGACAAGTTTAGTACAAAATCAGTTTTTGAAATAATGGTAAGGAATTTTTCAAAAGTGAAAGAGATTTTTGTTCATCACATATCAAATAACAAAAACCTCCTTCAATTTATGCACAGGTGCTACTATGTGGGAGATATACAGTGATATTTGGAGCCTACATTAAAACAAAGCAAAATTTTCATATTTTTTACTGTTTTAGTCATTTTAGTGAGCGGCCATTTTACAACAGATGGAAAGTAATTCTGCAAAACCCAAGGATTTTTTTGTTAAACACGAGCCATATAACAAAAACCTCTTTCATTTTATTCAAAGGTCTCACGAATTGGGATATGTGACTAGATCTTTACAGCTCATTTTCACAGATTTAAATTTTTAATGATTTTCTGTTTTAGAGATGATTTTGTGGAACCGATTGCGAGCAACTGGAAACGAATTTCCAAAATTTGAGAGAGATTTTTCTCCAACATGACCTTATCTACAAAAACCTCTTTAAGTTTTGTAATAGGTGCTATGGATTATGAGATACGAGTTCATCTTCAACACCTATTTTCAGAAATTCGGCCCAAGTTTAATGTAACTGATTCTATTTTGAAGAAAATGGTTGAGCTCAATTCCCTTAGTACAAGGATGAGAAAATGTATATATTTTATGAATTTCATAGTGTATAGGTTGGATTTTTGTAGCAGAGGGAGGCTGCTATTGGATTGTGTAAAGTTTTCCTCGAATATTATTTTAATAAAGCTTTTTTCTACTCTTAAAATTTGGGATTCATCACGGTGTTTAATGTGCAGCATGTTTTTCTTGTAAATTCATTTCCATGCTTTATTTTTTCTGCTAATTTTTTTACACAATTCTCTAAGTGAAGTGTTAGGAATCCATCCACGCACGATGCTCATCTCACAATGATTATGTTGTTTGATGTAGTGGTTATCTTTTTAGAATCCATCCTCTACTAGATGCTCTGTTGAGTAACCCGATGCTTCTCTTTCTTATAAAGTTGTCACTATAGATCCATCCTCTGATTGATGCCTACAGGGCAGTGGTATTTTCCCTATTTTCTTCTCTCATTACATCTTTAATTTGGATGTACATTGCACTTACTTTGCCCCAATTTTTCCAGCAGAAACTAGCCCCAAATTCATAGCCCAATAGTCCCTTCTCTTGCTCTTTTCAACCCACAATTTTCAATCAAACCCTCCTACTTATATACCTAGCCTAAAATTAGCATTCATTTCAGTCATCTCAAGACCTATTGATACATTTTTCCAAAATTAGCTTTTACTTCAATCATCTCAAGCCCTATTGATTAATTGTCGTTGAGATTGACCCGGAGAGAGCCCTCTCCTGTTCTGGTAGGGCTAGCTACCAGACTGAGCGTGGTATGATGTTACCCTAAACTTTGCCTTCCTTCAGCCTAAGGTAGATTTAAGCAATAACATGTTGCACAACCAAAGAAGAATAAAGATGC